>CAEFZP010002140.1:0-193085 GCA_903064625.1 Mallotus villosus
TCGTTCATAATGATAGGCGCCCGGTTGGGGACTCACACCTTGTTCGATTAGCAGGATCTTAAATGCTGATTGAATTAATGGAGGGAGAGACTTAGAAAAAAATGGGAGAAAAAAAACAGGAAATTAGGCAAGGATAGAAAAATAACTGCCTACATTGTATCGCCCATCTGGGAGGAGAGCGGGAACCCCCCCAAAACAGACTGACGAAGGAGAGAAGGGAGAGGGAGGAAGGAGAGGGATGAGAGAAAAGAGGTGAGGAAGAAAACAGCCGGAGGAGGATTGAGAGGAGAAGAGGAGAAGAACTTCCGCTTCCACCCAAATGTCACTGATTCACGTGACTAATTGAATCACACGAGCGCATTGCTCTACCACATCTGCTACCTAACCCTTCTCATCTCCACTAGGATCACATTAGGTGCTGTTTCAAACAACAAACAACAAAAAAACTCTTGACTAGAATGGCCGAAGGATGAGAAGATAAAGAATAAACATGATATGATCTGTGTTCCAGGACTAAAGTGTCCAGTGTGCTACACCGTACAGCATTGGGCCCAAGTCCCTACGCAGATCAAAAGCTGGATCATTGGGTCGTAATAAACATGGCTGCTTATAAGGACTTTTTTTGAGCCAGAGGGCCTGTCCACGCCTGCACTGTCCACACAGGAACCAGGCCCTGGGGGCTTTTAGTGTGAGTTTAACAGCCTGGGATGTCACCTTCTGGGGTCTCTCATACGTGGCCCTTTCTGTAAGAACATGCAGAGAGGGACTGTCCCACAACTCACAAGAACACACTCTTTCTGGATGAGCTCTGGGCTCGGGGAGTGTGTGTGTGTGTGTGTGTGTAAGCTCCCAAGCCCCAGCACCTGTCTAACAAGCAGCAGACCAGCACAGCAGGAACATGCATAGCAGGACCAGAAGGATTTGGCTCGCAGCATTCAGGGGAAGAAGGACCAGGCATAAGGCTTCATTTTCCACAAACACAGCATACTTCTACAAATCATGCGTTTGGTTTGAACTGAAACCATTCAATCCTCACCATCTCATGTACTGTATGTTATCAAGCCGAATCAAACCACTGCACTGCACTGGTTCACTGATCATGTTCTTAATAAGGACAGAATGTGTGTTATTTGTCAAACGGTTTTCAATTCTCCATTTGGTTACTCAGTGGGCTGCCAATGGCTTTCAGTTCCTCTTTCTAAAAAACGATGACATCATGTGGAAATGTTTGAAATATACCTTCCTGTTTCACTTCAAGTCCTAAACAAACAGGCCTTGTTCGTGAGTGGTTGTTGCTGTTTACTGTAGCTGTTCAATAACTATAATCACTATCGTTGTTCTTGCAATGATCTTAGATCTCAGTTGCTCTGAGCTCCAGCCTTTTGGCTGCAAGACGGAACACACCATCACCCCACTAAATGGAATATCGACTCAACTTTATTAACAGTGGGTGCAGAGACAAAGTCATGAAATGTTCAACAGTTGCTCAGACAAAAGGAGTCAAGCTCCATGGTCACAAAAGTGTACAATTATTCGAGAAACCAAGAGTCTACACACATCATTAACCAAAGAAAATCCCCACAAAGAATGCAAACAGGAAGAAAAACAACATTATCACCAAAGCAATCATTATTTCTCAGATCAAGAGCCTTATAGTGAGATATGTCAAACAAGAGATCCCTTTCTCATCGATTTCTCAATACAAAGTATTTCTTATTCCTTTCAGACATCAGGAAACTGAAAATGATCCAAATATTTCAAAGATTGACCAGGTTGATTAAATGTTGTACCTACACATTCAAATGTGCGCTGCCTTACATAATGGACATAACATGATATTTGCAGTCAAAAGGATGCCCTCCACTCCATCCATCCCCTGGCTCTACGTCACGGGCCGCACAGCTGATGCTAGGTTGACAGCTAGCTGATCATTCGTGAAGCGCACTAGTGACGCCAAATGTTAGCGAGCTAGCTTACACATATCCCCCAAACAGCTTTGGCTCGAGCCAAAACCTAGAGGTGCGGCATTCCAATCTAAACACGACTCAATGAGATGCTGCAATGGAAACTGCACGACCGATCAGTGATCTACGATACAACTATTGCAGTAACCGTAACATAAGTGGAATTCCATAGCCAACCCCTTGCGACACGGGATATAAAGGTCATTGGAGAGTGTCCGTCTAGGAAAACAGCAAATAAACATAGCTAGTTAGCTTTAGCTAGCAATCCTCGGAATGCGGGGTAATAACCTTGAGGACTAAGTTGCCCCCGACTATGTCGACCCCAGATGTCAGAGCGAATGAATGATGTAGAGAGTAATACTGCCGATGGGCAACCCTCTGAGACTTGATCACTATCCGTGACTCTCTCTCTGCAGCTTATATCGTGCAGCCGACTGACTGTGTAGACATGCTAGCCTGTGTGTGGGCTAGCCTTCGATCGCATCATCGTATCACTACTAACAGTCACTGCAAATCAAAATAAAACTTACCGTGAATGGAATGTCATTGACGCTTCCCACTGAATAGCAGCAATCCCCGGGTTCACCGCTCCCGTCAGCACCTGATGTAGATGCATTTTCCCTTCTAATTTTACAGCAGATGGATATTTAATTATTTACAATACCGACACTTCCACCCTCTCAGTTTTCTCCATCTAGCTCCGAACTACCGGGAATCCCATCCGTTTGTATTCGGCCAGCCAGCGCGTCTTTCTCCACAAATACTAGGATATGAATTCGATGTATTTTAGTTAGATATTGGACTATGTTGTCGTATCAACATTTAAAACAGACCCTCTTGTTTTGCTGTCAACACCATCACAGGATTAGCTAGCTAACAGCTTCGGTGGAACCGAGGTAGGATCTCTGCAGCGAATCGTCTGACATGCGCGTTCACGAGTTGTCAGAGCACGACTGCATGGCCATAGAAATACACCAACTAGATCGTGCAGTATTTCCCCCCTTGATCTACATTACTATTGCAATTGGATATCCGACGAAAGTATTATCGATATACACAACTTTATGAACTACTTAAATATTTCAGGATGGAATCTTTTTTGACAAGTACAAACATGAATACCGAATCTGGTGTGTTATATCTAGTCTTTGACGGGCTAGGTATGTGGAGCGCGCAAAACTATGACGTCTACGCACGCTTTCATTGATTCGTAAAGATGAGGGTTTGGAGCAAAATCTTTCAATATAAATAATCAGCATTCGATAAATACGTTAACGATGACATATCAGCTAAATATAATAGTGTAAATTACAAACGTATATAAAATACCAACATGGTTGCTTCTATTTCATAGATTCTACTACAAAATGATGAGCCAAGGGAATCCCAGTCCCCTATAAGATATTTTGGTGCATTCTTTCTGAAAAATATGACATGATAGAAATGTGCTCGTAAACTCGGGTTTGAAGGCGTATTCATTGCTACAGTAAAGTGGGAACTTGATGTTGAATGCACCTTTTATACTAGCCTATTGTAGGATATCGCAGCCTATGTGTATAAGTAACAATTCTGTAGGCAATGGAAAAAATCAATATTGTATTAATGCCTGGCCTATATATATGTAATAATATGACAGCAGTTATTTGTGTCTTCTTAAAATGTAGCTGATAACTGCATTCTGCATGCATACATGCAGCATATTGTATATTGGCTGTAATGTCCTGTATTTTGGGGCATGATGATAATATAGTGACTAAGCGGGTATCCAGCAGACATCCTGACCACAGCGCGAGCCAGAGGATGTCAGATTATAATTGGAAACCCTGGGCTGTATCTTTCAGTCATTTCTTTTGGTCTTTTTCCTCATAATGGTTTATTAGGAGATACACACAGTTCTGGGAGGGTTACTTTTAAAATACCTATATTCTGCAGAGATAAATGATGACCTAAAACCTGGTTGTATAACAGCTACCATTCACTGGGAAGGCTGTCTACACGATTTTGGACTGTCATTGGGAATTTTAGCTCAGCCACAAGAGCATTAGCAGTTGGGCACTGATGTTGGGTGATAGACCTGGCTTGATAATGTCTCATTTCCTTGCATGAATCGGGGTCCATATAATATAAAAGTTTGGTGTGCAAGAATGTGGCTGGCCTGCACAAGATGTTTAACATAAACACCGCGTGCCTATGTGTTTTAAAACATCGTGGAGTTGAAGTGTTGATACATTTCAATCTTACTGTCAAACATACCCACCACCCTTATACCTAAACACAAACAAATAACCTTAAACGTCTCTTGAAACGAATATTTATAGACGATGGCAATGTTTATTGCGTCACAGTTGAATTGCGTGTTCAAATCCTAGCATTCCAAACACGTCTATAAATATTCGTTTCAAGACCGTTTAAGGTTATTTGTTTGTGTTTAGGTGTAAGGGTGATGGGTAATTTTCCCAGATAAACTCGAGTGCGTCGTTTGCGTGGGATTTTGTTGTTCAGGGTTCAGATGCATATGACAGCTATAGGGCTGCCAACTTTCCAAAAAACCTTGGAGTGAGATTTGGTGGGGCCAACCAAATGTTGTTGCGTACAAAGCAACCTCCCCCGAGACGACATGTCTCCTGTGTACTGGTTGAAATAGTGTGTCTCCCCGGCCCATGCGTGATAGTGAGCAGCCCTGATATGACCATAAACGTATCACTATACTGTTGGCACTGCAGGCCGATAAAAGACTATTGAAATACACTATTTGGCCAAAAACCCATCTATAGTCTTGAGGACAGCGATGCTGCGCAGAGCGGGGTAGATAGCCAGCATGTCAAACATGGTTCAATCAATAATTCGTTTAAAACTAGCCAGATAGTTGCTAGATAAATACCTTGTGGTGATCCCATTTTTTAACATGTAAAATGTCCTGCGTTATGAGTCAGTCACGTGCAGTACGTGCACAGTTCTAAGTTGTTTCACTTTGTAAACAAGCATAGCGGTACTCAGTCCTCAAAAACGGAATTTTTGAGAAGTCAGCTTGAGCGAAACAACAGCAATTTGATTAGGCCACTACTGTCAATGAATACAAGTCAGTCACTGCGCAGGCGCGCACTCATTACCATTGCAGCGACAATGAAGGAGAGTGCAAGGAGAGCACCTCACACAGTGCAGCCCCAGAATTTCATCTCTGTAAGTGGCTGATGTTCGTACCATAGTGTTTTTGGCTGTGACGACATTGACATCCTGAATTTCCCCCACGGGATTAATAAAGTATCTATCTATCTATCTATCTATCTAGCTATCTATCTATCTATCTATCTATCTATCTATTGCTGCTTCCAATATAAGCTTGACAGGCGACTTAAGTAAACGGAAGGAAGGAAGCACATCTATAGAATCTCTCATACTTTTGTCTATGTTGATTTAAAAGTAAACAATGAGATTGACGTGCGTGGGTGGTTTCATAGCATGAGTCACGGCACATTGTTGAGGTGTTGGTGAGAAATCGGATGAAGAGGTGATGAAGGGTGTTGGTGGTGCGACGGTGTGGTTGTAGTTTGTATAGGGTCCAGGGGAGACTGATGCAGTGCTTATATCGCTTCTGCTGTGCTGTTGGGAGACAGAACTCTGATCTACAGAGAGTGGAATTAAATGCATTATAGATTTTCTCATTTCATGGATGGCTGCTTGCTGGAGGGGGTTCCGGCCAGGCCGTAGAGTACACAACGGTCTGTTCCCCAGGATAGAGTGTAATGGAGCCTGTTGGGATTCAACACTGGATATAGACGCCAGGCACCTTGAATAAAAAAAACCAAACATATGATTTTCTCAATTTAAAGAACAGTACTATAAATATGTCACATGACTGTGCATCCTCCAACCATATGTAACTCCTCCCTCTACTTGACATGTGCACTGGTACACACCAGGAAGATGCTTAGGGCCAGCCAGAAGCACATGGAGGGTTTCAGGGCGTACTGTAGATGGACAGCGACTGTGATCTGGAATCAGGCCATCTGTCTGTTGTTGACTCTGTGAGCAGTGTTGATCGGGCTGCCTGGTCCAGATCATGTGACCAGGAACACCGAGAAAAAGAGAGTGTTAGTTGGTATTTTTGTGTGTGTGTGTGTGTGTGTGTGTGAGAGAGAGAGACAGTAAGTGATAGAGAGAGGGAGACAGAAAAGGAGAGTATTTGTGTTTGTGTGTGTGGAGAGAGAGAGAGGACAGAGGAGAGGAGAGAGAGAGAGGAGAGGGGGAGAGGGAGTGGGAGAGGGCGAGAGGGACGAGAGAGCGAGAGAGCAGAGAGTGTGGCTGTTTGGGCTTCAGATGGCCTTCCCTGTTAGGATGCACAGATGGCTCCCAGCACCGATCACATCTGCCATGATTGTCTTCTTCTGTTCCACTCTGTTTACCTGTCTGGAGCAGACTAGAAGTGGAGCAAATTTTAACAACAGGACGAAAAAGTAGCATTAGAAAGAGAATGCAGAGTGTCGGACAGTCTCGTTCCTCTTCCTCATACTTCATCATGCGCGAGTAAGACAGGACCAGCCGTGGTGCGGTTGGAGCAGCTTGACAGGTTTCCTATGGCCGGGTGGTGAAAGACTACCTCCAGGACCAGAACGGGCCTGATACATCAGCATCGTGATCCAACCAGATGGCTGCGCGTTCCCACGACGGACCTTTCCTTTTTTAACGCACGCCCCGCCCGGGCCCAAAAAACAACAAACTAACACATCGTTGAAAAAACATTCTGTGATCCTTCATCAGTAGAAACATCCACGGTGCATTTGCCAGTTTCTCAGAATGAAAGAAACGATTAAATATTCACCTCTGTAAATGGCACGTGGTCCCCGGTGATGCATCCTTTCCATTCAAGTCTGTGTTGAGCCACCCTCGTTTGTCTCTGTCTATTCAAACACCCTCACCTCCCCGTGCTGTATGTCGACTTCCTGTCTGTCGCTACTAACACAGACACACATTTCTCTAATCCAGATGAGGTGTGCCACACCGAGAATCTGGAAGATTGATGACACCTAATTCCAAAGCAATCTTCCTATGATAGCCAGTGCCCTCACGCTCTACCTCCCGCTAGAAATGATATAGATCAATAGCGTAACTCCATCCATAACTTCACCCATTTTTCGTTACTATCATCTCTCTATCTGCGCTCTCTATATCTCTCTCTCTCTCTATCTCTAAGGGGAGGAGATAGGTTGCATAATCCTCGTTGTGTTGTTGAGAGAGATAGAAAAGAGAGAGGAGAGAGAGAGAGATGAGAGAAAGAGAGAAGAGAGAGAGAGAGAGAGGAGAGAGAGAGAGAAAAGAAAAAAGGTGGTGAAAGGGAGGGAGGGAGGGAGAGAGGGAGAGAGAGAGGGAGAGAGGGAGGGAGAGAGGAGAGGGCAACTGGCTATCAGAGGGAAAGATGCTTTGGATTAGGTGTCATCAATCTTCCAGATTCTCGGTGGGCACACATATCTGGAGTGAGAGAAATGTGTGTCTGTGTTAGGGAGAGAAGACAGGACAGGAAGTGACATACAGAACGGGGAGGTGGGGGGGGGAGGGTGTTTGAATAGAACAGAGACAAACGAGGGGGCTAAACACAACTTGAATGGAAGGATGCATCACCGCATTTACAGAGGTGAATATTTAATCGTTTCTTTCATTCTGAGAAATGGAATGACCGTGGAATGTTTCTACTGATGAAGGATCACAGAAAATGTTCAAAGATGTGTAGTTTTTTGTTTTTTCCTGCGTTAAAAATAAATTCCTCTAACGGCGCAGCCATCTGGTTGGATCAGATCTGATGTACAGGCCAGTTCTGGTCCTGGAGGTAAGTTTCCACCAGCCATAGGAAAACTGTCAAGCTGCTCCAACAGCACAACGGCTGTCTGTCTTACTCTGCAGATGATAAAGTATGAGGAAAGGGAACGAGATGTCCCGTCTGCATTCTTTCTAATGCTATTTTGGTCCTGTTTAAATTGTCAATTCTAGTCTGCTCCAGACAGGTAAACAGAGTGGAACAGAAGAAAGACAATCATGCAGATGTGAAGCGGTGCTGGGGAGCCATGCGGTGCAATCCTAAACAGGGGAAGCCATATGAAGCCCAAACACGCACACTCTCTCTCTCATACCCCACAAAACCACCCACACAAACCAAAACACTACGAGATCACGCGCTCCCTCGTCCCACGCCCTGCCCTCTCTCTCGCTCTCTCGCTCCGGTCTCTCTCTCTCTCTCACACACACAAACACAAATAATCTCCTTTCTGTCTCCCTCTCTCTATCACTTACTGTCTCTCTCTGCTCTCACACACACACACACACACACACACAAATACCAACTAACACTCTCTTTTTCTCGGTGTTCCTGGTCACATGATCTGGACCAGGCAGCCGATCAACACTGCTCACAGAGTCAACAAACAGACAGATGCCCGATCCAGATCACAGTCGCTGTCCATCTACAGTACGCCCTGAAACCCTCCATGTGCTTCTGGCTGGCCCTAAGCATCTTCCTGGTGTGTACCAGTGCACATGTCAAGTAGAGGGAGGAGTTATATGGTTGGAGGATGCACAGTCATGTGACATATTTATAGTACTGTTCTTTAAATTGAGAAAATCATATGTTTGGTTTTTTTTATTCAAGGTGCCTGGCGTCTAATATCCAGTGTTGAATCCCAACAGGCTCCATTACACTTCTATCCTGGGGAACAGACCGTTGTGTACTCTACGGCCTGGCCGGAACCCCCTCCAGCAAGCAGCCATCCATGAAATGAGAAAATCTATAATGCATTTAATTCCACTCTCTGTAGATCAGAGTTCTGTCTCCCAACAGCACAGCAGAAGCTATAAGCACTGCATCAGTCTCCCTGGACCCTATACAAACTACAACCACGCCGTCTCCCCTCCACCCTATACAAACTACAACCAGGCCCGGCAGGCCGTCTCCCCTCGACCCTATACAAACTACAACCAGGCCGTCTCCCCTCGACCCTATACAAACTACAACCAGGCCGTCTCCCCTCGACCCTATACAAACTACAACCACGTTGTCTCCGTGACCCTATACAAACTACAACCACGCAGTCTCCACCAACTCATCACCTCTTCAATCCGATTTCTCACCAACACCTCAACAATGTGCCATGACTCATGCTATGAAACCACCCACGCACGTCAATCTCATTGTTTACTTTTAAATACAACATAGACAAAAGTATGAGAGATTCTATAGATGTGCTTCCTTCCTTCCGTTTTAGTTAAGTCGCCTGTCAAGCTTATATTGGAAGCAGCAATAGATAGATAGATAGATACTTGTATTAATCCCGTGGGGGAAATTCAGGATGTCAATGTCGTCACAGCCAAAAACACTATGGTACCTACATCAGCCACTTACAGAGATGAAATTCTGAGGCTGCACTGTGTGAGGTGCTCTCCTTGCACTCTCCTTCATTGTCGCTGCAATGGTAATGAGTGAGCGCCCTGCGCAGTGACTGACTTGTATTCATTGACAGTAGTGGCCTAATCAAATTGCTGTTGTTTCGCTCAAGCTGACTTCTCAAAAATTCAGTTTTTGAGGACTGAGTACCGCTATGCTTGTTTACAAAGTGAAACAACTTAGAACTGTGCACGTACTGCACGTGACTGACTCATAACGCAGGACATTTTACATGTTCAAAAATGGGATCACCACAAGGTATTTATCTAGCAACTATCTGGCTAGTTTTAAACGAATTATTGATTGAACCATGTTTGACATGCTGGCTATCTACCCCGCTCTGCGCAGCATCGCTGTCCTCAAGACTATAGATGGGTTTTTGGCCAAATAGTGTATTTCAATAGTCTTTTATCGGCCTGCAGTGCCAACAGTTAGTGATACGTTTATGGTCATATCAGGGCTGCTCACTATCACGCATGGGCCGGGGAGACACACCTATTTCAACCATACACAGGAGACATGTCGTCTCGGGGAAGGTTGCTTTGTACGCAACAACATTTTGGTTGGCCCCACCAAATCTCACTCCAAGGTTTTTTGGAAAGTTGGCAGCCCTATAGCTGTCATATATGCATCTGAACCTGAACAACAAAATCCCACGCAAACGACGCACTCGAGTTTATCTGGGAAAATTACCCATCACCCTTACACCTAAACACAAACAAATAACCTTAAACGGTCTTGAAACGAATATTATAGACGTGTTTGGAATGCTAGGATTTCAACACGCAATTCAACTGTGACGCAATAAACATTGCCATCGTCTATAAATATTCGTTTCAAGAACGTTTAAGGTTATTTGTTTGTGTTTAGGTATAAGGGTGGTGGGTATGTTTGACAGTAAATTGAAATGTATCAACACTTCAACTCCACGATGTTTTAAAACACATAGGCACCGCGGTGTTTATGTTAAACATCTTGTGCAGGCCAGCCACATTCTTGCACACCAAACTTTTATATTATATGGACCCCGATTCATGCAAGGAAATTAGACATTATCAAGCCAGGTCTATCACCCAACATCAGTGCCCAACTTAATGCTCTTGTGGCTGAGCTAAAATTCCCAATGACAGTCCAAAATCGTGGTAGACAGCCTTCCCAGTGAATGGTAGCTGTTATACAACCAGGTTTTAGGTCATCATCATTTACTCATCTGCAGAATATAGTGTATTTTAAAAGTAACCCTCCCAGACTGTGTGTATCTCCTAATAAACCATTATGAGGAAAAAGACCAAAAGAAATGACTGAAAGATACAGCCCAGGGTTTCCAATTATAATCTGACATCCTCTGGCTCGCGCTGTGGTCAGGATGTCTGCTGGATACCCGCTTAGTCACTATATTATCATCATGCCCCAAAATACAGGACATTACAGCAAATATAGGCTACAATATAGCTTGCATGTCATGCATGCAGAATGCATGCAGTTATCAGCTACATTTTAAGAAGATACAAATAACTGCTGTCATTATTATTACTATATATATAGGCCAGGCATTAATACAATATTTGTTTTTCCATTGCCTACAGAATTGTTACTTATACACATAGGCTGCGATATCTTACAATAGGCTAGTTATAAAAGGTGCATTCAACATCAGGTTCCCACTTTACTGTAGCAATGAATACGCCTTCAAACCCGAGTTTACGAGCACATTTCTATCATGTCATATTTTTCAGAAAGAATGCACCAAAATATCTTATAGGGGACTGGGATTCCCTTGGCTCATCATTTTGTAGTAGAAATCTATGAAATAGAAGCAACCATGTTGGTATTTTATAATACGTTTGTAATTTACACTATTATATTTAGCTGATATGTCATCGTTAACGTATTTATCGAATGCTGATTATTTATATTGAAAGATTTTGCTCCAAACCCCTCATCTTTACGAATCAATGAAAGCGTGCGTAGACGTCATAGTTTTTGCGCGCTCCACATACCTAGCCCCGTCAAAGACCTAGATATAACACACCAGATTCGGTATTCATGTTTGTACTTGTCAAAAAAAGATTCCATCCTGAAATAATTTAAGTAGTTTCATAAAGTTGTGTATATCTATAATACTTTTCGTCGGATATCCAATTGCAATAGTAATGTAGATCAAGGGGGGAAATACTGCACGATCTAGTTGGTGTATTTCTATGGCCATGCAGTCGTGCTCTGACAACTCGTGAACGCGCATGTCAGACGATTCGCTGCAGAGATCCTACCTCGGTTCCACCGAAGCTGTTAGCTAGCTAATCCTGTGATGGTGTTGACAGCAAAACAAGAGGGTCTGTTTTAAATGTTGATACGACAACATAGTCCAATATCTAACTAAAATACATCGAATTCATATCCTAGTATTTGTGGAGAAAGACGCCGCTGGCTGGCCGAATACAAACGGATGGGATTCCCGGTAGTTCGGAGCTAGATGGAGAAACTGAGAGGGTGGAAGTGTCGGTATTGTAAATAATTAAATATCCATCTGCTGTAAAATTAGAAGGAAAATGCATCTACATCAGGTGCTGACGGGAGCGGTGAACCCCGGGGATTGCTGCTATTCAGTGGGAAGCGTCAATGACATTCCATTCACGGTAAGTTTTATTTTGATTTTGCAGTGACTGTTAGTAGTGATACGATGATGCGATCGAAGGCTAGCCCACACACAGGCTAGCATGTCTACACAGTCAGTCGGCTGCACGATATAAGCTGCAGAGAGAGAGTCACGGATAGTGAATCAAGTCTCAGAGGGTGCCCATCGGCAGTATTACTCTCTACATCATTCATTCGCTCTGACATCTGGGGTCGACATAGTCGGGGGCAACTTAGTCCTCAAGGTTATTACCCCGCATTCCGAGGATTGCTAGCTAAAGCTAACTAGCTATGTTTATTTGCTGTTTTCCTAGACGGACACTCTCCAATGACCTTTATATCCCGTGTCGCAAGGGGTTGGCTATGGAATTCCACTTATGTTTACGGTTACTGCAATAGTTGTATCGTAGATCACTGATCGGTCGTGCAGTTTCCATTGCAGCATCTCATTGAGTCGTGTTTAGATTGGAATGCCGCACCTCTAGGTTTGGCTCGAGCCAAAGCTGTTTGGGGATATGTGTAAGCTAGCTCGCTAACATTTGGCGTCACTAGTGCGCTTCACGAATGATCAGCTAGCTTGTCAACCTAGCATCAGCTGTGCGGCCCGTGACGTAGAGCCAGGGGATGGATGGAGTGGAGGGCATCCTTTGACTGCAAATATCATGTTATGTCCATTATGTAAGGCAGCGCACATTTTGAATGTGTAGGTACACATTTAATCAACCTGGTCAATCTTTGAAATATTTGGATCATTTTCAGTTTCCTGATGTCTGAAAGGAATAAGAAATACTTTGTATTGAGAAAATCGATGAGAAAGGGATCTCTTGTTTGAATATCTCACTATAAGGCTCTTGATCTGAGAAATAATGATTGCTTTGGTGATAATGTTGTTTTTCTTCCTGTTTGCATTCTTTGTGGGGATTTTCTTTTGGTTAATGATTGTGTAGACTCTTGGTTTCTCGAATAATTGTACACTTTTGTGACCATGGAGCTTGACTCCTTTTGTCTGAGCAAACTGTTGACATTTCATACTTTGTCTCTGCACCCACTGTTAATAAAGTTGAGTCGATATTCCTTTTAGTGGGGTGATGGTGTGTTCCGTCTTGCAGCAAAAGGCTGGAGCTCAGAGCAACTGAGATCTAAGATCATTGCAAGAACAACGATAGTGATTTATTAGTTATTGAACAGCTACAGTAAACAGCAACAACCACTCACGAACAAGGCCTGTTTGTTTAGGACTTGAAGTGAAACCAGGAAGGTATATTTCAAACATTTCCACATGATGTAATCGTTTTTTAGAAAGAGGAACTGAAAGCCATTGGCAGCCCACTGAGTAACCAAATTGGAGATTGAAACCGTTTGAAAAAAACACACATTCTGTCCTTATTAAGAACATGATCAGTGAACCAGTGCAGTGCAGTGGTTTGATTCGGCTTGATAACATACAGTACATGAGATGGTGAGGATTGAATGGTTTCAGTTCAAACCAAACGCATGATTTGTAGAAGTATGCTGTGTTTGTGGAAATGAAGCCTGATGCCTGGTCCTTCCTCCCCTGAATGCTGCGAGCCAAATCCTTTCTGGTCCTGCTATGCTGTTCCTGCTGTGCTGGTCCTGCTGCTTGTTAGACAGGTGCTGGGCTTGGGAGCTTACACACACACACACACACACACACACTCCCCGAGCCCAGAGCTCATCCAGAAAGAGTGTGTTCTTGTGAGTTGTGGGACAGTCCCTCTCCTGCATGTTCTTACAGAAAGGCCACGTATGAGAGACCCTAGAAGGTGACATCCCAGGCTGTTAAACTCATACTAAGCCCCCAGGGCCTGGTCCTGTGTGACAGTGCAGGCGTGGACAGGCCCTCTGGCTCCAGTCTTATAGGCAGCCATGTTTATGACCATGATCACAGCTCTAAGCTTTGATCTGCGATAGGGACTTGGCACAATGCCTGTAACGGTGTAGCTGCACTGGACACTTTAGTCCTGAACACAGATCAGATACGTTATTCTTTATCTTCTCATCTCGCCATTCTAGTCAAGAGTTTTTTGGTTTGTTGTTGACAGCAGCCTAATGTGATCCTAGTGGAGATCAGAAGGTTAGGTAGCAGATGTGGTAGAGCAATGCGCTCGTGTGATTCAATTAGTCACGGGAATCAGTGACATTTGGGTGGAAGCGGAAGTTCTCCCTCTCTCTCTCTCCGGCTGTTTCTCTCACTCGTTCTCTCATCCCGCTTCCTTCCTCCTCTTCCTCTCTCCTTCTGTCAGCCTGTCTTTGTTCCTGTTCTCTCCCCAGATGGGCGAGCAGGAGCAGGGAGGTTTATCTTGGCCTAATGTGCTGTGGTTCACCAGTTTGGTCTAAGTCTCTCTCTCCATTATTCAATCAGCATTTAAGATCCTGCCATCGAACAAGGTGTGAGTCCAACCGTCTCCTATCAATTATGAACGACTCCTGTCTTAACGACAGCACCAGGGGCCTACCAGCAACACAGACCCAGCAGGCAGCATCAGGGGCCTACCGCAACACAGTAGCACCAGGGGCCTACCAGCAACACAGTAGCACCAGGGGCCTACCAGCAACACAGCCCCAGCAGGCAGCACCAGGGGCCTACCAGCAACACAGACCCAGCAGTACAGGACAGCACTCCCCCAAGTGACATTGAGATTAGCGAGACTGGCTAATTTGACGAATGCTAACCGGAACCCAGCGTTGGTTAAAGCTAGGATTAAAGCAGGCGTAAGCTGATTCTAGGTGTGTATCTGCTAGTCTGCAGGCCTGTGTGTGTGTGTGTGTACTTGAATGTGTGTTGAGTGTGTGTGCGTGTACTTGACTGTGGTGAGTGAGTGTGTGTGTGTGTTGAGTGAGTGTGTGTATTTTGAATGTTAGCCTTTCTGTGTGGTGGGTGTTGTGTTTGTACGTGTGTGTGTGTGTGTGTACTTGACTGTGTGTTGAGTGAGTGTGTGTTGAAGGCTAGCCTTTATGTGTGGTGGGTGTTGTGTTTGTATGTGTGTGTGTGTGTGTGTGTGTGTGTGTGTGTACTTGACTGTGTGTTGAGTGAGTGTGTGTGTTTTGAAGGCTAGCCTTTATGTGTGGTGGGTGTTGTGTTTGTACCTGTGTGTGTGTGTGTACTTGACTGTGTGTTGAGTGAGTGAGTGTGTGTGTGTTGAAGGCTAGCCTTTATGTGTGATGTGTGTCAGTGTTTACTCTGAACAGAGCGCATCAGCAGGTCTGCTGTACTACGTCTGGGCCTCATTCGTTGCCAGGTGCATTTGGTGTCAGATAGTCTTCCAGGCTACCCAGCGTTTCAGCCCTCGACACTGTATCTGTGAGATGAGACGCACGTGTGACGTAACGCCACAGAAACAGACACGCTCCAGCCCGGGGATAAACAGACCTGCTGTGTCTGGGACTCACGTTTCTATAGGCCGATGAGTGATGATACCATGCACCCAATCAGGTTCAGTCGACATAGGCCAACACCAATACGTTCCTGCATGCACATTGAAAGCTTAACAAGGAGAGAAGGACTGGTCAATGCTAAGTCACTTAGACCCAGCTCACCGCATGCTCCCCAGCCCCCCTGTCAGTCAGCCCCCCTGTCAGTCAGCCCTGGGGGGAGGGACTCTCCCTCACACAGGACGTGTGCTTGTCTGTCTGTCATGTGTCACATGACTCTCCCTCACTTAGGATGTGTGCTTGTGTGGATGGTGCAGGGACTGTCCCTCACACAGGACGTGTGCTTGTCTGTCTGTCATGATGTGTCACATGACTCCCCCTCACACAGGACGTGTGCTTGTGTGGATGGCGCAGGTGTGCAGAGGTTCTTGACAGCGTGTGACGGTGACTGCTTCTAATTCATGTCATAATGTGCAGCAGTAATTCAAAGGAACGGGCGGCAGCACACTTCCTTCCTTCCGTCCTTCCTTCCTTCCCGCCGGCCTGTCCCACAGCACAGTGTCCTCAGCCCAGCGTCATGCCCTGTCCCACACACAGCACAGTGTCATGCTCTGTCCCACACACAGCACAGTGTCATGCTCTGTCCCACACACAGCCCAGTGTCCTCAGCACAGTGTCCTCAGCCCAGCGTCATGCCCTGTCCCACACACAGCACAGTGTCCTCAGCCCAGCGTCATGCCCTGTCCCACACACAGCACAGTGTCCTCAGCCCAGCGTCATGCCCTGTCCCACACACAGCACAGTGTCCTCAGCACAGCGTCATGCTCTGTCCCACACACAGCACAGTGTCCTCAACCCAGCGTCATGCCCTGCACCCAATCAGTCCCACACACAGCACAGTGTCCTCAGCACAGTGTCCTCAGCACAGTGTCCTCAGCCCAGCGTCATGCCCTGTCCCACACACAGCACAGTGTCCTCAGCCCAGCGTCATGCCCTGTCCCACACACAGCACAGTGTCCTCAGCACAGCGTCATGGCCTGTCCCACACACAGCACAGTGTCCTCAGCCCAGCGTCATGCCCTGTCCCACACACAGCACAGTGTCCTCAGCCCAGCGTCATGCCCTGTCCCACACACAGCACAGCGTCATGGCCTGTCCCACACACAGCACAGCGTCCTCAGCCCCTCTTCACGCCTCGTCTGGTTCGGCCGCAGCGCTGTGTTTACCGCCGGCTGCTACTCTGTCTCTCTTCTCTACTCTGCTTCCTAGCCTCTCCGGTTCTCATGAATAATGGACGAGCCCCTCTCCCTGTAGCCCTGGCCGTGCAGTGATCCTCAGGTCTGGCCTCAGGTCCAGAGTCAACTCACATCCTCTCCCCTCCCTCCCTCCACCCCCCTGCCCCCATACGAGGCCCTCCGAGGGGATACGGCCCGGAGGAGTGGGAGCCTGGAGGTGCAGCGTCGGTTTGGAGATGGGGTTGGGGTTCATCCAGAGGTCCTGGCTGGGTTGTGCTGGTCCAGTCAGAGCGGGCCCAAGGGGCTCCAGGCCCAGGGGGCTCCACATCACCCTGCCTGCTCTCTGGGTAGAGCACCACATCACCCTGCCTGCTCTCTGGGTAGAGCACCACATCACCCTGCTGGCTCTCTGGGTAGAGCACCACGTAGGATGAGGCCTTGCCACAGGGGCCCGGGTTCGGTTCGGGCCCGGGCGATTTATTCATTTAGTCATCCTCTCGCTCTCTTCCTGTCAGTCTTTCACTGTCTTTGTGACCGAACAGGGAGTCCCTCACTGTCACACCTAAGCTCCTACAGTATTCCACATTTCATTTGTAGAAAGAAGCAATTGTAATAAATCCACTGTTTCTTAAATGTAGCAATTCTGAAGGAAATGCTGTGAAAAGAAGTAACATTCACCCGGTCGGTTGCTAGGTCGGTTGCTAGGCAAGACAACACAGTCCAGGAAGTCTTTGAGACTATTGTGCCCCGGATAATTACATTGTAAACTAATGTCTATATTTGGTACGAGACATGTTATTTGACTGCAGATAACAATATTTAGCCCATTAGGCTAATGACTGTGTGCACACACTTAATAATAACCAAACAACAAAGATAATAGGATTTTGGACAGGTGAAAACCATAATGACATATCCCCAGTCCCATAATCATCTCTGTTCCTCTCCTGCAGGCCTATGGCTCGGGCTGTGACATCGTCATCCTGGCCAGTGATTTTGAGTGTGTTCAGATCATCCCAGGAGCCCAGCATGGAAACATCCAAGTGGGATGTGTCGAGTGCTCCCACCAACTTGGCAGGGTAAGACAAACACACACACACACACACTGACACACACACACACTGACACACACACACACTGACACACACACACACACACACACACACACTGACACACACACACACACACACACACACACACACTGACACACACACACACACACACACACACACACACACACACACACACACACACAAAAGCACTTTTTCAGTTGCAGGCAGATCTTGGATGACGTCATGGAGCTGATGACCGAGGTCTACATTTTCAATGCTTCTGGTCTCTCCACTCTGAGCTCTCTTAGGGGATGATGTTCTCTCCTCTCTGAGTTCTCCTAGGGGAGTGACTCGACAGTAACAGTGTGAGTAATGTTGTGGTGATGGACACATCTTTGTATTTTTAGATTGCTGCGTCCTATGGGAACATAGTCTGCATCTTTGAACCAACTGCTGCCAACCCAAACAAACGCCACAAGGTGAGCTGAGTGAGTGAGTGAGTGAGTGGGTGAGTGAGTGAGTGGGTAGATGAGTGAGTGAGTGAGCGGGTGGATGAGTGAGTGGGTGGATGAGTGAGTGGATGAGTGGGTGGGTGGATGAGTGAGTGGGTGGATGAGTGGGTGAGTGAGTGGGTGGGTGGGTGGGTGGGTGGGTGGGTGAGTGGGTGGATGATTGAGTGGGTGAGTGAGTGAGTGAATGCGTGGGTGAGTGAGTGAGTGAGTGAGTGCGTGAGTGAGTGGGTGGGTTTGGTGGGTTGGATGAGTGGGTGGGTGGATGAGTGACGTGGGTGGATGCGTGCGTGCGTGCGTGACTGAGTGGGTTGCGTGGGTGGGTGGCTGCGTGGGTGGGTGGCTGCGTGAGTGCGTGGGTGGCTGAGTGGGTGGCTGAGTGCGTGGGTGGCTGAGTGGGTGGCTGCGTGAGTGCGTGATGGGTGACTGCGTGAGTGCAGTGGGTGGGTGGCTGCGTGCGTGGGTGGATGAGTGCAGTGAGTGGGTGGGTGGGTGGTGTGGGTTGTTTTTGAGAGAGAAAGGGAGAGTGTTGGAATAGTGATATTGTGAGGTGGAGAGGAGAGGGGGAGGGGGTGGAAGCGTCAGTGTTAAATGATGTATGACACAAGCTCCCTCCCACCTCCCCCCCGCCGCGCTCCAAACCGTATTGATGTATGGAGATAATAGGATTCTGAGTAGCTTGTGTTTTTAACACACCAGACAGGAGCGATTGCCACCCAGTAGGAATACTTAGTGAGTTTGTGTGGGTGTGTGTGCGTGTGCATGTGGGGGGGGTGTGGGTGTGTGTGGGGGGGTGTGGGGTGTGTGGGGGGGGGTGTGGGTGTGTGTCTGGAAGGGTGTTTTGTATTTTGTTGGCGTATGTGTCTTGGTGTGCCTGTAGGTACTGCATTATTAACACCTCCCCACCATGGAGTGTTTTAAACTCTCAACAGATATATTTCCCATGATAATCACTAACGAGTCTGGGCTTAAATGCAGTTGTGTTACCTCACGTCGTTATTTTGCACAGTGTCTGCGTGTCTGTGTGTGAATGAGGATGCTTGTTGACCAGCTCTCCCCTGTCTCCTGTGCTTCCACTAACAGCAACTTAACTACCAGTGGCAAAAGACTGGACAATTCTTCCTCAATGCCATCACCTATAACCTGGCCTGGGACCCACAAGGTAACTGTGTTTCACTAACTGACCACACACTGTCTGCTAACTGACCACACACTGTCTGCTAACTGACCACACTGTCTCCTCAGTCGCCTGCTTGTGTGTTACACTGAGTCACGTGTGCGTCAGTGTGTGTGTGTCTAGTGTGTGTGTGTGTGTGTGTGGAGGAAAGGGGGTCGTGTGTGTAATGCTGATGTGTGTGTGTTGCCAGGTAACCGTATCCTGGCAGCGACAGAGCGTCTGCAGCTGTGGGCCCCCCCGTCCACAGACGTCCTCATAGAGGAGGAGGACGGACAGCTCACCGACGACAAGCCTCATCCCAACCTGAACGACTGGAACTGTGTGTGGCAGTGCAAGTAGGTGGCCAGGCCTGTCTGTGTGTGTGTGTGGACCTGTGTGTGTGTGTGTGTGGACATGTGTGTGTCTGTGTGGACCTGTGTGTGGACGTGTGTGTGTGTGGACCTGTGTGTGTGCGTGTGGACCTGTGTGTGGACGTGTGTGTGTGTGGACCTGTGTGTGGACGTGTGTGTGTGCGTTTGCATAGGAAGAATGTACCCTGCGGTTGTACCCAGGCCTATGTTGACCCCAAGTCAACTGTGGAGTCACATGACACTGCCCAGCGCTGTGGGTGTCATGTGAACAGAGAAGTGGATCGGAATGAGGAAGCCTGAGTGAGAGCTGCTTTCCAAACAGGAAGTGAGAGTTGCTGAGGTGTTGTTGTCTCTCGCTCAGGACGGCGGCGGCGGTCCACATCACCAAGTGGTCCCCGGACGGGGAGTACTTTGCCACGGTGGGGAGGGAGGACTGCCTGCTGAAGGTGTGGTACCCCACCACCGGGTGGCGCTCCGCCGTGGTGCTCCCCGACCCCGCGGAGAAGAGGGCGCCCCTCGTCCACTTCTCCTTCGTGTACCTGGCTCACCCCCGCTCCGTCACGGGCCTCTCCTGGAGGAAGACCAGCAAGTACATGCCCAAGTGAGAACACGTCCTCTTACGCGGCTCTCTCACATTGGGAACTGGTGCGTCCGTCCCAGCTCCAGGTCTCACGGTGTGTGTGTGTGTGTGTGTGTGTGTGTGTGCCTGTGTGTGTGTGTGTGTGTGCGTAGGGGCTCCGTGTGTAACGTGCTGCTCACCTCCTGTGAGGACGGGGTGTGTCGTGTGTGGTGTGAGACCCTGCTGCCCGAGGACACTCTGCTGGGAGGACAGATCTCTGAGAACACACACTCCTACAGCTCCAGCCTGCCCGGCCTGGGGGGCAACAAGGACAAGATCCAGCACGCTCTGGAGGTACACACACACACACACACACACACACACACACTCACACACACATACACACACACACACTCATACACACACACGCACACACACACTCATACACACGCACGCACGCACTCACACACACACACACACACACACACACACACACACACACACACACACACACCACACACACACACACACACACACACACACATACATCATACATCAATTAAAAAAACATAATTTTCTTCTTTTTTCTCTTCTCCCCTCTTTGTCCTGGCATCTGATTGGCTCTCGCTGTGCCATGATTCTATTGGCTAGTCGATCCACCAACTGAAGCACCTTCGTCGTGGCAGGCGGAGGTCGTCCGCCCTGGTGGCACACACCGAGCTGCTGCCCTCCCATCTGGGCACCCAGGACACACACACACACCGCCACATCACACACTACGCCAACGCGCTGTGTCACTTCCACATCTCGGCCAGCATCAACCCCAGCACAGGTAGGCTGCTTCACTCGACGCTGCTTCACACAGGTCTTCAGATCACGAGAGTTTCATTCAGCTCACTCACCCTCTCCCTGCCTCTCTCCCTCTCTCTCTCTCTCTCTCTCCCATCCACCCACCCTCTCTCTCACCCTCCTTCTCTCTGCCTCTCTCCCTCTCTCTCCCTCTCTCTCTGTCACCCTTCCTCTCCCTGCTTCTCCCCCTCTCTCTCTCACCCACCCACCCTCCCTCTCTCTCCCTGTTTCTCTCTCCCCCCCTCTCTCTCTCTCTCCTCCCCCCCCCCTCCCTCCCTCCCCCCCCCCTCCCTCCCTCTCCCAGACATCCCTGCGGTGCTGGCTGAGTCGGCCGTGTTCAGTCCAGACGACGGGAGCGGCGGCGGAGGCTTCGTGGTCCACTGGCTCAACAACAAAGACCTGAGCTTCACCTCGTCCATGGACCTGTTCATGCTGCAGCTCCGCAAGCTGTCCGAGCAGCAGCTGGAGCAGACCACCGAGGAGCCCCTCGACCCGGAGGGCTCCCCCATGAAGTTCGACTTTGGTACGCTCCGGCCTTGAGATTTTCTATGATTGTCCCAAGTTTCCCTCATTTCACATCGCGGCGACTCTTTCACCCCAGCTACATCCGCCGGGCTGATACAAGGTGTGTAAACTCTCCCCTCACTCCCTCCCCAGACCTGGACGACATGTCGGACAAGGCCTCGTCCGAGCAGGGGGAGGAAGGGGAGCAGGAGGGCAGCACCAAGGCCTCGTCCCCGGGCTCCAGCAGCAGCGTGCCCCTGCCCTCCATGCTGCTGGAGAGGAAGATGGAGAACCTGCTGCTGGAGTGGAACAGGAGCGCCGACATGCTGTTCACCATCCACCCCACCGACGGATCCTTCCTGGTGTGGCACGTCAAGTACCTGGACGAGTTCATCCAAGGCATCTTCAGACAGGTTCAGGTAGGTAGACACACGGGCCCAAACACACAAGCTCTCTCTCTCACACACACACACACACACACACACAACCGTGAACACATACACATAAGCACACACACGCTCACCCACACACGGTAGTTTGTAATTTGTGATTGTGTTCTTCTGAACAGAGATGAGGTGATAAGGTGATTCCTCAAGCATTACAAACAAGCCTCCTCGTCCTCGTCCTCCTCCTCCTCTTCCTTCTCCTCCTCCTCCTCCTCCTCTTCTTCCTCCTCCTCTTCCTCCTCCTCCCTCCCCAGGTGTCCTTCTCCTCCCGTATCCCCGTGGCGTTCCCCACGGGCGACGCCAACTCCCTGAGTAAGAACATCCTGATGTACGCGTGCAGCGCCCCCGAGCCTGAGGTCCCCGGGGCGGGCGAGCAGGGCAGGAGGGGCCGGCGTGTCCCCCGCTCTGCCTCCGTCTCTGGCGGGCTGGGCTCCCCCGCCCTGGGCTCCAGCCTCAGCCTCACCCCCGGCATCGGCCCCGCCGTCATGATGGTGTCCAAGCACGTGGACGGGTCCCTCAACCAGGTGAGGCGGCTTAGAGGAGGGGGGGGAGGGGGGGGGCGTTACAGAGCGGAGGGAAGCGGTGTATATAACCAAGAAACGTGATTGTTTATAAATCGATATATATCGTTACAGATATCGTTAGAGATATTGTTAGATATATCGCTCAGAAATATCGTTAGATATATCGTTAGATATATCGCTTAGAAATATCGTTAGATATATCGCTTAGAAATATTGTAGATATCGCATGTGGTGACGACTTCTTCTCAATTCCGTTTCCCTTCTCCAGTGGTCGGTGACGTTCGCCGAGCTCTCGGCCTTCTCCAACGTTCTGACGGTGTCCCACAAGTTCCGTTACTGCGGCCACCGCTTCCACCTGAACGACCAGGCGTGCCACACAGTGCTGCCCCTGCTGCTCACCTCCTCTCACCACAACGCCCTGCTCACCCCGCCCTCCGCCCCCGGAGCCCCCGACGCCGACCAGCCCCCCGCCCTCGCCCCCTCAAAGGGGCTCCACAGGTAGGGATTGAGGGAAGGGGGGGGGAGGAGGGAGACAGGCAGATAAAGATGGAAACAGTTGACGCATTATGATCTCGTAACTCGCTTCTCATAGCAATGCATAGTACAGTATTCCAAGGAATACCGTTTTTGGCGATACCTTGAAATCATAGTCTGAACAAATTGTGTGTGTGTGTAGTATTGTACATGTTTTTTTTTGCCGTGTTCTGTAGGAAACAGTTGCGCAACGCCGCCACGAGAACCTTCCATGACCCGAAGGCCATCTACAGCGAGCTGATCCTGTGGAGGGTGGACCACATCGGGCCGCTGTCCTGCACCGGGGGGGTGTCAGAGCTGGCCAGGATCAACTCCCTCCACACCTCCGCCTTCAGCAACGTGGCCTGGCTGCCCACCCTGGTCCCCAGCTCGGTCTTAGGTTGGCACACACACACCCTCGTCCCCAGTTCTGTCTTAGGTTGGCACACACACACCCTGGTCTTCAGCTCTGTCTTAGGTTGGCACACACATCCAGATCCTCTCCTGTATAATTAATGTGTAACTTCTGAGCTGTTTATGAATTATAAATACACATGAACTCAGGAAACAGTCGCTAGGAAGATAAAAGGGTTCACGCAGGTCTGTTTTGCAGACTCAGTTTACCCCCTGAATAGAGTCTGTAGGATAGTGCCATCCAAATAATTAACCGACTGTGAAAAGTCACATTCCTTGAAACATTCCTTTTAGTCATGTCCAATAAACCAAACATTGCCGTGGCGACCTGGCCGTTCCTCAGCAGCACCATGTGACCTCAGGTTGTGTGCTCACACGCAGGTACGTACTGCAACAGTGCCAGCGCGTGCTTCGTGGCGTCGGACGGGAAGAACCTCCGTCTGTACCAGGCCGTGGTGGACGCCAGGAAACTACTGGACGAGCTGTCCGACCCCGAGACGTCTGTGAGTCACGCACACGTTCACAGACGCAGTCTAGACGCCGTCTAGACGCCGTCTGCCAGGCTGTGTCGTTGCATGATCCTGGAGTTTGACTGGGATGTTTCTGTGTTTGCTGTGTAGAAGCTGGTGGGGGAAGTGTTTAACATCGTGAGTCAGCAGTCCACCGCTCGACCAGGGTGCATCATCGAGCTCGACGTCATCACCAACCAGGTGCGAGGGTGTTCTGACACACACACACACACACACACACTGTATACACACACACACTGTATACACGCACACACACACCATCTCATGTTTTACCAGGTTTTCACTAGATAACAAAGTGTTTCTTGTCTTACACAGAGTATGGCATCTTTTTTGTCCTCTGTCTCTCTTTCCTCTCTGTCTGTCTGTCTCTCTCTCTGTCTCTCTGTCTCTCTGTCTCTCTGTCTCTCTGTCTCCTCTGTCTCTCTGTCTCTCTCTGTCTCTCCTCTCTCTCTCTCTCTCTCTTCTCTCTCCTCTCTCTCTCTCTCTCTCTCCTCTCTCTCTCTCCCCACAGTGTGGCTCCAGTACCCAGCTGCTGCATGTGTTCCAGGAGGACTTCATCCTGGGCTACCATCCCCAGGAGGAGCCCGAGCTGTTCACGCCTGCCTACCCCTCCACTGAGGGTACACGCCACACACACACACACACACTACACACTACACACTACACACTACACACTACACACTACACACCACACACACACCACACACACATGCCTGCCTTCCCCTCCACTGAGGGTACACGCCACACACACACACACACTATACACTACACACTACACACTACACACCACACTACACACACACCACACACACACGCCTGCCTTCCCCTCCACTGAGGGTACACGCCACACACACACACTATACACTACACACTACACTACACACACACCACACACACACGCCTGCCTTCCCCTCCACTGAGGGTACACGCCACACACACACACTACACACTATACACTACACGCCACACACACACACTACACACCACACACTACACACACCACACACACACCACACACACACGCCTGCCTTCCCCTCCACTGAGGGTACACGCCACACACACACACACTATACACTACACACTACACTACACACACACCACACACACACCACACACACACGCCTGCCTTCCCCTCCACTGAGGGTACACGCCACACACACTACACGCTACACACACCACACACACTACACACACACCACACACACATGCCTGCCTTCCCCTCCACTGAGGGTACACGCCACACACACTACACACTACACACACACGCCTGCCTTCCCCTCCACCGAGAGTACACGCCACACACACACACACTACACACACACACACACTACACACCCGAGAAGCCCGAGCTGTTCACGCCTGCCTTCCTCTCCACTGGGGGTACACTCTACACACACTATACACACATACTAGACACACTATACACACACTACACTTGCACACAATATACACACACACATTACACATATACAGGGAAATGTGTAAACCTCTGCTGCATACATCACGAGACCCTGTGTTCCTCCCTGTGTTCCTCCCTGTGTTCCCCCCCCCTGCAGTGTACGAGGCCCCTCCCTTCTCCGAGAAGTTCTTCCTGGTGGTGATAGAGAAGGACGCCAACAGGAACTCCATCCTGCAGATGTGGCACCTGCACCTCAAGTCTGTCCACGCCTGCATGGGTGAGCTCCCCCTGCAGGGCCAGTGTGGACAGACTCCCTCCTGTCCACCAGCGTGGCACATGACACTCACACTGACGTGACATGCACACAGTGCACATGGAAAGGGCACTGCCTAATGTGTGTGTGTGTAACAAAAATGTCATTTGACCTGTGTTTTCTGACGCGTGTGTGTGTATGTGTCTGTGCGTGTGTATGTGTGTGTATGTGTGTGTGTGTGTGTGTGTGTGTGTGCGGTGTGTGTGTGTGTGTGTGTGTGCGCGTGTGTGTGTGTGTGTTCAGACGAGCCGGTGGCAGAGCAGACCTTCCAGACCCAGCTGATGGTTCCCATGCAGCACCTGAACACTGACTCCTCCCCCGACGCCTCCCCTCTCGCCCCCCTGCCGCGCTCCGCCTCCACGGCCAACCTGCAGTCAGCCAGCAAGCTGATCCTCAGCTCGCGCCTCGTCTACAGCCAACGCCTGGAGCTACCCGCCGGCGTGGAGGTCACACGGGCCACGCCCTCCGCAGGTGAGCCCGCCCGCGCGGTCGAATCAAGTGTCCGCTGTCGTCAGGAACAGCCTCACCTGTCTGGCGTGACGTGTTTGTTTACTGTGCCTTGTGTGAGCCTCTTTAAGTGTCTCTCTCTGTCTCTCTGTCTCTCTGTCTCTCTGTCTCTCTCCCTCTCTGTCTCTCTGTCTCTCTGTCTCTCTGTCTCTCTGTCTCTCTGTCTCTCTGTCTCTCTGTCTCTCTCTCTCTCTGTCTCTCTCTCTCTCTCTCTCCAGGTCACCTTAGCTCCTCCTCCATCTACCCGGTGTGCCTGGCGCCGTACCTGATCGTCACCACCTGCTCCGACTCGCACGTGCGCTTCTGGCGCTGCGCGGTGGAGGGCGAGGAGGGCCAGGAGGAGGGGCAGGCGGAGGGGCCGGGCGTACCGCTGGGAGCCGTGGGCGCTGCTGAACGAGGAGGAGGACAACAACAGCTCTGTGCGCGTGTCGGGGCGGCCGGTCGCCGTCTCCTGCTCCTACACCGGACGCCTCGCCGTCTCCTTCAAACAGCCACGGCCTGGACAGGTGGGTTAGGACACGTCGCTAGGCCTTCTGACGCTCCTGGAACCTGACTAACACAGCCTGTTCTTTCATATTTCATATTTTCATTATATTTGTTAATATTTAAAGAATAACTACTTATATACCACACCCTCTCATGGTTTATTGCTTTAGTAATTTAATGTAAATTAATTAAAATGACATCATATTTTATTTAAGAGGTAAAAGAAGAAAGTGAATGTGCCGTTTGCTCCCCAGCCGCAGGGGTCAGGAGCGGACTTCTCCATGCACGTGTCCATCTACGAGTGTGAGTCCACAGGGGGGTCAGAGTGGGTGCTGGAGCAGACCCTCCACCTGGACGACTTCACCAGGCCCACCTCCACCCTGGACCCCCGCGTCAGCGTCGACTCCAACCTGTTCGTCTACAGCAGGTGTGTGAAGATACAGGATCGGCCTTGACTGGCCGTGTGTGTGTGTCTGTGTGCCTGTGTGTGTCTGTGCCTGTCTGTGCCTGTGTGTGTCAGTGTGTATGTCAGTGTGTGTGTCAGTGTGTGTGTGTGTGTCTGTGCCTGTGTGTGTGGTTGTGTGTCTGTGTCTGTGCCTGTGTGTGTCTGTGAGTGTGTCAGTGTGTGTGTCAGTGTACACACCAGCTCATCCAGCATCCCCCCCCCCGTCCTCTGCAGGTCTGACCTCTACATGAGCCGGGACCACCGCTCCCCCAACATCAAGCACTACGTCCACCTGGACTGGCTGTCCAAGGAGGACGGCTCGCACATCCTCACGGTGGGCGTGGGCTCCAACATCCTCATGTACGGACGCATCTCGGGCATGGTCAACGAGCAGCCGTCGGGCAAGGACGGCGTGGCGGTCATCACGCTGCCTCTAGGGGGCAGCATCAAGCAGGGCATCCGCTCGCGCTGGATCCTCCTGAGGACCGTGGACCTGCTGTCGTCGGTGGACGGCACGCCCTCCCTGCCCGTGTCCCTGTCCTGGGTGAGGGACGGCATCCTGGTGGTGGGGATGGACTGCGAGATGCACGTGTACGCCCAGTGGAAGCAGGACAGGAGGCCGGGGGAGGGCGAGGGCGTGAGCCCGTCGTCCGTGGATAACATCGCGGGGGGGGTGGCGGCGCTGGCGGGGGGGGCGGAGGGGCGGTCCAGGACCAAGAGCGTGATGGAGGGGAGCACGGCGGTGGACGAGGCCCTCGTGGCCCCCGCGGGGCTGCAGGAGGGGGGGCTGTTTGAGGCGGCTCACTCCCTGTCGCCCACCCTGCCGCAGTACCACCCCACCCAGCTGCTGGAGCTGATGGACCTGGGCAAGGTCCGCCGCGCCAAGGTGGGTGTGGGGGTCTGGGAGTGGGTGGGTGTGGGTGTGTTTGTGTGCGCTTCTTTCTTTGATTCACACGTGCAAGTCTGTCACCTGAATGCACCGTAACCTTGTATTTTACCCATTTCATCATCCATCCATCATCCATCCATCATCCATCCATCATCCATCATCCATCCATCCATCATCCATCCATCCATCCATCCATCCATCCATCCATCATCCATCCATCATCCATCCATCATCCATCCATCCATCCTCCATCCATCCATCATCCATCCATCCATCATCCATCCATCCATCCAATCCATCCATCATCCATCCATCCATCATCCATCCATCATCCATCCATCATCCATCCATCATCCATCATCCATCCTCAGGCCATCCTGTCTCACCTGGTGAAGTGCATCGCCGGAGAGGTTGCCGTGGTGAGGGACGTGGAGGCGGGAGAGGGCGGAGCCAGGAGACACCTGTCCAGGACCATCAGCGTGAGCGGCAGCACGGCCAAGGACACCATCCTGGCCGGGAGAGACGGGGGGAGAGACTACACGGAGATCAACTCCATCCCCCCGTTGCCCCTGTACGCCCTGCTGTCAGCTGACCTGGACACCTCCTACAAGGGGGGGGACGAGGGGGCCAAGGCCGAGGGGGAGGGGCCTCAGACCAGCGCCGAGAACCAGTATACTGATCTGTTCCAGGTACGCTTGTTGCAGCGTGGCCCGGGTTCGAATCCAGCCTCGGATCGAATCAAGTGTCCGCTGTCATCAGGAACAGCCCTGTGTTTGTTTACTGTCCTTGTGTATGCCTCTTTAAGTGTCTCTCTCTCTCTCTCGCTCTCTCTCTCTCTCTATCTCTCCCTCCCTAGCTTTCCTGTCACACTTGAAACTTGCAAATTAGGCAGAAAAATGCCCCAAAATATATCTTTAGAAGATGCATAACACCTCCCTCCTCCCTCCACCTCCCCCCCAGGTGCAGGCAGTGACCACGGACGACTTTGTGAACTTCGCCACAGAGAAGGTGGAGAAGAAGTCTCGGGTCATCAACCTGTCTCAGTACGGCCCCACGTACTTCGGACCGGAGCATGCCCAGGTACGCTGCCCGCTCACCTCCTCACCCTCCTCACCCCCCTCGCTGAAGGGGTTTGGCTCAGTGGTTAGAGCTTTTGATTGCAGGTTCAAATTCCCCTCTGTAGGTCGCGTTTGGTTAAAAGCATCTGCTAAATGCATATGTTATGATTATTTAATGAAAGCATTATATATAAATACATATTATTATCAAATTAACATATTATTATTATGAATGTAACTCTGACCTCCTGCCTCCGTCCTGCCTCCTGCCTCCCTCCTGCCTCTGTCCTGCGTCTTGCCTCCGTCCTCCCTCCTGCCTCCGTCCTGCCTCCGTCCTGCCTCCTGCCTCGCCCCCTCAGGTGTTGTCCAGTCACCTGATGCACTCCAGCCTCCCTGGCCTGACCAGACTGGAGCAGATGTTCCTGGTGGCCCTGGCCGACACGGTGGCCACCACCAGCGCTGAGGTCAGCAGCTCCACTGACAAGCAGTACACAGGTGAGAGGCTGGATGAGAGGGGGGGGGTCGTATGTCGAGGCGTGTGAGCGTGTGTGTGTGCTGGCGTGTTCAGTATGGCTGGCTTATTCAAGGTATGTAAGGCAAGCCTGACTGTCCGTGAACCCGCTGAAGGCTGTATTGTCTAATAAAAAGCTTAACGGACGTTTTCTAGAAATAACATCTAATCATCTAATCGTGCCTGAAACTTCAATCATGTTTATTTAGTCTTTTGGGAGGAAGTGGAGACCAGGAGTGAACAGAGCGTTCCGTGGCTGAGTAAGCATGGAGACGGGGGCCAGGCGGGCTCAGGGACGTCCCTGCAGGGCTGTCTGGACCTGGGACAGGGGAGGGGGACGTCAGGGCTGTCTGGACCTGGGACAGGGGAGGGGGACGTCAGGGCTGTCTGGACCTGGGACAGGGGAGGGGGACGTCAGGGCTGTCTGGACCTGGGACAGGGGAGGGGGACGTCCCAGCAGGGCTGTCTGGACCTGGGACAGGGGAGGGGGACGTCAGGGCTGTCTGGACCTGGGACAGGGGAGGGGGACGTCCCAGCAGGGCTGTCTGGACCTGGGACAGGGGAGGGGGACGTCAGGGCTGTCTGGACCTGGGACAGGGGAGGGGGACGTCCCAGCAGGGCTGTCTGGACCTGGGACAGGGGAGGGGGACGTCAGGGCTGTCTGGACCTGGGACAGGGGAGGGGGACGTCCCAGCAGGGCTGCTGTCTGGACCTGGGACAGGGGAGGGGGACGTCAGGGCTGTCTGGACCTGGGACAGGGGAGGGGGACGTCAGGGCTGTCTGGACCTGGGACAGGGGAGGGGGACGTCAGGGCTGTCTGGACCTGGGACAGGGGAGGGGGACGTCCCAGCAGGGCTGTCTGGACCTGGGACAGGGGAGGGAGAGGGGAGGGGGACATGTGGCGTTGGTCCGGTGGGGGCTGTGTTCCTAACGTGTGTGTGTGGGGGCTCTCTCTCTGCAGGGGGCGAGGCCCTGGATGAGTGCGGGCTGAGGTACCTGCTGGCCATGCGCCTGCACACCTGTCTCCTCACCTCGCTGCCTCCCCTGTACCGCATGCAGCTGCTGCACCAAGGTAGGGGCGCGCTCACACACGCACACACACCACTCTTACCGAGTTCGCGTCATCGAATGTCATGTATCACATAAGAGCTACAGAGGGTGGAATAGAGCTACATTAGGGGTCAATAATTTGGGTCAATAACTGGTTCCTTTAATTGCTAAGCAGCACAAGCATATTTTTCTTTAAGACCTTGAATTGAGTTGCTGCTGCTGCTGCTGTGTGTGTGTGTGTGTGTGTGTGTGTGTGTGTGTGTGTGTGTGTGTGTGTGTGTGTGTGTGTGGTGTGTGTGTGTGTGTGTGTGTGTGTGTGTGTGTGTGTGTGTGTGTGTCTGTGTGTGTGTGTGTGTGTGTGTGTGTGTGTGTGTGTGTGTGTGTGTGTGTGTGTGTGTGTGTGTGTGTGTGTGTGTGTGTGGTGTGTGTGTGTGTGTGTGTGTGTGTGTGTGTGTTGTGTGTGTGTGTGTGTGTGTGTGTGCGTGTCTCCCAGGCCTGTCGACGTGCCACTTCGCCTGGGCGTTCCACTCGGAGGCTGAGGAGGAGATGCTGAACATGATCCCGGCCATGCAGCGTGGAGACCCCCAGTGGTCCGAGCTCAAGGCGGTCGGCGTGGGCTGGTGGATCCGCAACATCAACACCCTCCGCAAGATGGTGGAGAAGGTAACCTGCACCGACCCTCTCACTCTGCCGGGGCCCACGCTTCTGTGTCTGACACCAAGTGTGCAACCGCTTCCCACTGCTACACACGTCACAGTACTGTGTGTGTCTGTGTGTGTGTGTTCAGGTGGGCAAAGCTGCGTTCATGAGGAACAATGACCCGTTAGATGCTGCTCTGTTCTTTCTGGCCATGAAGAAGAAGGCTGTGCTCTGGGGCCTGTTCAGGTAGGATCACCATACACAGCCCTGACCAGCTACCTAACCTTAACCAACCCTAACTACCATACTGTAGTAACACAGTCGTACTGTAGTAACAGAGTCACACTGTAGTAACACAGTCACACTGTAGTAACACAGTCATACTGTAGTAACACACAGTCATAATGTAGTAACACAGTCATACTGTAGTAACAAACAGTCACACTGTAGTAACACAGTCACACTGTAGTAACACAGTCACACTGTAGTAACACAGTCATACTGTAGTAACACACAGTCATAATGTAGTAACACAGTCATACTGTAGTAACACACAGTCACACTGTAGTAACACAGTCACACTGTAGTAACACAGTCATACTGTAGTAACAGAGTCATACTGTAGCAACAGAGTCACACTGTAGCAACACAGTCACACTGTAGCAACACAGTCACACTGTAGTAACACAGTCATACTGTGTTGTTGTCGTGTTTCTCCCAGGTCCCAGCACGACGAGAAGATGACCACCTTCTTCAAGAACAACTTCACAGAGGACCGCTGGAGGAAGGCTGCCCTGAAGAACGCCTTCTCTCTGCTGGGCAAGCAGCGCTTCGAGCAGTCTGCTGCCTTCTTCCTGCTGGCTGGGTCCCTGAAAGACGCCATGGAGGTCTGGACTCACACACACACACACACTCACACACATACATCACACACTCACTCACACACTTACGCACACACACACACACACCACACACCCTCACAAACACACACTTACGCACACATACACCCTCACGCACACACATACACACTCACCCTCACGCACACACATACACACTCACACACACACACACGTACACCACACACATACACACTCACACACACACATACACACTCACACACATACACACCCTCTGACTGGGCTTTCAACACTCAGTGTAGAGATGTGATGGAGTAATTGTGTGTGTGTGTGTGTGTGTGAGACATTGGTCATAGCTGTGCTTCAGCGCAGCGGCAGCATAGCAGAAGACTTAGCCTAAACGTCAGAGATAACAGCAGCACTGAAGCACTGAAAGGTCTACTTAGTTTACCTTGGGCCGAGTCTGCCCAACCACAGTCATAACACACAGATAGGGAGAGACCAGGGGTTACTACTGTCGAGAATGGACCTGACTCTGCAAGCCACGTTGGAGAGTCTTGCAGGTGGAATCGTTTTGCGATGTAATAGTCTTCTTACCACTACTGGCAATTTTAAGTATTTTGTTAGAATCACAACAATATGTTCAGTTCTGAGCTATAAACTGAATTTCACAGAGACTAAACAGGATTCAAGCACGGTGTCTTTTTCAACGTGCCTGACTCTTAAGCTGACTCTGTGGAGGTGACAGTGAGGTGACCTTCAGACTGTGTCTCTGGGGGTCAGATGGCTGAGCGGTTAGGGAATTTGGCTATTAATCAGAAGGTTGCCGGTTCGATTCCCCGGCAGTGAAGAATGACGTTGTGTCCTTCCTTGGGCAAGGCACTTCACCCTACTTGCCTCGGGGGGGGCGGGGGTGGGAATGTCCCTGTACTTACTGTAAGTCGCTCTGGATAAGAGCGTCTGCTAAGCTAGATGACTAAATGTAAATGTCTGTGGTGGTCTAGGTGTTGTTGGAGAAGATGGAGGACATCCAGCTGGCCATGGTGGTGGCCAGGCTGTACGAGGCCGACTACGAGAGCTCGTCCACCTGCCAGGGCATCCTGTCTGAGAGGGTGCTGGGCTGCAACAGGGACGGCAGCGGATACCACTGCACCAAACTCCACCCTGACCCGTTCCTGCGGAGCATAGCCTTCTGGATCATGAAGGACTACACCAAAGCCCTGGACACGCTCCTAGAGCGGATCCCCAAAGAGGACGAAGAGAACCCCGGTGAGGAGAACCGAGTTGTTCGAATAAAGTGAAACCCGTTCTTTTGGGGTCGAAACTGTACCACTGGTCCTCTTTCTCTGCCTTTCCTGTCCCACTTCACTTAAATCTGTCTAATAAAACATAAAACAAAAAAGGCACAAAAATATCGATTAAAACATTCTGTATCCCTCTCCCTCCCCCTCAGATACGATGGTACGATCCTGCAACCCGGTGGTGTTTAGTTTCTATAACTACCTGAGGACACACCCCCTGATCATCCGCCGTCACTACGGCCAGCCCAACGGCACCCCGGCCGGCCGCACGTCGGAGAGGAGCAGCGCGGACGAGATCAACCTCATCGAGCGCAAGCTGTTCTTCACCACCGCCAACGCACACTTCAAGGTGAGGCCCCGCGGGGGGACGGGAGCTCCGCAGGCTCGCTGGTCAGACACGCTCTGCAGTACGTGTGCTCTGTTTACCATCACCATAACCCACGTGTCCTGTACTTTACCATGACTCCATAGGTGGGCTGTCCAGTGCTAGCCCTGGAGGTGCTCTCCAAGATCCCCAAGGTCACCAAGAAGTCCGGCTCTTCGTCCCAAAGCAGAGGCCCGTCCGTGGCCAACGTCAGCTCCGGACAGCCCCTGGAGAATGTGACCCAGGTGGGGGGCATAGACTGGGGCGGTCCTCCCCCAGCCGCCCCTGCCCCGGCCTGGGGAGAGGAGAGCTCTGCCGTCCTGGACTGGGGTCAGCCTCTGGTCAAGCTGGAGGACGATGGGCTGCAGCTGGACTGGGGAGCGGACAAGGAGGACGAGGAGGAGGAGGATGATGATGGAGGTCTGACGATGGGGACGCCAGAGGACGAGGGCAAGGCAGAGGAGGTGTCGGGAGGAGAGAGACCTGGAATGCAGAGGGAGGAGTCTCAGGTAGGCTCCATGACATGCAGCATTACAATGACAGTTTTTTACAGGAATATTATCAAAAGTTAGGCGTTTTAAATGCACTTGTTTGTGTTTGGTCAGTGAGTTTGATGACTGTTTATCCGTTGGCGCAGGGTGAGTCGGAGGTGGACGTGATAGCTGAGCAGCTGAAGTTCCGGGCGTGTCTGAAGATCTTGATGACGGAGCTGCGGACGCTCGCCACGGGCTTCGAGGTGGACGGGAGGGGAAGCTGCGCTTTCCAGCTCTACAGCTGGCTGGAGAAGGAGATCGGAGCCATGCACAGGATCTGCAACTACAAGGTACGTCTACACTTCTACACCGCCTACACGTCTACACCGCCTATACCGCCAACACCGCCAACACCGCCAAACCCCTACATCTCATTGAGTTTTAGATCTTAAATCGAGTTGGTCTTGTTTCTAGTATAAAATGCTCTAGTGACTTAAGGCAGTAAATGACACATTTTAAGTAAACTACTTATGTATTTTTAAGAATGAATTTAGTGAAATTGTGTTCACTGCACTGGTAGATAAATGTAGTTAAACCTTAGCAAGCTCATAACTAATATTTTTCGCACTTAAATTCGATAGGGCGTTTTTTTGCATCGTAGACAACAAGCATTAGCTATCGCTGTCGTGTCCAAAAAGCCTCACGGCCGACGTGATACCCCTGCTTGTCTACCACACACACAGGTGAAGGGGAAGGAGAAGCCAAGGAGGTGGAGAAGTGGGGGGAGGCGGAAGGAGAGTTCCAGGAGGACGACCGCACGGAGGCCGGGGCGTACGAGCGTCACCAGCTGGAACGCCGTCGCCTGCAGGCCAAGCAGCAGCACGCGGAGCGTCGCAAGGCCTGGCTGAGGAAGAACCAGGCGCTGCTCAGGGTGTTCCTGTCCTACTGCAGCCTGCACGGGGCCAAGGGGGGAGGGGTCACCTCCGTACGCATGGAGCTCATCTTCCTGCTGCAGGAGAGCCAGCAGGTACACACACACACACACCTACACACCTACACTCACTCACACACACCTACACACACACACACACACACACTCACTCACCACCACTCACCACTCACCACCACTCACACACACCTCACACTCACCACACACACACACACACACACACCACACTCACACACTCACCACCACACTCACACACCTACACACACACCTCACACACACACACACACACCACCCACTCACCACTCACTCACTCACCACTCACTCACTCCCTCACACCCCACACCACACCTCACTCACTCACTCACTCACACCACTCTCCCACACTCACCCACCACACCCACACTCCCACACACACACTCCACACCTACACACACACAGGGAATAGGGCTCTACTAGTCCACGTAGACGCTTGAAGTCTTCAGACAGCTGGTTTAAGATGTTTGGTTTGCTGGGTCTTTCACTCCTGGAGGCGCATGGAGGCCGATCGTGCCGCATAGTGAGGAGCCATAGAAAAAGCCTTTTTGTTTAGTTCTTTATCTCTTTCTCTCTATCTCTTTATTATGATTCTTAAACTGAATGTTGTGTTCCCAGTTAAGGGTGGCGATGGCCGCAGGTTCTAACCAAGTGTCTGAATCTTTTAACATTTAGAACTAGGGCATTCATTTAGTCAGTTAACAGCTACACGGTTATGAGCATGCACGTTTAGCACGTCTATGATGTTTGTAAAGCAACACTTAACATTAGTTTTTTCATATATATATATATATATATACAAAATTGTTGGTTTTTCACAATGTATGCTTCATGTTTGACTACCTGCAATGTTGGGGATATCTCGTTGTTATGATCAGTGACCTATGCACTTTTGTAAAGCTCTCTCTTGGAAGTCGCTTTGGATAAAATGAATAAATGTAAATGTAAAATTATCATTTTGTTTTCATCCTAAAAAAGACAATTGTGTGATGAGATGTGGTTCCTGATGTCTTGTGTGATCACATGTGGTTCCTGATGTCTTGTGTGATCACATGTGGTTCCTGATGTCTTGTGTGATCACATGTGGTTCCTGATGTCTTGTGTGATCACATGTGGTTCCTGATGTCTTGTGTGATCACATGTGGTTCCTGATGTCTTGTGTGATCACATGTGGTTCCTGATGTCTTGTCTTCTTCTGCTCCGGCGTTCAGGAGACCACCGTGAAGCAGCTTCAGTCTCCGCTGCCCCTGCCCACCACCCTGCCCCTGCTGTCAGCCAGCATCGCAGCCACCAAGACCGTCATCGCCAACCCTGTCCTGCACCTCAGCAACCACATCCACGACATCCTCCACACCGTCACCCTCATGGAGCTGCCGCCCCACCCAGACCTCATGGACGACAGGGTGAGACTCTGGACACACACAGCCAGCCCAGGGAGAACGTTAGCAGGGATGTTTTGACGTGTTGTTTTCTTGTTACCTCAGGTGATTGCTCTTCACACCCTGGCTGCTTCTCTCTCTGCCTGCATCTACCAAGCCCTGTGTGACAGCCACAGCTATAGGTAAGAGCGCACACACATACACTCTCTCTAAGTAGGAGGGGTGGGAATCTTTTGGTGCCTCACGATTCAATTGGAATCAATTATTGGGGTCACAAATCGATTCACGATTTTTTTTAATTATAAAAAAAATTCTCTCTCAAAAGAATTATACAATTTTTTCTCTCTAAGTAATTACCTCCTAGGCAATGTTTGAAATGCAAGGTACCGTCTATCCCCAACCCCCTCAACTACTGACACGTACTCGCTGTCCCATGATGCCTTGCAGCAGTCAGGCGGAGGCCAACCAGTTCACAGGGATGGTGTACCAGGGCCTGCTGCTCAGTGAGAGGAGGAGGCTGCGGACCGAGAGCATCGAGGAGCACGCCACGCCAAGCTCCACCCCCTCACAGTGGCCTGGTAACACACACACACACCAAGCTCCGCCCCCTCACAGTGGCCTGGTAACACACACACACCAAGCTCCACCCCCTCACAGTGGCCTGGTAACACACACACCCCTAGCTCCGCCCCCTCACAGTGGCCAGGTAACACACACACACACACACACACACACCACCCCCTAGCTCCGCCCCCTCACAGTGGCCAGGTAACACACACACCACCCCTAGCTGACCCAGCAGAACTGCACCCTCATCAGACTGGAGCTCTCTGTGTTCCCTGTACTGTTCCCCTGTTCTGAGAGAGAGGAGAGCCAGATGGTGTTCAGTAGTGAGAGTAGCCTTTAGGGAGGGAACAGAAGGACATAGGAACATCACGCTATCTCAACACACTCCTGGCAAATCACTTTCAAATCATATTCAGTTAGTTAGTTATTTTTGCTTGTGAAAATGCATTGAGTCAAATCACGTTCTTTGGAAAATATAATCATTTTTTTTTGTTGGCCTGGGCAAACAATAATAATAATTGTTTTTTTTTGCCTCTGCAAAAATCCAATCACCTCCATTCCAAAAAAGAAAAAATAATAATTCTTTATCAAAAAAAAATCCTGGCCAAAAAATCTAATCACTTCCTTCCTTTCATATATATATTTTTTTTTAATTCTTTTTTTCTATAAATATTTGTTGTGTCTGCAGGTGTGTCGTCCCTGATCGCGCTGGTTCAGTCTGCCAGAGAGCAGGACCAGCCCAGACTGAACGTGCTGCTGTGTGAGGCGGTGGTGGCCGTGTATCTGGCCCTGCTCATCCACGGCCTGGGAACACACTCCGGCAACGAGCTGTTCCGCCTGGCCGCCCACCCCCTCAACAACCGCATGTGGGCCGCCGTCTTCGGGGGAGGGGCCAAGGTCATCATCAAGCCCAAACGTTCCGAGATAGCTCCAGGTAGACCACGCCCTCTCTCTCTCTCTAACGCTCCCCCACCCTCCCCTCCTCTCTTCTGGGGCTCGCCTTCTCTCTACTCCGGCTGTTCTCCTGGTGCTCTGGACTCGGGTGCTACCTTCTCTACATTCTCTTCCTCTCCTCCTTCCTCTGCTGCCCCCGTAGGGTCAGGTATCTCTGACCCCGTCACACACTCTGTGTCTCAGTACGTGCTCTGCCCTGTGTGTCACTGGCCAGTGTGTGAGGACGTGCTCTGCCCTGTGACAGCAGAGTACATACCAGCCTCACCTGACGATGGTCTGCGGGTGGAGAGGCCTGAGCGGGAGGAGGCCCCCCCCCACGCTCGCTGTCACCCAGCCCCTTCACAGACCCACTCACAGACCCCCTCAGAGACCCCCCTGGCCCCCCTTGTCCAGGTGGAGTCAGGGTGGCCCCATCAACCCATGACAGCAGTGAGTTGTTCCCCTGTTCGGGGTTTGCAGTGCTGGTTTGCAGTGCTGGTTTGCAGTGCTGGTTTGCAGTGCTGGTTTGCAGTGCTGGTTTGCAGTGCTGGTTTGCAGTGCAGTACACATGGGTGGGGAAACTTTAGTCCTTCCTGTGGTGAGCAGGGACATGGCTGTCTTTCCCAGGTTTAAACTGCTGCGACGGTTTCCTGTTTGTCTCGTGTGTCATCTCCTCTCATCTCATGGCTGTGGTATTGCAGGTGTGTGTGTGTGTGTTTTCATTGCATGGCATGGATTTTGTGCTCACTGGGTACATGTACCACATGTGCTGAGGCCTTACCCCCTGCGGCCGGGGTTCGAATCCGTCCTGAGACCCCCTGGTGCATGTGCCTGTGCATGTGTGTCTTCCCTCTCTCTGTCTCCATTGCCTTTTTCCGGCTACCTTTGTATACTATCCAATAAAGCATGAAAACGCCAAATAAATCTATACAAAAAGTATATATAAACGACATATATATATATACATATACTGTGCCTCGCCCGCCCATCTCATCTCATGTGGTGTTGTGTGTGTTTGTGACCGGAGCAGCGGTCAAGCCAGCAGAGACCTGGACAGAGCCCTCATCTGAGCCTTGTGCTGACTCAGACGCTCAGGCTAAACCAGGTACACACGCCGCTGTCCGTGCTGTCTGTAGAGCTGTGGGCCAGGGTGTGGTGTGGTGGTGTCACTGTTAGACTGTGTACAGGGTATGGTGCTGTCACTGTTAGACTGTGTGTAGCTGTGTCCAGGGTGTGGTGCTGTCACTGTTAGACTGTGTCCAGGGTGTGGTGCTGTCACTGTTAGACTGTGTGTAGGTGTGTCCAGGGTGTGGTGCTGTCACTGTTAGACTGTGTGTAGGTAGCTGTGGGCCAGGGTGTGGTGGTGTCACTGCTAGACTGTGTCCAGGGTGTGGTGGTGTCACTGTTAGACTGTTGGCCATGGTGTGGTGGTGTCACTGTTAGACTGTGTCCAGGGTGTGGTGATGTCACTGCTAGACTGTGTGTAGATAGCTGTGGGCCAGGGTGTGGTGGTGTCACTGCTAGACTGTGTCCAGGGTGTGGTGGTGTCACTGCTAGACTGTGTGTAGATAGCTGTGTCCAGGGTGTGGTGGTGTCACTGCTAGACTGTGTGTAGGTAGCTGTTTCCAGGGTGTGGTGGTGTCACTGCTAGACTGTGTGTAGGTAGCTGTTTCCAGGGTGTGGTGGTGTCACTGCTAGACTGTGTGTAGGTAGCTGTGTCCAGGGTGTGGTGGTGTCACTGCTAGACTGTGTGTAGGTAGCTGTGTCCAGGGTGTGGTGGTGTCACTGCTAGACTGTGTGTAGTGCTGTGTCCAGGGTGTGGTGGTGTCACTGCTAGACTGTGTGTAGCTGGTGTGGTGTCCAGTGGTGTGGTGGTGTCACTGCTAGACTGTGTGTAGCTGTGTCCAGGGTGTGGTGGTGTCACTGCTAGACTGTGTGTAGCTGTGTCCAGGGGTGGTGGTGTCACTGCTAGACTGTGTGTAGCTGTGTCCAGGGTGTGGTGGTGTCACTGCTAGACTGTGTGTAGGTAGCTGTGTCCAGGGTGTGGTGGTGTCACTGCTAGACTGTGTCCAGGGTGTGGTGGTGTCACTGTTAGACTGTGTCCAGGGTGTGGTGGTGTCACTGCTAGACTGTGTCCAGGGTGTGGTGGTGTCACTGCTAGACTGTGTGTAGGTACTGTGTCCAGGGTGTGGTGGTGTCACTGCTAGACTGTGTGTAGATAGCTGTGGGCCAGGCTGTGGTGGTGTCACTGCTAGACTGTGTAGAGTGCAGGTAACTGTGTCCAGGTGAGTATGGCGGTGTTCCCCTGTGAACGTGATAGGTGTGTTGTAGCTGAATCCCCCTCTAGTTGAAACGTTTACGGACCCTGCATGAGAGGGACTCGCTCAGACCAGTCTCACTGCAGGATCTGGCCTCTAGCTGAAGTGCAGTGCGGACTTCAGACTAGTACCTGGCTCTTGTTTACTTGTCATGGCTCTTGTTTACTTGTCATGAATCTCCCTGTGTGAGTGTCCTGCGGCCCTCAGGACTGGCAGGGACGAGGAGGAGGAGGAGGAGGAGGAGGAGGAGGAGTTCAGTCAGATCCATGTGTCTGATGTCGAGATTGAGCTGCCTGTTTAAAGGACTTCACAGAAGGATAGGAGCAACAGAGGGGAGCTGAATGCCAACAAGTCGATAGGAATCAGTCTTCTAAATGTTAATTCCGTTCCACACTCTCAGAGACACACACACACACTTTTTCAAGATGAGAGGACTATAGATACACTATTCAGAGCGGAGAAAAGAAAGAAATAGACTATTCAAAGGCTTGAGCAAAACACTCGATATTTTCTTTCTGAGGCGACGATCTGTGTTCTTATTTGAGCATGTTTATTTATCCAGCGTTATTTTTCCTTATGTTTTTATTGATTCATATCGACAGTGTGTGTAATTGTTTAGGTCAGACCATTGTGTGATGTGGTGGAGGTCTGTGTGTGTTGTAGCCCACTATGTGTGTGTGAATAGTCTGCGTCTAACGTCTGGTCTGGTTTGTGTCTCATTTGTCTGGTGGGCCTCAGTGGTACCTGAGCTAGTCACCCAGGATAACTGTACAGGTTTGTGTACAACCACGTGTGTGCCTCTGTGTATTTCCTTTCTCTCTGTGTGTGTGTGTGTGTGTATGCCTTCGTGTGTGTGTACAGTATGTGTCTGAGTAGTCTGACAGTACCAACATAGCGTCTTCAATATCCTCTGAATCTACCCACTCCCTGACACTCTAGACTCAAATTAGACCCTCTAGACTCTGATTTAAACAGGTTTAGCCCTCTTAACCCTGCTTTCCTTCGACTAAAACCGTACCCCCTCCCCCCTCCCCCCTCCCTCCCCCCCTCCCTCCCCCCCTCCCCCAGCCGTGCCCCCCCCTCCCCCTGCGGAGGACGTGGACCGGCACCGACGCAGGTTCAACATGCGGATGCTGGTCCCTGGGCGTCCGGTGAAGGAGACCCCCGCCACGCCCCCGCCCGTGCCCCCGGAGAGGCCCACCTACCGGGAGAAGTTCATCCCCCCGGAGCTGAGCATGTGGGACTACTTTGTGGCTAAAGTAAGACACCCTGCCGCCAGATACCTGGTTAGATCCTAAGTGGGACATGGGACACTGTGTGGACCTCGTCAGCGTGGAGCATTGGGCTAAGCTAATGTACTGTGTCAACCTCCCTCTCTCCCTTTCACTCCCATTCTCCCTCCCTCTCCCCTCTCCCTCTCCCTCTCCCTCTCTCCCTCTCCCTCTCCCTCTCCCTCTCCCTCTCCCTCTCCCTCTCCCTCTCCCTCTCCCCTCTCCCTCTCTCTCTCTTTCTCCCTCTCCCTCTCTCTCTCCTCTCTCTCCCCTCTCCCTTCCTCCCTCCCTCCCTCCCTCCCTCCCCCTCCCTCCCTCCCTCCCTCCCTCCCTCCCTCCCTCCCTCCCTCCCTCCCCCTCCCTCCCTCCCCCTCCCTCCCTCCCCTCCCTCCCTCCCTCCCTCCCTCCCCCTCCCTCCCTCCCTTCCTCCCTCCCTCCCTCCCTCCCTCCCTCCCTCAGCCCTTCCTGCCTCTGTCAGACAGCGGTGCTCTGTACGACTCGGACGAGAGCGAGGCTGAGGAGGAAGAGGACGACGATGACGCCTTCCTCTCTGACACCCAGATGACGGAGCACTCGGACCCCAACTCCTACAGGTGGGACTGGACCCCCCGACCCCCCCCCCTGACCCAGAGGGACTGGTCCTCTCCTCTTCCTGTTCTGATCATGTGACCTCTCTGACTGGACCCCCGACCCCCCCCCTGACCCAGAGGGACTGGTCCTTTCCTCTTCTGATAACGTGCCCGTCATGGTTATTAAAGATGGTTATTAGGGTTGTTTTCCTGTTCTGATCATGTGACCTCTCTCCCTGCCCTACAGCTGGTCACTGATCCGTCTCGTGATGGTGAAACTGGCTCTGAACAACGTCAAGACGTTCCTCCCCCTCACCGGCCTCGACTTCACAGGTACCACACACACACACACACACACACACAGCCAGACCTCCTCCCAGATTGACCGTGAGACTGATGGCATGGTCCCTGTGTGTGTGTGTGTGTGTTAGACCTGCCCGTCACCTCTCCTCTGTGCAACGCCGTGCTGAAGACCCTGGAGAACTGGGAGCAGATGATGCTGGAGAGGATGAACAAGTTTGACGGCCCCCCGCCCAACTACATCAACACCTACCCCACCGACCTCAGCGCTGGGGGGGGGTCCAGCCATCCTCAGACACAAGGCCATGCTCGAGCCCGACAACACACCCTTCAAGTGAGCAGACACACACACACACATACTGGAACCCAATACCAATGGCAGTGTTAGAAACACTAAGCTACTTAGGTGCTACCTTCTCTCCTCTTCCTCTCTCTACCTCCTCCACACTCTTCCTCTCTCTACCTCCTCCACACTCTTCCTCTCTCTACCTCCTCCCTCCGTAATGCCGTAGTGTCAGACGTCTCAGAACCATGTCTGACACTGAGCTATGTGTGTAGTGTGTGTATGTGTGTGTATGTGGTGTGTATGTGTGTGTGTGTGTGTGTGTGTGTGTGTGTGTGTGTGTGTGTGTGTGTGTGTATGTGTGTGCGTTTGCGTCTCAGGAACAAGAACCACGTGTCGTTCCCCGCCCGGCGTCTGTGGCACTACCTGGTGAAGCAGGACATCCTGCAGGAGACGCTGATCCGCTACATCTTCACCAAGAAGAGGAAGCAGAGCGAGGTACGGTGCAGGGGAGCGGCCCGGTGCATGCCCTGGTTATCATGCCCTGGTCCTGCTGCTAGTACTGTGTGTGATCATTATCATGCCCTGGTCCTGCTGCTGGTACCTGCTGCTGCTGGTACTGTGTGTGATCATTATCATGCCCTGGTCCTGCTGCTGGTCTGCTGGTACTGTGTGTGATCGTTATCATGCCCTGGTCCTGCTGCTGGTCTGCTGGTACTGTGTGTGTGATCGTTATCATGCCCTGGTCCTGCTGCTGGTCTGCTGGTACTGTGTGTGATCATTATCATGCCCTGGTCCTGCTGCTGGTCTGCTGGTACTGTGTGTGATCATTATCATGCCCTGGTCCTGCTGCTGGTACTGTGTGTGATCATTATCATGCCCTGGTCCTGCTGCTGGTCTGCTGGTACTGTGTGTGATCGTTATCATGCCCTGGTCCTGCTGCTGGTCTGCTGGTACTGTGTGTGATCGTTATCATGCCCTGGTCCTGCTGCTGGTCTGCTGGTACTGTGTGTGATCGTTATCATGCCCTGGTCCTGCTGCTGGTCTGCTGGTACTGTGTGTGATCGTTATCATGCCCTGGTCCTGCTGCTGGTCTGCTGGTACTGTGTGTGATCATTATCATGCCCTGGTCCTGCTGCTGGCTGCTGGTACTGTGTGTGATCGTTATCATCTCAGTTCTTCTAGAACACCACAGTCCACTGTGTGTTCTCCTCCACTTAGTTCAAGGTGATCTGCCTACATTTGCCCTTGGCCTAAGGTTCCCTTGGCACACACACACACACACACACACACACGCACACACTGTTATTATTGTTTTGCCATTACAGAATACGCTGAACTTCTCTGATTGATAATATCTTACTATTTGGCCTCATTATCATATCTCCAGACCAAAGCCTTTAACACAGACGCTACATTAGCTCCTCTCTGATTGGATCAAGACTGCAGACTTCAATTCTGTGTTATCGAGACCGCAAAAAAATTAGGATTTTAGTCCTAACTGTTAAAACAGACGTTGTAGTCTCCTGGAGTATGAAGGTAAGTTGTTCATGTGTTGGCATCAGAACCATGTTTGGCACATCCATGTTGGCAGCTGGCTGGTCACCACAGTCCTTACATGGGCACAGAGGTCTGGGGAGGCACTCGCATTGACCGTGTTTATGGCTGGAAAACCCTGTTCATTTTTATGATTTACCCCCACATCTCACGTTGTGTCTTTTCTGTTTGTGCACGTGTTTTGTGTTGTGACGTGTCTGTGTGTGCTGTGCGTATTGTGTTGTGTAGTCTGTAGACAACCATGTGGACCATCTCAATCCAAACTACATAGCAGGAGCTCTCAGGTCCAGCAAGGTAGTATGCCTGCGACCCACCCCACGGCCTGTCTGTCTGTCGTGCGCTGGGAAAGACAACCAGCCCCAACTCTCTGACGGCTGTTTTGTCTGCTAGTAGTTAGTGGGTGACTGGGTTTCGTATTGGTTTAATGCTACCGTTAAATTGGAAAGGTTTCTCTCGTGATTCGAGAGGAAGGTTTGCATGTCCTGTCCAGTGTGGCCAGATAGAGATGATTCTGTCTGGGTTCTCCTGACCAATCACAGCCCTCTGAGGGCCGCTTCAACCCCTCACCTCAGCTAAGCTCCACCCTCCTCACAGCTCTGGGGTGTGCTGCTGCTCCACTAACACGTCACCCTCCGTCACCCTCCGTCACCCTCCGTCACCCTCCCTGGGCACAAACACTCGCTAACCCTCCCCCTTGCAAGGGAGTCCCTCTGGGGCACGACGCCACTGATGCCTGCTTGCTCACCTCTGTGTCTGGGCCCTGCCTCTGTCTGGGCCCTGCCTCTGTCTGGGCCCTGCCTCTATCTGGGCCCTGCCTCTGTCTGGGCCCTGCCTCTGTCTGGGCCCTGCCTCGTGGATGACGTTGGGATGATTTGTTTCCAGGTGGAGGCGGATCTGGGATACCCAGGAGGCAAGGCGAAGATCATCCACAAGGAGTCCGATATTATCATGGCCTTTGCCATAAACAGGGTGAGACTAGGATGTACTCACACACACAGAGAGGGCACCCACTATTTGTACATGGTTTATTCACTGTTTATCCCCCCCATCACCTCCTGTCGCCAGGCCAACACCAACGAGATCGTCCTGGCTTCCACCCACGACGTCCAGGAAGTGGACGTGACGTCGCTGGTGGCGGCCCAGCCCTACACCTGGATCGGAGACGACTTCGACAAGGAGTCCCGCAGCTCGGACGACGCTGACCACCGCTCGTCCCACACCAACATCGCCCAGGCCAGCAGCGCCCCCTTCGCGCCCCCTCAGATGGCCGTGTCAGCCTCCATGCCCTGGCTGGGCAGCGGGCAGACCAGCATGGGAGCCAGCGTGGTAGGACGCCTTAGTTTAGCGATTTATTCTTCTTCTTTTCTTTTTTTACACATCTCTTGAAAAACGCACACAACGAGGACGCACCTACATTTACATTTAGTCATTTAGCAGACGCTCTCTTATCCAGAGCGACTTACAGTAAGTACAGGGACATTCCCCCCGAGGCAAGTAGGGTGAAGTGCCTTGCCCAAGGACACAACGTCATTTTTTCACAGCCGGGAATCGAACCGGCAACATTTAGATTACTAGCCCGATTCCCTAACCGCTCAGCCACCTGACTACCTAGAGAGATTTAGAGACCTTTCACCTCAGCACTTTTTTCCCCCAGTGCTGAGGTGAAGTGCTGAAGTCAGTCAGATTGGTGTACTTCCTCGTGTTGACCAGTAGAGGGACACAGGCCTCGTCAGACGGCTCCAGCTGCTGTGGATTAGAACCACATGTCCTACAGTCAGGCATCAGTTTGTGAAAAATGTAACGGAAAACAACGAGAGTCCCTCTCAAAGAACCGGATCAACTCTCCTTCATGGTACAAATCTGCACGTCACGCTTCTTTTCCAGTCAGAGCTGGAGAGAGAGAGAGACAGGGAGAGAGAGAGAGAGGGAGAGGGAGAGAGGCAGAGAGAGGCAGAGAGGGAGAGAGGGAGAGAGAGGGAGAGAGAGAGGCAGAGAGGGAGAGAGAGGCAGAGGGAGAGTAAGAGAGAGGTGTATTTATAGTCTTTATCAGCTCCCCTCCAAACACTGCGCTCGGGACTCAACAGCCCTGTAGATGAGTCTGTGGAGGGAGAGATAGAGCCGTGTCTGTGCTTGTGTGGGCGAGCGAGGAGGCTATATCACCACCACAGATACCTCCAGCTCACAGCCTCAGCTGTCCCAAGGTGCAGACCTGCGTCACCCCGGCCCCCAGCGCCAGCCCCCAGCGTCAGCCCTCACTGTCACACAGAGCACCTGATAATGAGACGAGCCACCAGCAGGAGAGAGAGAGACCACACATACACAGGACCGGGCACAAGTCGAAGGCACCCAAGATTATTCCATGAATATTGTCTGAAATATATATATGTTTTTGTGCTAAGACTTTTGCACAGTACTGTATGTTTAATATATACTGTATACATATTTGTGTATATAATCTGTATACATATGAACATATTTGTAGATGTATACAAACAAAATGTCTTACATACTATACATATGACATGTCCTGGTTCATTGACCTGATCATAGGTTTAATAACTGAATTGGAATCCCAGCGTTTCTGAACAGGACGATCATGTTCTCTGTTGTTGTTGTCTGCAGATCATGAAGAGGAACCTGAACAACGTGAAAAGGATGACATCCCACCCCATATACCAGTACTGTAAGAGCCTGTTTACTAGTCTGTGTGAAGCATGCCTTAGGCCCTGCTGTTGGGACCCCGTAGCAATGTCCTGATTGTGTGTGTGTGTGTGTGTGTGTGTGTGTGTGTGTGTAGACATGACGGGGGCCCAGGACGGCAGTGTGAGGATGTTTGAGTGGAACAGACCTCAGCAGCTGATCTGCTTCAGACAAGCAGGCAACGCCAGGGTCACACGCCTCTACTTCAACTCCCAGGGAAACAAGGTACGCACACACACTACACACTACACACACACACACACACACACACACACAGTCCTCTGCTAAAACATGCAGTGCAGTGATGCTGCATCTCAGTGATGATGCATGTCTGTGATGATGCATGTCTGTGTGTGGATGTGTCTCTGCAGTGTGGAGTCGCTGATGGTGAAGGCTTCCTCAGTCTCTGGCAGGTCAACCAAACCTCCTCCAATCCTAAACCCTATCTGGTATGTACACACACACACCACACACACACACACACACACACACACACTGGACACACTGACTGGACTTACACACCTGCTGTCTCTGTTTCTCTCTCTGACTCTCTCTCTCTCTCTCCCTCCCTTCTCTCTCTCTCTCTCCTCCCTCCTTCCCTCCCTCTCTCTCTCTCTCTCTCTCTCTCTCTCTCCCTCCCTCTCTCTCTCTCTCTCTCTCTCAGAGTTGGCAGTGCCACTCTAAGGCATGTGGTGACTTTGCCTTCATCACGTCCTCCAGTCTCATCGCCACGGCCGGACAGTCCAACGACAGCAGGTCAGTAAACACACACACACACACACACACACCCCCAGTAGTATTACATCATTCCATCATGTATATACACACACACACACACACACCCAGACCATAACCACAATCTTACACATTGAAAGTCACCACGAGTACTACGGACACTACAGTCTTAACACATCGCTTCTCTTTGTGTGTTTCATTGTAGAAATGTATGCCTGTGGGACACCCTGGTATCACCTAGCAACAGCATGGTGCATGGTGAGAAACCCCAGCACCTTCCCAAAGACCGCTCTCTCTCTCTCTCTCTCTCTCTCCCTCTCTCTCTCGCTCTCTCTCTCTCTCTCTCTCTCTCTCTCTCTCTCTCTCTCGCAGACGTCCCAATCACAACCCTCTCACATATCTGGTGCTGTGTGTGTGTGTCTCCCCCCAGCCTTCCCCTGCCATGACAACGGGGCGACGGTGCTGCAGTACGCCCCCAAGCAGCAGCTCCTCATCTCGGGGGGCAGGAAGGGCTTCGTGTGCGTGTTCGATATCCGTCAGAGGCAGCTGCTCAACACCTTCCAGGCCCACGACTCGGCCATCAAGGCCCTGGCACTGGACGCCTCGGAGGACTTCTTCGTGACGGGATCCGCGGAGGGCAACATGAAGGTGACTCCCCCGCGCTCAGACTCCCCGCACGCGCTCAGACCCCCGGCTATCAGGCTAGCAGCTGACAGGGCCCTGGAGCCTGGAGGGGGCGTGGCCTGTCGGGGAGGAGGAGAGATAGCAGACGCCAGGGTTGAAGGGTATCTCTCGACTGACAGGGTGTACTGTAGTTTGGGTTCACTCACAGATCGGCGTTTCTGTCAGTCACTGGTTTAAGGGTATTTCAGGGATTTTTTTTCCCTCAGGGTTGTTGAGCTGGGCAGGGGGGGGGAGGGGTTATCTGTTGAGGCTGATACATGAATACATGATGACTGTTGACTAGACCTTGGCTTGACAGATGATACTTACTGTATGAGAATCATCTTAACCCCCCTCCCCTCTCCCCCCTCTCTCTCCCCCCAGGTGTGGAAGCTCACGGGCCACGGCCTCATGCACTCCTTCAGCACGGAGCACGCCAAGCAGTCCATATTCCGCAACATCGGCGCGGGCGTCATGCAGGTGGAGACCCGCCCCGGCAACCGCATCTTCACCTGCGGCGCGGACGGGACGCTCAAGATGCGGGTCCTCCCTGACCGCTACAACATTCTCAACAGCATCTTCGACATCCTGTAGCCGACCCCCCCGCCGTCTGGCCTCCCCCCCCGCCGTCTGGCCTCCAGCGGCCCGGGAAGGGAGCCTCCCAAAGGGGGGGTTATCTCCACACCCTGTACACAGGAACGGTGTGTTGTGACGGGAGGGGGATGGGGGATGGGAGGATTGAAAGATGTCCAAGCTTTCGGCAGCTTTCAGCGTGTTTGTACTGTAGGTTTACTGTCATGTAAATCATAGCCAGAGTGAGGTGACGCTGTGCATATTCTCCCACCCCCCTCCTCCCACACACACCCGAAAGCCTGAAAGCAAAGAGTTAAAGCAGCAGTACCATAAATTGATTTTAAAAGTTAGATTTACTGTCATTTTCTGAGGCCGACATTGTTCCAGACTCTGTACTGGGAGAGTGTGTCCGTAGGGAAGCTATGCATGTCCTGTTCTCGTGACGCAGTGCAATCACAGCTCTATTGATAGTGCTCTGTAAAAGTGCTCAAGCAAAACTTTTAAAGTGTGTAACTGTCGTCATTTTGTGCCCACAGCTGAAATCTTTTTAGCATCTACTTTAACCAGCACTGTGGTTTGTTAAGTCAGTGGTTTCCGGTGTGAATCGAGTTGTTGGATCTGCATTTTGTTTCAATGGTTTTACCTCCCCTGGCTTATCCCCCCCGTGATGGCAGAGTGTACCCTTAGTGAGCCCTGCCCTTACCCACTTGGCTGCTCTGTCACAAGCCCCAGACCTGGCCCGGTGTAGCCTGGCCTGGTGTAGCCTGGCCTGGTGTAGCCTGGCCTGGTGTAGCCTGGCCTGGTGTAGCCTGGCCTGGTGTAGCCTGTTCCGGTGTAGCCTGTTCCGGTGTAGCCTGTTCCGGTGTAGCCTGGCCTGGTGTAGCCTGTTCCGGTGTAGCCTGGCCTGGTGTAGCCTGGCCTGGTGTAGCCTGGCCCGGTGTAGCCTGGCCTGGTGTAGCCTGGCCTGGTGTAGCCTGGCCTGGTGTAGCCTGGCCTGGTGTAGCCTGTTCCGGTGTAGCCTGTTCCGGTGTAGCCTGTTCCGGTGTAGCCTGGCCTGGTGTAGCCTGTTCCGGTGTAGCCTGGCCCGGTGTAGCCTGGCCTGGTGTGCCCTCTGCTGTGTCTGCCCTCTGTACGCCCGACTGCCCCCAATCGCCTGTTTGTGTGGCAGCCTCACTGCTAGAACATTGCTGTTTGGAAGATGACGTGTTTTACTCCTGTGACTGTGGTTTAAATGTCTCATCTGTCTGTTCCACCGAACTCCCCCCTCCCACCCCGAGTAGAAACACAATACTCCAGTTCTGGTTTTGCACAATATGTTTTGTTTATTGTTTTTTTAATTAGTATTAAGATTACGTTGTTGTTGTTGTTGTTATTGTTTATTATTAAGTTATACAAGTTTGCTTTGTGTTTTGTTTGGTCATTGTTTTCTTGTTATTTATGTTTAACATATATTGCCTTTTACGTTAGGAATGTAAGGGGTGTATTACTCTATTTCACTGGGACGTAGTCATGGTGACGGTAGGTTCGTGTGTGGTTACCATGGTGTCGGTAGGTTCGTGTGTGGTTACCACTGTAGTTCTCGTTTTTACTGGTTCAGTCATAATAAATAGATATTTGCACTCAAATCTGGAGACACTATAAAAGTTTCTTTCAAATGAATAGGCTATCAAGAGGAAACTGTTATATACAAATGAATGTCTGGCTATATTTGGCCTAGTAGTATAACGTTTAAATTAGTTTTAATATATAAATAATATATATGAATTACCACAACAGCTTGTACAAACATGAAAGCATTTTCTTTATTTTTTGGTTTGTATCATAACAGCTGGTTACTTTTGTTAAGTGTATGTATGGTATTTATTAAAGAGATTTGTGTTTCTCTCCCTCTTTCTTCCCAACATGTCTACTATATGTATACTAAGTGTTCGGACAAATGGTCCCTCTTTTGTGTGTGTGCATGCGTGTTTCTGATGTGTGCACATGTGTGTGTGTGCGTGAGAGTGTGTGTGTACTACGTACTGTAAAAGTGACTACGGGGAGGTATAAACTAGGGTACTTGAAAGAGTCTGAAGATGAGAGAGCGAGAGAGAGAGAACAGGCTGTTCTACCAAGGTCAAAGTTTAACCTTTGTAAGTTTAATAAATTATTTTTATTTCATCAGATGTTTTCCTTTTCTTTCCTGGAGCGGAGAGAGACCATGGTCACCAGACGTGACCATATGTTGTGCGGTAGATGTACAGTATGATTTGGCATGCAGTTACAGAGAAAAACGATTAAATACAACAGGTAAAGTTGTTTTCAGAAAGGTCAGTAAAAGCAAATAATAAATATAGGGAACCATATAAAAAAAAAGTGAAAAATACAAAAACTTGTTATTCAAACAATTCCAAGAACAGTAGAAAACGGGTCATATAAATACATCACTAATATACTGTTTGGACAAAGTTCATTACACACACTATTTATACACTAACGATAACAACTTCTTCATCTGATTATATTGATCTCATGGACCAGCCCTTATTGATATATCAACCCCTCACATAACGGGAATCTACACCGGAAGTAATTAGTGTGTCTTCTCATTACTACTAAAATCTAATCTAAGTCACATGACCTCTGAGTACATGACCAGCGTTCACAGATACAAGGTGGATATTTACGTGGGTTTTTCCCTCAGCAGTCGCAAGAACCAGCAGGCTTTCACAACTCGTGTTCTTGTCACGTCTGGTGCGGGGGTCAGGGAGAGAGACGCAGGAGACGTGACGCAACAACACAGACCCGTGAGAGCCGACCACATCGCCATCGGCCCAGAACGAGCTCTCCCGATCAGTCGTCTGAGATGAAGTGGACCACGTAGAGCCTGACGTAGCCGCTGTCCCACACGTACAGGTGTCTGTCCTTGGGGCTGTAGGTCAGCATGGCCAGAACCCCGCCCGGGGAACGCAGGTCAAAGGTCATGTTGACAGGCTTCGCCTTGAGCAGGTCGAAGGCGAAGGTCACCCGCGTGTCCTTGGTGTCGGTGACGTAGAGCACCCCACAGGCGATGAAGGCGTTGCCGGCTTTGCTGCGGGGGTAGGTGGTGTTGATGTAGGTGGTCACTGAGAAGGTCTTCTGGTCCAGTTGGGCCACCATGATGCTCTCGTCTAAGCTGGAAGAGAAGATCAGCCACAAGCCGTTCTCGTCCACCGCCAGCTTGAAGTAGGTCTTTGAGTTGGGGAGCAGATAGGAGAGGTTGTGGTACAGAGCGTTGTCGACAGCCAAGGTGGCTAGTTTCTTGGTTTTCAGGTTAAATCTGTGAACAGATAATGGTGCAATACTGTAAGACACATTCAAGGTTCTTTCTACTCCTTAAAATATAGTTCTTGCAGTGTAATAGGGTAATAACAGTGTAATAATAGTGTAATAACAGTGTAATAGTGGTGTAATAACAGTGTAATAATAGTGTAATAACAGTCTAATAACGTGTAATATGTGTAATAACAGTGTAATAACAGCCCAGGGCATTTCAAGAGATATGGGAATTCTGCTTTTAGCCCGCTGGTCCGATGCGAAGACCAAACCTCAAGGACAAGGACAACCCATCTCACATTGAGCAAGAGGAGTAGTAGGCCCCCTGGAACCCCTCTGAATTATTATTTCAAAAAGTAAAATTGGTTGATTTTGTTTAATCCATCTGAGAGTGATTTACAATGATATTAAAATCATAGGTAAAGGTTGTTTATGTGAAACAATATCAGAGTACGTCTGAAATGCCAGGTTTAATTTTGGCCGGTAAAAAATATTATAGCTTACTATAGATGTAATCTATGTTCTGAGTACTTGTATGTTATGTTATGCTAGGTTGCTTGCGTTGTCTTGTCCCAAGAATTTCAGTGCCCAGTCTGACTTTGTGTTGTTCTGTGCACCTGACAATAAAAACTTGAAACTGAAAGCCCTGTGCACTGAGCCATAGACTTTGTGAACTAGAGACATTTAACTCACAGCTGAAAGTCACATATATGTGGTGTCTTACTTGGCAATGTTGGAGGTGCCAGCTACATGGTAGTAGAAGGAGCCGTTGTGAACCATGTGACCACAGCCCTGGAAGAACTTCCAGACGTTGATGACGTCACTGCTTCTGTTCTGGAAGGATGTGATGCTGTTGTATTCCCTTATTACGCTCCCTAGGTCAAAGGTCAGGAAGAAGGTTCGAGGTTAAAAAGGAATCATTTACTAGATGTTTGAATCCACACCTCCATCCTCTGGTGCATACCAGAGAAGTGATTTGCCACCCAGATACGTTCGTCACTCAGCACTGCCATGTCCTTCATCCAGGTTCCGAAGGTGTTGTTCATCTGAGATATGTTCCTGGGGTTGATCAGTGACTTGATCAAGCATTCTGAGGGACAGAGAATGATGGGAACTCAGAACACGGTTCATGTACACACTAATGGCCATGTCACTTCCTGGTAACTGTTTAAACCATGAAAACACACTCTGAGAATCATCCAGTCCGACACGTACCTTTCTTCTTGGTTTTCTCCTGTTGTTTCCCGACCTCCTTCCCAGACAAGGCCCAGTCGTTTGGGACGGCATGGAGTGGACCTGAGGAGAACACATAGAGGATTATGCATCTTCACTGTCTTTCTACTAAGAGAAGAAATGTCTGGATGACAAACTGAGAAAGGGGTGTCTCACCCTGGGTCTGGGCAGCATGAACGTAGGCTCTGTGGCTCCTGTTCCTGGGGGGCCCATGGGTGCCTGGGGGGCCGGGGGGGCCCGGGGGACCAATAGCACCAGGAGATCCTGGAGGACCAGCTGGACCTGGGGGGCCTGGATTTGAGACAGGCGAGGACAACGCTCACCTCGTGGTACAAACAACCTTGAGCACTCTAGACCAGTGCTTCTCAACCCTGGTCCTCAGGGGAAATGTGTTTCCATTGGAGAATGTTGCAGTGCTTTGTTTTGCGTCATTACCCTGTAATATGACGTCGTTAGATGGTTGTGCCTTTTCTCCAGGAGGGCCTTGATCTCCTCTCTCTCCCTTCTCTCCCGTCTCTCCCTTCTCTCCCTTCTCTCCTGGCTGTCCCGCCTCACCCGGTGGGCCTGTGATGGGGCAGATGTCAGGTGTTTGATTCTAAACAACAAACATACTCATTTCACACGAAACTCATTCATTTGGAATCTTACAGGGCTGGGCAACAAACAGAGATTTGTGAAAGAGTTTGTTAGTCATGTCAGGATCCGACCCATTCACTCCTCATGGTGATTCACATCATTCACACTCGAGGAACCCAAGTGGGATGCTGGAAGAGGGAGTTTTCCGTCTCATTCAGCCGAGGCCCAAAACCACAGTCATGAATATCATCTCTGCCCAGTGAGAGAAAAGATTGTGCCTTTCATCCCCACTGACGTTGGCAGAGGAGGTTTGAATGGAGAGAAGAGCCCACAGTGAATAGAATGCATCAGCATTATGACACGCGACACAGGGGCGTTAAGGTTCTCTGTCACCCAAGTACCTTCCAAATATGTGTACGAAACGTGAATGTCAGAGTATGTGCGTGTGACTGTCTATACAACCAGGCAGACTCTTAGGAGATATTGTGCTCTTCCATTTCACTGCTTCATTATAATACGTTTCTTAACTAAAAGACCAAAAATGGCCTCAGGTCCTTGTAGAAAGTGGGCTGTGAAAGAGCACAGAAGGCTGGCTGGTTCTCTCCTCACCTCTCTTCCCTCGCTTGCCGTCTGCCCCAGGCAGACCATCCAGACCCTGGGATCCCATCAGTGCCTTTGTCCCCTGGAGATGCATCTCGTCCTGGCAAACCTGAAACAGACACACGGACAACACAGAGAACCTTTAAGAGGTTTAACCATAGGTGGTGCTTTGAAAAAAAACGGTTTTAGGCTCAAGTTTTTAGTCAGGTTCTGAGGTGATCGACGTGCTGAGGTTGACAACATGGTTGTCATGGCAATATTATCACTCACCAGGGGGTCCCGGGGGTCCTGCAACAGAACACACAGATGTCAGGGAGAAAATCAAACTTGAATACACTTTGACAATATCTGAAAAAGATGTCACTGAAACATGTTATGTTACTTACAAAATCATGATAAGAACTTACCTGCAATGCATATTCCCTTCGTGCTGTTACATATATCGATCAACACTTTGATCTAAAAACAAAGCCAACCACAAACCATTCAGAAAATAGGACAGATGAAAACGTTTCTACTTAAAAGGAAAGGAAGTGACACGGTTCTCTCACCGGGACCATGGAGTAGGTCATCATCATCATCATCTCGTCACGGATCTCCATCTTGTGGTGGCCATGAGAGGGCCTGTGTTTGTGCTTCAGCTCGTGCCTCATCCTCTTCCCCATCTCCACCTCCACCTCCTGGCTCCCCTCCACCTCGGGGCTGGCCTCCTGCAGCAGCCCCTGGATCTCCTCCTCCTGCTTCAGGTCCCTCACCTCCTGCCTCACCTCCTGCTTCACGTCCTGCCTCACTTCCTGCTTCAACTCCTGCCTCAGTTCCCTTTCGATCTCCTGGCTCACCTCCTGCCTCAACTCCTGCCTAAGCTCCCTTTCGATCTCCTGGCTCCTCTTGTTCCTGGAGTACTGGTACTGGACCTGCTCCCCCACACCTCCTCTGGGCACCTCCTGGAGGAGCTCCACCACGGAGCTCTGCTCCACCTCCGTCACCCGGCTCTCCACCCGGTCCACCCTGGTCCACAGCTGGTTCTGCTGGACCAGGAGCACCAGGAGGCCTACGGAGTTCCCCAGCGCCAGGGCACAGGAGCCATACAGCAGGACCCGCTGAGGGAGCGTCAGACTGGGGGTCGGGATCCACATATCTACTACCCCTGCTCCTCCGCCTCCTCCGCTTCGGAATTCAGCCGCACGCTTCAGCATTCACACTGGACAATTAGATTGGAGAAGTATCCCCAAAGACAAGTCCTTCACTGTTCAGTGTAGGTCGGCTCTCTTGCGGTAGATGAAGTGTCAGGTCCAAGCTCTCTCTCTTTAGATTCCAAAAGAGCAACGTTGTTGGATTATAGAAACGGAATCCGGTGTACTTTTCCACTCACTCCAAAGCTTCCAAATCAATCTAGACTAGGTCTGCATCCGAGTTCCAGGTCCAAATACGATCCAAGGCATCGCAAGCGTCCGCAGAGTGGAGTGTGTCCGGGTGGTCTCTCTGAAGGCAGGCTGGTAAATACTCTCCTTGTTGTGTTGTGAACCAAGTGGAGTATGATGCGTGTGTGATGTAGGGGTGGGCTTTCAACAATCCTTTGGGCTTGTCTGGGAAGAAACCCCTCGCCTGTGCAGTCACCTGATTTATATTCAGCACAAACCATTCTGGAGCCGTGGGCAGTGACTGACAACACACACACACACACACAGAGTGCCATGAACAAGAGCAAAAGGCCCAAGGCTACATGTTTTCTTCTGTAACCCTCAAATTCTCCCCATAAATTCCCGCCTCAGTCCTCAACAGAAACGATGTACACACACACACACACACACACACACACACACACACACTACCCTGGTCATGAACTGTTACATTTAATAAAACGAATGTATTCAAATGTTCCATGTGTCCAATAATGGTGTCTTTAGTGAACACATCAACAACAACTATGTAAACTGGTAAGACGTTTTAAATTTCAATCAAGTTGCTGGTTGATGTCCTGTGATATTAATCAGGACCAAGATCAGGTCAATTGCACATTTTACTTGTCTTTCCATTTACTAATTTAAATATGTTGAATGTGGTCCCTAATTCTGTGACACTGTTGACACAATGTGGGAATGCACGCTGGCTCCTCGTCTCCCCAGGCTGCAATCCCATCATCCGTCCCAGCTCTCGTCCTCAAACCACAACAGTGACCCAGTTCTGTAGCTTCGATTCGGGCTAGAAAAGAGACAATTGACCAGTAAAGTGACATTTCCCCAGGAAAGTGACAACTCATCTCTCAGGAACTTGAATTGCCTTTCTAAGTCATTGGCGCTCTGTGACGAACCTCAAAGGCATTCTGTGATTTTACCAGAGTATTTATAAACATGAGTATCTGTACTTCTACTTAAGTGAATGATGTGTGTACTATTGCCATCTCTGCATCCTTCCAACACAATGTAGGCCTACGTCTTCTAACAAGCAGCAAGCATATGGTTAAATTAGCCAAACAGCTCATTCACTGTAATGTGTTCATTAAAAGCAGCACTCGTAAATGTAGTGCGTATAATGTCCCGGGGCCAGACAAAGGCCGAAACCTCACTTTGTCACACACACACAAACACACACCACAGTTAAAAGGCAAAGTCTGACATAGATAAGTGGATCCAGTAAACCTGGGCATAACCTAGCTGTTCCAGTAAAAAGGCTGTTCACTGGTGCCTTCCCCCAGACTCTGGGCCTCGGGCACTGGGTCACACACTGACAGGAGGAGAGAGCTGTACATCAGTGAAGAGGCTGCAGGAAAGACAGCGCAGGAGTTCAAATGCTCTCTCTAATGTGTCTCCATAGAGCCTGCTCAGTCTCATAGTCCCAGAGATGAGGAGCCCTGCTCAGTCTCATAGTCCCAGAGATGAGGAGTCTGCCCTGGGGGGATGAACGAGAAAGAAAGAGCCCCTCACTCCAGAAATGTGTTGATCAGATTTTTCTTGGCGATTACAATACATGAACACCGTCAAAGGACGGCACATGCAGCCTTCGGTATCGGACATTAGAATGGATCATTCTATACGTGCCGGATCGAAATTCGAAAAATATTCAGCTAACATGACGGTTACTGTATCGTGTGATGTAAATGGACAGACGGTTCAATCTGCTGCTTTCCGCACCCTCCTCCATTCTCTGTACTTCCTGTTTCCTCTGTGGTTTCCAGCGCTGCCAGCAGCTGTGATGATGCCTTCTGTTCCCCTCCTTCATCAGGCCACGCGTGAGGACAGCTGGGATGGACAGCTGGCTCCTGACCTGCCGTGTCCTTGAACTCTAGTCCTCAGCTGCACTCGCTCTCACTCCCTGACAGCCTTCCCATCCTCCTTTCTTTAACATCAGACACCTTTTCTACCCTCCCCTCACATTTAGTCATTTTTCATTTAGCGGACGCTCTTATCCAGAGCGACTTACAGTAAGTACAGGGACATTCCCCCATGAGGCAAGTAAATCAAATCAAATCAAATCAAAATGTATTTGTATAGCCCTTTTTAAACGCAAGCATGTCACAGAGGTAGGGTGACAAGCCTTGCCCAAGAGCACAACATCAACGGGAATCGAACCGGCAACCTTTTGATTACTAGCTTGATTCCTTAACCGCTAGGCTAACCGCTAGGCTCACAACAATACAACCGTCCTTTCCCTCTTACGTACAACCACAAGTAACCTCTAAGACCATCTACAGTGTGCAAATGTTTACCAGAACTAGGGGGATACAGTAGTAAAATCAGAATACAGTTGTGGGGCCTCCATGTTCACAGACCTTCATGGTAGATACAGTGACGCAGCTGGGGGTAGGAGTGGGGGGTGAGGGGTCAGGGGTGAGGGGTCAGGGTGAGGGTGGACCAGGCCAAAGACCCCTCTGTTCACTGGCATGAAGTCAAGGAACTCTGTTCAGACGAGTAGTAATTCAACTTAGTGTTGTTGTGATGCTAGTACAGTGGCCTTATGTTTATAGAGAAGATATTACTTAATAAAACCTGCAGGGCTAAAACCCATTGAGTTTTTTTACATGATATTCATTTGACTGTTTTACACTTTGTCAACAGAAAACTGTATCTCCAACCAATCAAAAAAAAACTCCCTCGAACCAGTAAACACATGCAAATCAATTCCACACAACTGCATGGTGACAAAGAGTCGACCACAGAGACACAAGGTTACATTAACATGTACAGAGACACAGAGGCATGGACCCAGAAGCGGGCGAGAGACATAGGACTGGAGCCGGAGCTCTCTGTAGCATCAGGAGACTGTGCTACACTCTGCTTATTCATGCAGAAGAATCTAGACCTTCTCCGTCATACGGTCCAGAGACATGAAGGCATGGCTCTGGACACAGACGCTCGTTTGAACGCGACCACATTCTTGCATCGGGGTGTGGGCGGCGAGTGAATTCACAGTCCTTTCTACTGATTAAATGGTACAAAGAGGCCAAGGCCAAACAACATGGCCTTTGTGCGACGACAAAAGTGATTGCGAGGTTTAAGAGTGAGAAGCAAAGAGGGGCAGGAGATCTAGGAGAGAGAGAGAGAGTCATTTGAAGAGTTACTGTAGAAGGACTTTGAGATCTAGGAGAGGTTGGAGAGGTGGGGCTGTGGCTGGATGGTAGGGAGGAAAGATTTGAGAGTTGTTGTCTAAATGTCTGAGACAGAAGACTAATTGTCTGTATTATGTGAACAGGTGAGTCACGACGAATTAGACACAGCTCCCATTGAACGATGATGACATTGCATTTTCGACACAGGGAGGTCAGATGTCTGAATGTTTCTCTGTCTCTAAGTTACGTAAGCCCGTGTGTGTTCACTCCCCCGCAGCTCCGCTTCGCCACCTGCTGGTCACTGTTGATATTAAAACTGATGAAACTCATATTTCTGCTGACAAAAAAAAACTCTCAGATGTCAAGTCTTGTTTTTCAGTTCTGTCTGCCATTTCAAAATCCAATATCACCACGATCCTCGTTTGAAGTCAAATCTGCTGGTAACAACAAACAACAGGTGGTTACACTCGCAGATGTTTTGTTTGGTTTCTTCTGGCAAACTGCACTACAGTTTGTGTTGGAGGCCCACACACTCATTGGTTGCAAAACACTGAGAATGTTTAATTTCCTGTGTGAGAGCGAGCCCAAGTGAGAGCATGGAGATAAGACTGTAATAACAGCCAGATTCTCCCCGCCTCAGACTGGAACACGGTGCAGGTGCTCTGCCCAGGGCTCCCCCCCTCCGGCACGCCGTGTTGGACCGACCCTCCTCACTCCTCTCTGAGGTCTGAAGGAGTCAGGAAACACCTGCTCCTCACAACCACCGACACAGGGCTAAGAGATCACGCTTACGAGCTTTCATGTTAAGACTGTTTTGGATAACTCGTTTCACAACATGTGCCCGACTGAAGAAGCCCCATCATCGCTCTCTCAAGGACACGTTGTGTTGGCGGTCCTCCAAGGTTACGGGGAAAATTTGTTGAAATTGTTGAATCCAAGGTTACTATGAAATGTTCCCTCATTGTTATGACTTTTACATCACCAGTGAGCCAGTGGTCTGACTGGCCTATAAGAGAGGGTCTAGCAGTCTGACTGGCCTATAAGAGAAGGCCTGGCTGTCCGTGCAGCACAGACCCCTGGCAGAGTCTGAAGGCGACGTGCTTCGTGAGCGTTTGTTTCGTGAGCGCTCGTTTCGTGCCACTGTGTGTCCCCGCGTCTCCTATGGATCTGTTCTCTCTGTGCGAGCGCTCAGTGGCTCCCGTGCGTCTGGACCCCGGCATGGCTAGCCTCGTCGCCTCCGCCTCCCGGAACGCCACGGCCGTGTGGTCGGAGGGCGTCTCCCTAGCAACCAGCGCCCTCCTGTTGTCCGCCTGTGTGCTCGCTGCCGTCTGGAGCCACTCCGAGAAGACGTCCGTACCCGGTCAGTCGACCGTTACCGCCCGCAGGCTGGCTGATAATCCGTTTCCTGTCTTTTCTCTCTGAGGCTGTCTTGTCTCTCTGAGGCTGTCTTGTCTCTCTGAGGCTGTCTTGCTCTGTGTCTGATTGGTTCTCTGTTTTGATCCCTGGAAGATCTCTGTGTCTGATTGGTTCTCTGTTGTGATCCCTGGCAGGTCTCTGTGTCTGATTGGTTCTCTGTTGTGATCCCTGGCAGATCTCTGTGTCTGATTGGTTCTCTGTTGTGATCCCTGGCAGATCTCTGTGTCTGATTGGTTCTCTGTTGTGATCCCTGACAGATCTCTGTGTCTGATTGGTTCTGTGTTGTGATCCCCGGCAGGTCCTTCGTTCTGTCTGGGAGTGGGGGCCCCTCCTGTCCTACCTGAGGTTCATCTGGACAGGGATTGGCACAGCCAGTAACTACTACAACAACAAGTATGGGGACATCGTCAGGGTCTGGATCAACGGGGAGGAGACGCTCATACTCAGCAGGTTGGCACCACGTTTATCACTCAAGCAGACCAGCGACCAGGAAGACAAAATGTGACAATTATTGATAAAAAATAAGAAAAAAGTTTGTGCAAAAGTTATCTAATCTGTTACGGAACAAACGTTGAGTTCAAAAAAAGTCTTACTGTTTGGCATGACTCTACAAACGTTCCCAGTCCAGATATTGAGTTTCTCCCTTGCCTCTCTAGGTCGTCTGCGGTGTACCACGTCCTGAAACAGAGCCGCTACACCTCACGTTTCGGCAGCAGGCAGGGCCTCGCCTGCATCGGCATGGACGGCAGAGGGATCATATTCAACAGCAACGTAACTCTCTGGAAAAAGATACGCACCTTCTTCGCCAAAGGTAGCCTGTTTAACGAACCCAAAACACGACCGTAAATAACAATCGTAAAAAATCGTAAAAAAACAAAACAGATATCGCTGTGTGATGACGTACTTGTTTGTGTTTAGCGCTGACTGGACCAGGGCTGCAGAGGACGGTGGACATATGCGTGTCGTCCACTCACACACACCTGGACGGTCTGAGGGAACTGCAGTCCACACGAGCAGACGGAGGGGAACGTGACGGAGGGGAACGTGACGGAGGGGAACGTGACGGAGGGGAACGTGACGGAGGGGAACGTGACGGAGGGGAACGTGACGGAGGGGAACGTGACGGAGGGGAACGTGACGGAGGGGAACGTGACGCTGCGGGCCAGGTGGATGTCCTCAGTCTGCTACGCTGTACCGTGGTGGACATCTCCAACAGGCTGTTCTTGGGAGTTCCTCTGAATGGTGACAACACACACACGCATAGAATACACACACACACACACACATAGAATACACACACACGCACATAGAATACACACACACGCACAGAATACACATACACACACATATATAATACACACACACACACACACACATAGAATACACACACGCACGCACATAGAATACACACACACATAGAATACACACACACACACACATAGAATACACACACACACACACACATAGAATACACACACACACACATAGAATACACACACATGCGCACATAGAATACACACACACACACATAGTATACGCACACACACACATAGAATACACACACACACACGCACACATAGAATACACACACACATAGAATACACACACACACACACATAGAATACACACACACATAGAATACACACACACACACACACATAGAATACACACACACACACATAGAATACACACACATGCGCACATAGAATACACACACACACACACATAGTATACGCACACACACACACATAGAATACACATACACACACGCACACATAGAATACACACACACACATAGAATACACACACACACACAGAATACACACACACACACATATATAATACACACACATATATAATACACACACACACACACACAGAATACACACACACGCACGCACATAGAATACACACACGCACATAGAATACACACACACACACACATAGAATGCACACACAAAGCGTGCATAAACACGCATTGAATTTACTCTCTCAGATTAGATTAAATAGAACTTTTATTAACCCTGAAGAGAAATTCTGACGTCACAGCAGCACCGATAAACTGTACTAAACATATTGAAATGTTTTTTTGCGTTTCCAGAGGAAGAGCTACTGCGGAAAATCCTGAAGTATTTTGACACGTGGCAGACGGTGCTGATCAAACCCGACATCTACTTCAAACTGGGCTGGATTCACCAAAGACACAAGAAAGAAGCGTGAGATTTCAATCATTTACGAGGCTTCGCTTCTTTGCTTTTTATTATCTAACCATGCATCCTTTATCCAGGCTATGTTTGTACAGACGTTAATATTGTTGTCCTTTGGTACAGCCAGGAGCTGCAAGATGCTATCGAGAGTCTGATAGAGCAAAAGAGGAGAGCTCTGCAAGAGGCGGACAAACTGGACGACATTGACTTTACAGCAGACCTCATATTTGCACAGGTCAGTCCAGGTCAAACCCTCAATGCACACGCTTCACCAGACACTTGTCTTGGCTGACAAAGTCTTATCTTGGCCAAGTCAAACACTGTGAACAAAAGAATAATCTGCCAGAGGTCTCAGATAGAGCCAGATCCCTTCACGGTTTCCTGTGTGTTTTCAGAGTCATGGAGAGCTGTCTGCAGAGAACGTGCGTCAGTGCGTGTTGGAGATGGTGATCGCGGCTCCAGATACTCTGTCCATCAGCCTGTTCTTCATGCTGCTCATCCTCAAGCAGAACCCAGACGTAGAGCTGCAGATTCTAGAAGAGATAGACGCGGTGAAAGGTGAGGTTTTAAAGCTAGATCTGGTCACGTCTGAAGAGTCACAGATTGTGGTGAGCTGATGATGTCACGGTGAGTCTGTCACGGTGAGTGATGGTTATTTCCTGTTTGCGTCTCCTAGGTGACCGGGAGCTTGAGAACTGCGACCTGCCGAAGCTCAGAGTCCTGGAGAAGTTTATTAACGAATCCCTGAGGTTCCATCCTGTGGTGGACTTCACCATGCGCAAGGCGCTGTCTGATGATGTCATAGACGGATACAGAGTGCCAAAGGGGACAAACATCATTCTCAACATGGGCCGTATGCACAAGTCAAACGAGTTCTTTCTGAAGCCCAACGAGTTCAGTTTGGACAACTTTGAAAAAAACGTACGACAATCTACAGATTTCTCTGGATTTGAACTGTGATCACCAAGACACATATTTGGGGTGAAACTAAACATCAGAAGTACAATACTTACATTCTATTTATTTTCTTCTTTTTTTTGCCATTCCTCTCCTCTCTCAGGTTCCTAGCCGGTACTTCCAGCCTTTCGGCTCAGGCCCACGCTCCTGCGTTGGAAAACACATCGCCATGGTGATGATGAAATCCATCCTGGTGACACTGTTGTCCCGATATTCCGTGTGCCCTCAGAAGAGTGTGACACTTGACTGTATCCCACAGACCAACAACCTCTCTCAGCAACCTGTGGAGGAAGAGAAGGAAGCTCTCAAAGTCATGTTCATACCACGTCACTCAAACAGGAAGTTGTCATAACTGTCGCACAGCCAGTCTCATCCCCTGGTGTTGTTTTGTATGTATGAGTTTTACTGTTTTATCTATTTTGTTATATTATTTGTATTATTACCTTTTTGTAAATGTAAATTATACGTTCCAGAAGCAACCGTAGACACAATCCCTCATAGTGACTGTTGTAAAAATGTACGCAAATAAATTTAAGTTATTCAAAAATATATCTTGCATTCATCTGTTACAGTTTTTTCCTTATTGTACAAAACTGACTTGATAAATGAGTTATAAAAACAAGTTCCCATAAACTACCAAGAGAGGGCGCTGCAATCCCAAACACACACCGTCTGAAGCGGAGTCACCGTCTACCGTCTAGCCACCTCTATCATCTCCGATCGTTACAGCCACATCACTCTGTCACTAGGCACACGCTCCTCTAAACTGAACACAGTTGTTTTGCTCATCACAGCAATCAATAAAAAGCATGCTAGATGTGCATGTTTCCTGCGTATCTAGCATGCGACCAGTGTCACAGAAAACATGCTACACAAGACTTCTGGTACCAACACAAAACGCCTTCTAGTGGAGTCTGGACAAATCTGCAGGCATTAAATAATAATTTGCCACTGGGTTATAGTATTGTAAAATTCCTAAACAGAAAGCCTCAAGTGCTGCTCTCATTAAAGAGTAACTTAAGTACCACTAAATAGTACCCAAATCATGATACATAATTGATCAATGATGATATGTCAAAGTACGTAAAAAATTATCTCATGAATCACAAAAGTTTTTAACCACTATGTGGCTTGAGAGTCTGGATTTACCACAAAGTAATAATAAAATAATTTTGCAAAGATTAGTCGTAATCAAGACCAGGATTTACAAGCTTAGCCAGTATTAACCATGGGGTTTGAAAAAAATATGTTTTCTTGATGCTTGGTTACACATTTAAATGGCTGTAGTATTCTGTTATTACAGGACTTCTGAATTCCCTCCATGTTGGCTGTGTAGCTGTTCTTCATACTTTTTAATAATTTAAATACTTATCAGTAACTGATCCTATCCTAACTTGAGTAAGGGGTAGATGCCATCTTTTACAGAAAGCGGTCCTGTGTCTTGAGTTGCGTTTCGCTTGACCAGATCAGACTCTCTGAACTGAGTTCCATCAAATGAAAAACACTTCCTGGTTTTGTCAGCCCAGAATGTTGACCTCCTGTCCTATCACGAGGAAGGATTCTCGCACACCTCCCAATGGGAATGCTTTGAAGTTGGTAAATTTGAGGTCAATCCCTGGATTTGGTAAAGCTGGATTTGGTAAACCCAGATAAATATAAGACGCGTATATCAGGCATTTCCACAGAAATATGTCAACCATGCAGTATGATATCTCTCTGTCTTTAAGGGATAATTGTCACCTTTCTTCCTGTCACCTCCGTTCCAGGGTGATAAGTCTTAATTAACACCTCCCTGTGTTCTTCTTGTCACCAAAACCAAGAACACTGCCACAGCCCATCACCATCACATAGACAGGGAAAGGAGAAGGAGAGGGAGAGAGAGAGAGAGGAGGGAGAGAGAGGAGGGTAGAGAGGAGGGAGAGGGAGAGAGAGGAGGGAGAGAGAGGAGGGGGAGAGAGGAGGGTAGAGAGAGGGACTAGAGAGAGAGAGGGACTAGAGAGAGGGACTAGAGAGAGGGGGTGAGAGAGGAGGGAGAGAGAGGAGGGAGAGAGAGGGACTAGAGAGAGGGACTAGAGAGAGGAGGGAGAGAGAGGAGGGAGAGAGAGGAGGGGGATTGTGAGGAGGAAGAGTAGAGTGTGGAGGAGAGTGAGTGAAGAGTCAGGAAACTCTGATCAGAGAGAGGAGGTAAGAAAAGTATAGTTTGAAACGATAAGATAGACGACAGCAGACATGATGACACAGTCTCGGTCTAGCAGATAGGTGCTGCTCTCAGTCCAGATTACCGTGATACAAACACCAGTGGTGTGTAGTGACTCTTAAACAGGCACTCTGTCTCAATAAAGGGAAAGTTCATAGAGAGACCCCAAATCCATCTGGAGAGTGATTAAACGCATGGTCGAGAGTGCCTGAGATATGATATCCATCTGTTAGATGCATCTTCTCTGTGGTTACTGTCTATGCGCATGTTAGTGCGTTTGGGGGTGTTTCGTGAATGTTTATTACAGTGTTGTCATGTACGTCCCTGTATGACAGCCTAGGGTCAGGATGCCAGGCTAACAACTTCCTGTTTGATTATAAGAGAACATCGGAAACTAAATGGACTGACGTCCTCTCTCCAACTCTGATGGGTCAAAGCATGCTGGTGTTTATGCTCTCATGACCTCTGCTGCCTTCCCTTCTACCCAACACACACAAACAAACACACACAATATAGTACAACGTTTACTGATGCGCCAACAGCCGACAATAGCATATTGTGTGTGTGTATGTATCTGTGTGTACTCAGCTCATTGTTAAGGCCTTGCAACTATGGAACAATCGAAGGTCAATCAATAATAAAATCTGTTGTGTTTTCTAGACCGGCCTAATGTCAAGCATTCATATCGATGTTCTTTCCGAAAACAAAACATTTTCAACATGTTGAGTTGCTGTGATGTCGGTGACTAAGAGCGGTTTAAACTTTCAGATCCAAATGTCTTGCTATTTCTCTAACATTGTAGCTCTTTCATTGGCCTGGTCCTGCCGGAGAGATCCAGGATTGGCCCACTGCCAGGAGAGACCCAGGATTGGCCCACTGCCAGGAAACAGACCGGATCAAAGGCAAACTTGCACTTCGTGGCCTTTTCATGTGGCCTGTTTGTCCTACTCAGCTCATTGATTTCCAGTTCAACATTACAGACGAGGAAGTAGAACTGAGCTATCTGCCTGTCTGTCTGTCTGTCTGTCTGTCTGTCTGTCCATCTAGAAATGTAAGCTGTGGTGTCCCTGTTTGGACAAGTCTGCAGGAGAGGACTCTGAGATGTATAAACAAACTTTAGTACTGTTTAATCCTCCACAGTCATTATGGTTCATTAGGCTGTGGTCTGGCCTTGCTCTGCTGTCCCTGATGACTGAGGCTCTGGCAGCGCTTTCCCTCCGAGAGGCTGTGGGATGCTGGCTCTGGCTGTGACAGACAGACAGACAGGCAGGCAGGCAGGCAGGCAGGCAGGCAGGCAGGCAGGCAGACAGACCCTCTGTTGGGATGCTGGCTCTGGCTGTGACAGGCAGACAGACAGAGAGACAGACAGACAGACAGACAGGCACAGAGACAGACAGTCAGACAGACAGACTGGCATACAGACAGACAGACAGACAGCCGTATCCGTGCCCACTGTACACATAACTGGCTCATTAATCTGGGCTCGTTAATAGTGACATCCCTGCAGTAATTATCTCTTTAATTTGATCCTAGGCTTGTCTGTGATTCAACTTGACAAATGACCTTAAGTCAGACTCAATTGAACAAATGACCTCAGAGCTCTCAAGTCTTTTCATCGTTTGAAATGTCAACTTTTGTTTTTTCGCCAGTGGGGCTGTTGCGTGATCAACAGTGATTGGAGACGAATGTTATGGAGACCAGCATGTTAGTTGTGTACTGTATGATACAGAGACGGTAAGACGTCAGTGGTGTGTTGTAACAGACCATGACGAGACCAGACACCCTCTCCCTGGCATCTCAGAGGTGTGAACTAAACATCTATTGTTGGCAGCCCAGACTTGTAGTGAAGATTGCTGACACAATAATAAGTCAAATATGGCTATTATTAGGCTACACACACCCATTCTGCATGACGTGTGGATGGTACTGCCCTGGGCGAGCGAGAAGGGACCATCTGCTGCCCAATGATCCTGCTGAGCACCAGTCGGCTCAACACCTGCAAAAAACTGCCATGGCAACTGTTGTTTTGTACCTACCCACACCCAATATCAACCACTTTGCTTTGACAGTCGGTTAAACTGTTCCATTCTAGTTATGCTGGACTTGTTCTGATGTGTTCGTTGCGCGGGCTTTCTGATGGGAAGCAGAAAGATGCTAAATGTTTCTAAACAGAACCATGAGTATCCAGGTCATGTGACCAGGCAGTTACGGTAATGCTGATAGGTGGACAGACAGGCAGCCAAAGAGGATGTGCTGTTAATTTGACAGTCAGATATGCGGGCAGACAAACAAGTCAGACAGTCAGTTGTGTGGTGATGAGTCAGATAGACCGAATCTCTCCAGAGACAGGCTCTGTCAAACAACCAATGAGAGAAAGGATCGTTTTTTTCACTGGTGGGAGAGTTGAGCTTCTGTGGCTGGCTCTAAACGGTCCCTTTCCTCTCTGAAACACAGGCTCACTGAGTCAGACAGGCAGGGACTGAAAGACAGCAAGAGAAAGAGAGAGGCAGAGAGAGAGAGAGAGAGAGAGAGAGAGAGAGAGAGAGATAGAGAGAGAGAGAGAGAGAGAGAGAGAGAGACAGATAGAGCAAGAGAGAGCAGAGAGAGAGAGCAGAAGAGAGAGAGAGAGAGAGCAGAAAGAGAGCGAGAGTGAGAGAGAGAGAAAGAGAGAGAGAACGAGAAAGGGATAGAGAAGTTTGTGGGAAACAGCGAAAAGGAAAGCAGAGTTTGAGCGTGCAGAGGGTGTGTGACAGCAGGGAGAGTAGAAGGGAGTGGGAGGGAACCAGAGGCTGCTGGAGGGGAGGAGGGAGGGGCCGAGGGAGGGAGGGAGGGACGGACTTCAAGTGAGAGAGGGAGAATCTAAAAAGGGGGAAAGTGGAGGAAAGGAACAGGGAGACAGGAGAGTGGGCACAAGCACAGAGAGGGAGGGAGTCAGGGAAAGAAGAGAGCACAGGAAAGAGACTGAGGGCAAAAAAAAGAGGAAAAGGAGCTCAGCTCAGCAAATAGCAGGCAGGCTCTCAGTTGCCCAGTAGCATTCCTCCTTAAGTTTCAGTTTTTTCTGCCAGCAAAGGGAAGAGAAGAAAAGAGGTCTCCCCAGAAAAGAGTGTTCTCTGGTTACCTAGACCAGAAGCTTCTCTGGGAGAAGAGAAAGTCCACAAACCGAAGAGTTGCCACAGCCGGGGGAAGATGGATTCGGACTCGGGAGAGCAGAGCGAAGGAGACCTGTCTCCAGGTAAGACAGCTTTCCCTTTACACGGAAGGTTTTACCTTCCTCAATCACACGCTGGGCTGGATTAGTTAGCGTTCCTTCACAGGTGTTTGTGTGGGAGGCTAAACCAATCTGATCCTAAATCTGCCTGGTCAAATGGCAGCACCTGATTAGCTACGTACGCTTCTACTGACCTCTGATGACCAGAAGCCAACTGGCTTCCTCCCACTGTGTCAGACTTTAAGCCGGCTCTCTGCGCAGGCATGCTCCAGCACGTGCTACGGGGCAAACTCATCAACACATCTAACTTGTACTGGGACGCTGGAGCCACTGGAGCCCCCCTCCCAGCCCCCTACAGACCTTCCAGTCTCTCCTTCCCTTGGCACATTGTCATGGGAAAGATCGATGTTTAAAAATACCCTGTTTACTAGTTCTGCGGTTGTGTGTGGGGTTGTGTTTACGGGATATCTCGCTGTGTGTTTGTGTGTGTGTGCGTCTGTCTGTGTGTGTGTGTGAGTGTGTGTGTCAGTGTGTGTGTGGTGTGTGTGTGTGTGTGTGTGTGTGTGTGTGTGTGGTGTGTGTGTGTGTGTGTGTGTGTGTGTGCGTCTGTCTGTGTGTGTGTGTGTGTCAGTGTGTGTGTGTGTGTGTGTGTGTGTCAGTGTGTGTGTGTAAGGTGATTTTATGGTATTACAGCTTCGGATAGATATACTTCATAAAGAGCAAATTCCAAGGTTTCTACACACACATGCATACTCACACACATCGTTGTGTGTTGAGTGTGAACAAAATGTCTTCCAGACTTTTCCAGTAACACTAAACATATGGGAACATCTACTCATTATGTTAACTTGTGCCATGGTTTAGTGTTTAGAGACCCGGCTTGTTAGTATTCCACCACAGTATGCTCGCACGTCAAGCTAAAGTATGAGATGTAGGCAACACTTTAGATTCGGGTGCTTGTCATAAACTTTAGTTAATAAGTAATAAGGCCTTAGTCCGTTGAAAAGTGTTAATGACTCGTGTTAATGTTAATAAGAATCTTACAAGGGCATTATTACCTATTAACTAATTTATTCTCATCTTGCAATAACCCTAACCATTACTCATATTATTAGGCACCTAGACACTTTTCGACAAACGTCGTTTTCTTAACACAAAGTTAATACACATCTTATAAGGGCCTTATTACCTATTAACTAACGCTTATTACAAGAACCTGGCTCTAAAGCTTTACCTAAGGTGTCCTAGCCTGCATGTTCTGCATGTGATTTCTCCCATCTCAGGGAGGTATGGATGTATCAGTACAACGCCTGCATGTGATTCTACCTGGCATTGATTTGAACTCCCTGACAGCTGTCTTGGGACTGAGATGTAATTGTTCCGGTCGATGTAACATTAGTCAGACACCGACGCAGCCAAGTGTCTCTCGCTTGGACTCTACCTCTGTCCCTACGTCTGTCTGTCCATCTGTCTGTCCGTCTGTCTCCCACGACTGGCCGAACGAGGGTTATTTTGATCCAGACGGCCCCAGACGGCAGAGCAGAGGGCGTCGGTAGTCGCTGAAGGATACGTGGAGGCTGTGTGTGTGGACACAGTGAGATGGATCAAGGTCCTTATCCATCAAACAGCTTTGTGTCAGTGTCTCGCCCACACTGAACGCTTCGGCCTGCCCCTCTCACTGTTCGGTAGAGGTGGTTGTTGTGTCAACAAATCCTGTTGTGGCACCGCCCCCCCTCCTCCTGCACAGTTTGTTGGCGTGTGACGGTCTGGGCTTTACTATGTATAAGATCTGGTTATCCCCTCTGGTGTCCATGCTGCCGCTGGGAAGTAGCTTTGGCTGGATTTGGCATTTAGACGACTACATCTACATCACTACATCTTCATCACTACATCTACATCACTACCTCTACATCTCTTTTAGCACACGTTCTCTCTCCATGTTCTCCTCTCTCTCCCTTCTCTCCCTCTCCTCTCTCCCTCTCTCCCTCTCTCCTCTCTCCTCCCTCTCTCCTCTCTCTCCCTCTCCTCTCTCTCTCCGTCCTCTCTCCCTCTCTCCCCTCTCTCCCCCCCTCTCCCCCTCTCTCTCCCCTCGCCCCTCTCTCCCTCTCCCTCTCTCCCTCTCTCCCTCTCCCTCTCTCCTCTCTCCCTCTCTCGCTCTCCTCCCTCTCTCCCTCCCTGCTCTCCCCTCTCTCCCTCTCTCTCCCTCTCTCTCCCTCTCTCTCCCTCTCTCTCCTCTCTCTCCCTCTCTCTCTCTCCCTCTCATCTCGTCTCCTCTCCCTCTCCTCTCTCCCTCTCTCTCATCCCTCTCTCCTCTCTCCTCCTCTCTTCGTCTCATCTCTCCTCATCGCTCGCTCCCTCTCTCCCTCTCAGCCCTCTCTCCCTCTCTCCCTCTCTCCCTCTCAGTCCCCTCTCTCTCCCTCTCTCCCTCTGTTCCCCTCTCCCTCTCGTCCGTCTCCCTCTCTCCCGCTCGCCTCTGCTCGGCTCTGCTCCCTCTCTGCCTCCCTCCTCTCTCTCTCCCTCTCTCCCTCTCTCTCTCCCTCTCTCTCCCTCTCTCCCTCAGTGGAGATTTAATCCAGTCAAAACTGGACTAGGAGGATCTCCCTACTTAGTGTGATACTTTGTATAGGACGGGTCAGCCTTGGGGAAGTGTCAGGACTGAAGAAAAGAAAAACAGACAGTCCTTAGTGTACTTTCTGTTCACTACGAGTGAGGCAGAGATGGGGGACAGGAAAGGAAGAAATGGTGGTTCCGTTTGTTTTAGTTTTGCCTACCTCCATACACTCTGTCTGTGTGTGTGTTTTAATCTCAGGATACTCCCACAGAAAGCCCCTTCCCCCCTCCGCATACACAAGTATTATATACAGCAGCCTTCTCCATCATGTGAGAGACCCCCTTGAAAGGGGTCACAGTTCATTTGGACGAGAGGAAAGTAGATCTCCTTTACACAGAAAAACTCCTCAAGCCAACAGCAGTGTCAGAAGCCTTTCTGTTTCACAGCATGAGGAATAGAAAACATCGGTCGAAGCCCCAATCGCAACCATCGCAATTTTCCATATTTCTGTATTCGTTTTTTGCCATGCAAAGCATGCGGGCTTGTTGTTCTCCGTAGAAAAGAGGAAGAGTATTTAATGTTGTGGTTGTAACACATTGTCAGTCATTACTGGGAAAAGTGTGATGCCTGAAGGGCTTTGTTTGGTAGTTTGACAGTAAACAATCCGAAAGGCCGGAGTGTCAGAGAGGTAGCGATGAGCCAGCGTCAGGATCTGGGAGAAGCAGCCAGGGGCCTCATGCCATAGCTGGAAAAGTTATTATCTGGAGGGCTTGACCAGCATACCAGACACACTCCATCGACACTCCATCGACATGTGACCGAAAGTAAAAAACGTCCCTGTCAGCAGAGCAGGGACATGACTAAAACACATGACAACTCACACACACGCACACAGGCATACATAGACCTTAATTGATCCTTTTCTTTTCTTCTCTGAACCATAACTCCTCCCCCTCCTCCCCTCTCTCTCTCTATCTCTCTCTATCTCTCTCGCTCTTCTTTGTTAATCTGGCCTGCAGATGTAGACTCAGCTATCAGCATTCATCTTCACCACGTACTGTCTACCCACCCAACCACACACACCACAACACACACCACACCACACACACTGCAGATGGAAAATCTGTGAGCTGAAGACAAGGAGCTCCTGACTGGAAAAGACGAATCAGGAGAAAGTTATTTTTTCTCCTGTGGCAGTAAAGACAAGTTTGGGTTGTAAATACCAGAGTGCCAGGGTGTGAGCGTGTACGTGTGTGTGTGTGTACTTGAGTGTGTGTGTGTGTGTGTGTGTGTCTATGTGCGTGTGTGTGCGTATGGAATACTGACTTAAAGCTCAGGCATTTTGTGGTGTTTGGAGAACATTTTGGGACTGAAAGTTATACCACTTACAGTTTTAGACCCTGGTAGACCCTTTACTAAAACATTAAATGAGACCACCAGAACTGACTGGGCCTTAAGTGTGTCTGGTGGAGTCCAGGGTGTAAAGACTGCCTCTCTAAGAGCCACGTGTCGCCTAGGAAACGGGTCTGGACAGTAAGATACAGCTGTAGCTTCAGGGCATGTGTGTCCATATGTCTGTTGTCTGTATGAATGTAACAGCGTACATGTCTGTTTGTGTACCTCTTTATCTCTATGTAAACGGACATCATCTTTCCAAATGGTCAAAAGTACCACATGGTGCAATTTATCTCTTATCATAGTATAGAAGTACTGCCTGAGTGAGTGCATATGTCCCGATGGCAGTAACAGAGAGACCAGTGAACATGTGTTTGTAGATGTGTTTGTGCGTGTGTCTGTGTGTGTGTGTCTGTGTGTGGGTGTGTCAGTAACAGAGAGACCGGTGTACATGTGTTTGTACATGTGTTTCTGCGTGTGTCTGTGTGTGTTCCCTGGTTATCACATTGTGTTTTGAACTTGCAGCTGCTCTTCCCCGGGGGATAGACTGGCCCTGGACTGTAACCTTGACCATGAACCATATGAAGGACACACACCACAGTTTGTCACTATACCAGAACTACATGAACGTAGACTGCAAATGCTTCTGATGCAGAACCACAGACACTGTGTGAGTGTGAGTGGTGTGCTACTCTGTTTTAGATTCATTGAGCTTCCCTTTTACCTAAAAGGGAAGTAAACAAATGAAGAGGCCGAAGTTATGGGGAGAGCTGGCTAGGCTGTGTGTGTGTGTGTGTATGTGTGTGCGTGTGTGTGTGTGTGTGTGTGTGTGTGTGTGTGTGTGTGTGGGTGTGTGTGTGTGTGTGTGTGCGTGTGGCTTCCTAAGGGATGCCACAGCATGCAGAGTCTTGGCGGAGGCCTGTCCCTTCAGAGGGAGACGGCTCGGACACCAGAAAACGGGTCTTTTCAATCACCCTCCACATTCTTCTCACAGGCAGAACTCGATGGGACTGGAAACGATTGGAGTGTTTAAAGTACAAGTGGAGCACGCAGAAGGACAATGCTGACGGGATTGAGACTAAGTGTGGACCGTGTCACTTCCCGATGTGTGAAAGTAGGAAGTTACCAAGTAAAAGGGGAAGAAGCAAGAATAATAAGCAGATCTCAAAACTATCTGCTCTCTCTTCCAATTCCTTCTTCGAGTCATATCTTCCCCACCATATCCTCCCTTCACCACCTCACTAATTCAATAAGAAACAAGAGCAGCATTCAAACATAACAGCTATATGTCTGTCGTCACTAAGACTTCCGATGAGCAAGCCAATAGCTTTCAATCTGTCCGTCAGTGAACTCAATTCATTTCCATTCTATCGAACTTAATGGTCATTAACTGGCATGATATGAATAGTGCTCTTTCCATGCCTCTTCTGTTTCCATCATCACACTCTCTTTCTCTTTCTCTCTCTAGCTCTCTCTCCCTAACTCTCTCTCTCTCCTCTCCTCTCCTCTCTCCCTCTCTCTCCCTAACTCTCTCTCTCTCTCTCTCACTCTCTCTAGCTCCTTCTCTCTCTCTCTTTGTGACTACAGTGTCTCCTCTTTCCCGGGTTCTCTCTCTGCTCCTCTCTCTCTCTCTCCTCTCCTCTCTCTCTCTCTCTCTCTCTCTCTCAATCTCTTATTCTCTGGCTCTCTCTTCCTTCCTCCATGGCTGTGGAGAAATGGCATGAAAATGAGAACTTAAATATGGAAAAAGGAGAGCTTGTTGTCTGGGTGCCAGGCCAAAGAGAGCAAAGGCTGGGCATTTCTTACTGCTCCGTTTTTTTATTAGACTCCTTCACAAAGTCTGTCATTACGGTTCGCACACATACACACCCATATACGTACACACACGATGACAGACACACACAAACACACACTAGCAGACACACACACAGTCTATCATTGCAGTTTGCACACACACACACACACACACACACACACACACTAACAGACACACACACACAGTGTATCATTGCAGTTTGCACACCACACACACACACAACAGACACACACACAGTCTATCATTGCAGTTCGCACACACAAACACACTCACACACTAACAGACACACACACAGCCTGTCATTATAGTTTACAGTTACAGGCAGCGCAGTGAGATTATTACAGAAGCCCTGCATTATTAAAGCTGACTTCCTGCCAGGGCAAAGCCACCTCCACTGAGACATCCAGACAGCACAATTATAGAAGCTCCTGATGGTCATATCAAAGCATCAGGATACAAACCTCAACCAGCCCCCAATGACTGATGGGATGTCGAGTTTTAACTGGTGAAGTCGACGGTGACGTTTTTCAGATCAACTCCCAGATGAGAGGAGAGAGACATTGTACATGTTCTCATGTCTGTCCACCAGCCCTCGCTAGGCCAAGAGGGACACGTTATCGGCCTTGTCACCCTTCCTAACCCGAGCATAGTGGAAGTTGCTGGACTGTAGCTTCTTTACTTCCTGGTTGTGTTGCGGCCTGAGGCGGGGAAGAACCCGGGGAGTCAGCAGGTGTGTGACAGGCTGTCTGTGTCTCGTCCTGACAGGCCACTGACACAGCAGTCAATCACACGTCTGTCCTCCCTCCTCCTCCCCCCCTCTCACCCCTCCTCCTCCCCCTATCTCACCCCTCCTCCTCCCGTCTCCCCCCTCCTCCTCCCCCCCTCTCCCCCTCCTCCTCCCCCTACTCACCCCTCCTCCTCCCCCTATCTCACCCCTCCTCCTCCCCCTATCTCACCCCTCCTCCTCCCCCCTATCTCACTCCTCCTCCCCCCCCTCTCTCCTCCCCTCCCCCCCTCTCACCCCCTCCTCCTCCCCCCCTCTCACCCCCCTCTCCTCCCTCCTCCTCCCCCCCTCTCACCCCTCCTCCTCCCCCCCTCTCTCCCCCCTCCTCCTCCTCGCCCCCTACTCCTCCCCCCCCTCTCACCCCTCCTCCTCCCCCCTCTCTCCTCCTCCCCCCCTCTACCCCCTCCCCTCCCCCTCCTCTCCTCCTCCTCCTCCCCCTTCTCCCCCCTCCTCCTCCCCTCTCACTCCCCCTCCTCCCTCCTCCCGTCTCACCCTCCTCCTCGTCCTCCCTCCCCTCCCCCCCCTCTCACTCCTCCTCGCTCTCACCCCTCCTCCTCCCCCCTATCTCACCCCCTCCTCCTCCCCTATCTCCACCTCCCCTCCCTCTCCCCCCTCCCCGTCTCACCCCTCCTCCTCCCCCCCTCTCACCCCTCCTCCTCCCCCCCTCTCACTCCTCCTCCCCCCCTCTCACCCCTCCTCCTCCCCGTCTCACCCCTCCTCCTCCCCCTATCCTCACCCCTCCTCCTCCTCCCCCTATCTCACCCCTCCTCCTCCCCCTATCTCACCCCTCCTCCTCCCCGTCTCACCCCTCCTCCTCCTCCCCCTATCTCACCCCTCCTCCTCCCCGTCTCACCCTCCTCCCCCTCCTCCTCCTCCCCTTCTCACCCCTCCTCCTCCCCCTATCTCCCGCCCTCTCCTCCTCCTCTCCCCCCTCCTCCTCCCCCCCTCTCCACCCCCCTCCTCCTCCCCCTATCTCACCCCCTCCTCCTCCCCCGTCTCACCCCCTCCTCCTCCCCCCTCTCCCCCCTCCTCCTCCCCCGTATCTCCGCCCTCCCTCCCCCCCTCTCACCCCTCCTCCTCCCCGTCTCACCCCCCTCCTCCCCTCCCCCTCTCACCCCTCCCCCCCTCTCCCCTCCTCTCCCGCGTCCTCCCCCCCCTCCGTCTCCACCCCTCCTCCTCCCCCTACTCTCACCCCCTCCTCCTCCCCCTATCTCACCCTTCCTCAGCTCCACAGAGACCTGACCGTTATAGAATGTGCTCACCACACACACACACACACACACACACACAGGCATTTTAGCTTCAATCTCGGTTTGATTTCTGTCAGTCCCAGAGGGCACGCCGGGTGAAGAGATGGGGCGATGTTGAGAGAGAGACAGAGACGGAAATAGAGGGAGGGCGGAAGAGAACGGAAGAGAAGGAGGAGAGAGACAGGTACAGGGACAGGCTGAGAGACAGTGAATGTCATGGACTTTAATCTGGCTTTTAGGCAAATGCTTTTTTCTCCCAGTGGAGAGTGAAAGAGTGGCTCCTAAGTGCTTCACCACAGCTCTTAAGACTGCTCAAACCCTGGCTCCTGTTAAGCCCCCCCCAGCCCAGACTCAGCCCAGACTCAACCCAGCCTCAGCCTCAGCCCAGCCTCAGCCCAGCCTCAGCCTCAGCCCAGCCTCAGCCCAGCCTCAGCTCAGCCTCAACCTCAGCCCAGCCTCAGCCCAGCCTCAGCCCAGCCTCACCCCAGCTTCAGCTCAGCCTCAGCTCAGCCTCAGCTCAGCCTCAGCCTCAGCCTCAGCCCAGCCCGGGGCACATATATTCAGAGCCCAGATCCCAGGTCAACACCGCATGGTTGAGTATCACGTTCTCTTCTTCAAAGAAAATCTGGGAAATCGTGTTCATTTTTCAAAGAATCACATTAATGATTTGTGACAACAATAGAAATGTGCCAATTTTTAACCTGAGCTAATAAAAGGGTTAACTTAAGAGGACATAAAAGTAATAAAATAGGTTACATTTTAACTTCTTCAGAGGGCTAAATGTGTCTTCGATGAAAACAACTGGGTTACTGTAAAGGATTCCTTCTAACCCAGGTGCATACTGGGAAATAGCAAAAGTAAATTCGGACGAATTGGGGAAAAGGAGGAGAGAGAAAGAGAGAGAGACAGAGAGACATAGAGAGAGGGAGAGAGAGAGGAGAGGAGGAGAGAAGGAGAGTGAAAAGTCTCTGCTGAAAACTGACGTGGCGTGACAAAGTCTTCATTTATACCAGCAACTGGGCAATGTTACTGCAGCTGTGAAGTGTGTGTGTGTGTGTGTGTGTGTGGTGTGTGTGTGTGTGTGTAGGTGTGTGTGTGGTGTGTGTGTGTGTGTGTGTGTGTGGTGTGTGTGTGTGTGTGTGGTGTGTGTGTGTGTGTGTGTGGTGTGTGTGTGTGCGAGTGTAAGTGTGTGTGAGTGTGCCAATGTGTGCCTGAGAGTGGGTGTATGAAAGTGATACTGCAAAAGTGAAGTAGACCTATACTGAATGCAGGTCCAGTTTGTATGTAGTTCCAGAAGTACACAGCTCCTCTCTCTCTATATCCCTCCCTCCCTCTCTCTCTCTAGTGTCTCTCTTCCTCCCTACCTCACTCTCTCCCTCCCTCTCTCTCTCTATGTCTCTCTCCCTCCCTACCTCACTCTCTCCCTCCCTCCCTCTCTCTCTATGTCTCTCTCTATGTCTCCCTCCCTCCCCTCTCTCTCTATATGTCTCTCTCCCTCCCTACCTCACTCTCTCCCTCCCTCTCTCTCTATGTCTCCTTCCCTCCCCTCTCTCTCTATATGTATCTCTCCCTCCCTCCCTACCTCACTCTCTCCCTCCCCCTCTCTCTGTGTCTCTCTCCCTCCCTACCTCTCTCTCTCTCTGCAGACCTCCTTAGATGGATATCAGATCTCACCAACACCCCACCACATCAGAGGTCCATGAGTAGAGCTCCACTGACTCACAGGGATGATAAACACGGTCAGCTCATGAAACAGACACGGTGGAAACTCCTCTCCTGGCTCTGCATGACTGACACGTTGTATTCCTGTTCACACAGTCGAGAGACTGAGATTACACTGCAGAATTGAGAGATTACACTGCAGAATTGAGAGGTTACACTGCAGAACTGTGAGATTACACTGCAGAATTGAGAGATTACACTGCAGAACTGTGAGATTACACTGCAGAACTTTAGAGCAAGCTGACAGACCATCACTGGCCAAGAAATCGCAACATCTATTGGTTTTTATTCGCAAAACCTTTTGGACATGACATTTTCAGAGATACAAATCTGTGAAAGGGCAATGTCGTGACTGGTGTGAGCGATTGGTGAAACGGCCCACATTGATAATTGGCTCGATAATGCCACCATGAACAACGCAAGGTTCACACAGAACTCTCCTGTCGAGTTTGGTGGAGAAAACCTTTCCGTACAGATTGCTGAACCCAACCCCATCAAACCCCATTAGGCAGACTTCTATTACATCTGCAAGTCATGCCATCGTCTAACAGCGGCTAAGTGTTTTGCCTCAATAAATCTCCTGTGGCTGAATGGAAACAAATCCTGCGTCAATGTCCCAGTGTCTGTCGGAGGGCCTTCCCAGAAGAGAGGAGAGAGTTCCAGAAGCGATGACTCAGCGACGAGGACCGACTCAATTCTACAGCAATCTACGATGACTGCCGTGCTAGTGATCTGGGGATGACGTGTTTGACAAAGCGTAGGGGTATCCATAGACTGAATGAGCATGTCAACATCTCTTCTCTTTGTGCCATTGCTCGTGTGTTGTTTACACTAATCATGTTCAGGTCAGGACGCCCTGACAGGCTGTACCCAGAGCATAACATGGTAAATAAAGGTCTTTAGCTGGAGCGGTCACACACACCGACACACAACACTACCCACACTGATACACACACACACACGTGCAAACACACACCCCACGCATTCACACAAGCACTCAAAACTGACATATGAGTTCTGTTGGCTTATGAACACTAAGCATCAGCTTCAGGCCTATGCTGATACACACACACACTCACACACACACACATGCAAACACACACACACACACACACACACACACACACATGCAAACACCCACACACACACACACACACATATGCAAACACACACACACATGCAAACACCCACACACACACAGGCATACACATGCAAACGCGCGCACACAGTGATGAAGGTGAGGCAGGCTTAGAGCCTATTAGCCATCAAACAGATGTCACCACGGAGACAAAGATGGGCCTTGTGACCTTCACACAGTCACGCCATCATGCCGCTCACACAACACCCTGTCTTTCACCGAGGGTGCTCCTTCCACACTGTGTGTTTGTTTGTGTAGGTGTGTGTGTGTGTTTGCTCGTCTCTGTGTGTGTGTGTGTGTGTGTGTGTGTGTGTACGTCTGTGTATGTGTTGACGGCAGTTCTGACCATGGGTGAGAACGAGCTGGAATGCTGCACTCGTAAACAGTGTAGTGTATTATTACTAGCAACTCCAAACAGGCAGCCATTGTTGTGAGCGCGTGTGTTTGAGATTAGGGCTGAGGGATACCTGATACGTCAGTTAGCCAGGCTGTGTGCACAGAGGCAGGGTCTTGTCTGGATGGAAATGTCAGGAGGTCAGTCGAGCAGAGGATGTGCAGTGGAAGCCTTGGCTGAGGTAAACAGGCAGTATTGTAAAAGCAGAGACAAGCTGATCTAGTCTCCAACAACACTGTCTGATTTGCATTCCACAGCTAGGATGAAAACTCTCTCTCGCTCACTCACACAAACACACACACACACACATACACCACACACACACACCCTACTGTATTACAAAGCCCAGTTGTTGAACATTTGTGAATTAGGAACAGCCTAACATACACATAGACACACGCACACAACACACACCCACACAAACATTGACTACGGTCTCCACCAGACAGCCTGGCCACTCAGGAAAAGCAGTCTTGCGGCTGACCAGGCAGGTCTGCCTGTGCCTTGGGGCGTTCAGCCCAGGAAAGGGCAATCCAGTTTGTGTTAGCTGCTGTTTCTGCTAATGGACAAATCCTCTGGTTACTTTGGACCCGGGACCAAAACAAGCCTCCCATACCAGGGCTGAGCCCCATCCCCGCACCCCACCTCTGCATTCCGGCTCCTGGCCAGCCTCCATGTGCTCCCCCCCTCTCCCTCCCCCTCCCCTGGATGCATGTCCTGATGCAACACGGGCCAAAACTGTTGACTCAGCTTTCTAAAAACATTGGGATTGGAATAAAGAGAGTCTGTCTAGTCACCAGCCAGTCGACACTGGCAAACTGTGAGCACCACTCTCATTTTCTACTTTGAGTTGATGCTATCACCTTAATGGATTGATACATCGATTTCAAGTCGCTTTCAAGCTTTTGGTATCAGTCTCTGACTCTCTAACTCAAGGTATGGCATGCTGGAGTCAATTAGTTTGATTTGTGAAAGGTTGTTCTCATGTGTCAGATAATCAGTCATTTGTGTGAATGTGTGTGCGTGTGACAGGACAGTGAGAACACAGTTTGACAACTCGGTCTCCAATGACAGGTCCGATTTTTATCCTTTAACTGACACAGTTCGGCCTTGTCAATCATTCCTAACAATAAATAAAAGTGGGTGAGTGTGTTTGTGTGTGTTTTAGTACTTACTAAGGTATGGCTGCAGACATTATCAAGCCCCAAGAGTTTTGCTATTTTTAGTAGTCTCTACATAAACATTTGTATAATGTAAACAGGACCCAAAATGATAAATTCTTGAATAATATAATTCCCCACAATCTCATGAATTACTGTCCGATTATCTTTATGATCAAATGCGTCACGATTTTAAATAGTTGAGATAAACCCAGGGACATATCTACCGTCATTTAATCTGACCTTTGAAGCTTGACTTGTCACATATGCATCATTGAAACCCAGGAACAGGTGACAGTTGGCCAGCCTCATATGTAATAGGGGAGATGAACAAAGGTTATAAAATACAATTTAGCTTTCTGAAAGATTTCCTTTCCCATTCCCTCCTTCATCGCTCTGTCACACACTCTCCATGGGTCCTCCTCTCTCTCCTTTCTGTTACTTTTAATCGTGCGAGGTGTGAAAAGAGGGTTCAAACTGAGGGCAAGACAGGAAATCATCCCTCTGACTCATCCCACAAGACTAAAAGGCCCTTTTTTGTATTTGGACATGTGTGTGAGTCTAACAGCTATCAAAACCCAAACATCAAACCCCTGTGAGTCATGTTTAAAACAGCTATCAGATTTAGATTCTACCCTGGTGACTACGACATCCAATGGGCCTCTGAGCATCACTGACCAGCTGGAACAATGAGTAGATTCAGAGAACACAGGAAATTAGACTGGGCCGGAACAGCTGGTGATGACAGATACAGCTTTATCAAATGAAGGGCACAGCTAAATATCCTGGCCAGGCTAGTCAAATAGGAATGCAAATAAACCCCAGATTTACATGATTCTGTTTATGTTTACATATTGTGACACCTCTTGTAGCTTCCGTTCAGTATCATTTATAGAAATATATCTTGGAGACGCATTTCTTTTTTCCTTTTTCTTTTTACAGACTGATTCAGGCAAACAAGTTGGTTTTCCCAATTAGACTGGAAATGCCATGGTTAGTCACGAACACAAAATGTCATTGCAGAATTTCATGAATGTGAAATGCCACAGCTTCTCTTCACGTGAAATGAGTTCACATGAGATGACCCTATGAACGGGTACGAGCCTGTCATCATCACATGGACTTGATACGGTCTCTACCATGATCACAAGTTTAGGATCCTGTCTTTATTTTACGGAGGAAGTAGTATGGTAGTACAAAAAACGTAGTTTGAAAAGAATTCCGATATAGCCTCAGAGTGAAGCTCTGGTAGTTTTGAGATTTCTGTAAGTTCCAGGGGTACCCTGGGTAAAAAGATCAAAAACAAGTACATACAGAGTCCAACCCCACCCCCCCACCCCCCCACCCCCCTTCTCCTTCCCCTTCCCCAACTCTCTCTCTCACTTCTTTTCTGTCCTTTTCCTTCTCACTCCATGCTATCTTCTCTCTCTCTTTCTCTCTCTCTGTATGTATATATATATATATGTATTTACGTGGGGCAGTCAGAGTTTACGGGGAAAAGATAAATAAGGATACCCCCACCCCCCCATCCCCCTCAGCTTTAATCATAATAGGAGTTATCTGGTATATAATCTGTAGCTGGGTGGCACCTAAATAAGAAGGAGGCTTTGATCTCGGCTAGGCCACCAACTCCTCACATGGAAAGACTCACATGCCTACTCGCTGCTGGCACTGCTCTGCAAGGTCACCCACCGCACTCCCGCTGTCCCTCCCCAGCCTGCAACACCACAGTCTGAGGAGTTTGTTTAAATATATGACCCGAGTGTTTGGGAGAGAGGAGTAGAACCAGAACGGCTCTTATCTCAGTGTAAAGACATGGAGACAGCTGTTTGAGGCTTGGTAAAGCTCTCCAGACCATGTTGCAAGACCACAGCAGAGACAGCCTAGCATGAGCAGGGAAAACGGCCTCCACCCTCTCGTGTAGATTGATGGACCTGAGTCATCCTCCTCCTTCGCGAGTCTAAACACAGAAGGTTAGCTAGCTGTGTGACCCTGTGACTGATTATCTCTCTCTCTCTCCCTTGTCTCTCTCTCTCCTCTCTCTCTCTCTCTCTCTCTCTCTCTCTCTCTCTCCCAGGTCAGGAGAGTTTTAACTCACGCTCGTTGGCCTTGCAGGCCCAGAAGAAGATCCTGAGCAAGATGGCGACTATGGCCGTGGCCAATCTGCTGACGGACGACACCAGCAGTGAGATTCTGGACGAGCTGTACAAGGCGAGTCGGGAGTTCACCAAGAGCAAGAAGGAGGCCCACAAAATCATCAAAGACGTCATCAAGATCGCCCTCAAGATCGGCATCCTCTACCGCAACCATCAGTTCAGCCCGGACGACCTCGACACCGTCGAACGTTTCAAGAAAAAGATGAACCAGGCGGCCATGACGGCCGTCAGTTTCCACGAGGTCGAGTATACCTTCGACCGGAATATTCTGTCCGAGCTGCTTCTAGAGTGCAGGGACCTGCTGCACGCGCTGGTCGAGCAGCACCTGACGGCTCGGTCGCACGCGCGCATCGACCACGTCTTTAACCATTTCGCCAACGGGCAGTTCCTGTCCGAGCTGTACGGGGACAGAGACGAGTACAGACTCTACCTCAGGAAGATCTGCCACGGAATCAACAAACTGCTGGACGAAGGAACACTTTAACCTTCTTTAAGTTTCACCTCATTTACCCCTGTATGCCTCCTCAACTTTTCTCTTTGTATGTGCCCTATAGCCTTTTCGAGATCGATGCGCCCCTTTGCTCCTCGTGTTTTCCAATTTCAGTTGCTTTCCCCCCCCCTCCTCCAGTTTCTATCGCATCGTTCCAGATACTTGTTCTTTCCTGGCTTTTCAAACTAGCTTAATGGCTTTGATAAACACTTGTACAGGACAGACAGTGCCATGGCTCTGTGACGAGCCTCGCCCAGGCTGCTTGAGGTCTGCGTGGACCCATGGGATGAGGAACTGTACCAATTTCCACACATGCTGTATAGAGAGCTTCCTTTGCCTCGGTCTAGCATGCGTAGTAACCGTAGTAACCATTCAAGCCCTGCATAGATGGTTCAGAACGGGACGAAAGATAGATAGGTGTGATGTTTTACATTTGAGTTCGATGTTTCAATGACCTTGCATTTAATTCAATCAAGTGAAGGACAACTTTTTTGTTGTTGTTGCAACTTGCAGATCCAAAATCATAATCGACACTGTTGAAATTATGTCAATGATTTTAACATGTAGTTTACTGGACACACTATGGGCCAAAAAGAAAGTATTTGGCAACGCTTTGTACATATATACAGTAGATATCTCTTTACAAACCCAGGCCCACACTTTCTTTCTGCCAAATATGTAAATGCACCACCTTTCAGCACTTGTCAAATGCCTTCATGTCAACTTTGTTCCCTTGGTGTTGTTGATTACACGCTACTTTTATACCACAGCTATTATAAAGCTGCCTTTCTCGACTCTACATAATCAGGACTTTCATTCAGCCAGTGTCTCCCAGAGCTATGTTTGGAAAGCCAACCAACTCTTTTACAGGATCTCCAAAAGCTCGCTGGAATCTGTTTGTCTTTCAATGATTATTTGAAACATCATACATTCTGTAATCTCTGGATTTTGGTGTTGATGAACATTGTCATTGTGTACGTGTTTGCTTGTGTCAGTGTGCATGTGCATTTGTGTGTGTGTGTGTGTGTGTCTGTGTACAACACAAACTATGACATCTGTACGTGTCTGTATCCTCTTTACCGGTATTTTATTAAATTCTCTAAAAACATGTCTAATCTTAATTGAAGTATGACAGACATACATCCTTTCTTTTCGTGTTTTAACCACCTCAACTCCTCTGCTCACCCCGCATCTCCATCTGGTACAGACGTCCTAAACGTCACTAATAGCCTGCATGGCTTCCTGTAAAGAACCACATTACACTAGGAGAGGTGGGGTTGGACTTCTGCTACTGAGTGAATGGAGATAGACATAGGTTGAGAACAGAGACAGAGAGAGAGATACAGAGAGAGAGAGAGAGAGAGAGAGAGATACACAGAGAGAGAGAGAGAGAGAGATACACAGAGAGAGAGAGAGAGAGAGAGAGAGAGAGAGAGAGAGAGATACACAGAGAGAGAGAGATATACACAGAGGGAGAGAGAGAGAGATACAGAGAGAGAGTCTGAAAAGCAAAGATGTAAACTGAAGACCTCTAGTGGCGTATCTGCTGAATGTCTGAAGGTTTTTTGGTGTTGGTCCGACTACCAAAACTAAGCACCCATGCCTAGTCTGGTACTATAGTAATAGAATATGTTCCCTATTTCTGACTGCATTCTACAACACCCTGTGTTGATGGAGGATGACCTTGTCTTGACCCTTCTCACTGTGAAGGAGGGTGCCAGGCGCCTTTTCAAATGAGAAGCACTTGCTCTCAATATACACTAAGGGGTGCTGTTGTCAAACGCAAACACGCAGCATTACTAGATTACTGGGGAGGTCAGGTTGGTCACAGAGATTTAGCCACAGATTTCTCACTGATTACGGTTGGCCACCAGGTGGCAGTAGACATGCATTTTTCACATGGAACTGGTAAGTAGGGCTGAGGCAGAGACTGCAGCATTGGAGGAGAAATGATCAACTAACATGACCTCGCCACGAGTACAATAATGGTAATCATCAGTATCATCACTATACTAGTGATGATGTCATGTGTGAGTGCTTTTGTGCGTGTGTCCCAGAGGTACGATGTTTTCAGTCAACAACAATAAATGTTCCCTGTAAGAATGTTACGTAAGCTAATGAAGCAGTCCGAGAGTTGTTTAGCAACACACACAGCTCAGTGTCAGTGGAACTTCAGTTCATAATTTTGGAGCGGCCTGCTGCTTTCCAGCCAATCATTTTCCAGCAATCCTGCTCCAGCCAATCGCCTTTGGCGGGACAGGTCTTCCTCCATTGGCTTGTTTTGTAAAACCACTGTGTGGAGGAAAGCGCGGAAGTTCATCGTTTTCGAAAAATACAATTGAGGCCTTTTCCTAGTTTCCATACTGACTGGCCCGGTCCTGAACTGATGTGACGATGCTTGTTCTTGAGAGAACTGACCCAGATTTGACCCATTGTACAAAGGCTGTGAAGCAGCAACTTGACCGGATGCACTTTAAAAGAGAAGTCTCTCTGGCCTTCGTCCATGCAGCAGTCCTGGTTCCAGTGTCGACAGTCATACTACAATCACCGTCTGAGATCCTTACCCAGAGTCTGGACAAAAGATACAAATGGGAAGTGAGGAAACAGCTCTTTGCTCGTCCCTCTAAAGAAGGCGGTTTGTGGCCGCTTGTCACAGTGACACAACCAAACCCAAGAAAGACACTCTCGTTTATGAGCACTTAAAGATATTTCCGCAACATTCGGATGAGAATTGGGGGCGCTGTTTGTTGTAAAATTAATGTTAATAATGTTGCCTATTACAGCTTTAAGACTGCTGAGGCAGGCAGGAAGCAGGAACTACAGCTCTCCTGCAAAGGATGGCACACTTCCCAGCCTGCACTGCAACAAAAATGTATCACCCACATTCTGCCAATATAATTTGTACTGTAGCCAGCATGGTCAAAAAAAAGAATGTAAATCCAAGTAACAGAATTAGCAAGTAGGCTTGTATGAAGAAACTGGCCCATGCTAAACGGGTAGCTTTGTGCAAGCTGTCCAAACAGATAGCTTTTTAATTCAATGTTTTGTCTGTGGTGATTTACTCATGATGTTAACTGATAGGACAAAGGGGTTTGATAGTAGCAATGGTGTTTTTATATTTGGAATTGAAGTGCCAACCACACACTCATTTAGAGCGTGGAATTATCACACATATAATGTGTACTTACAAGAGTATTCAGTCGCTTTAATTTTCCCACATGTTTGTGTTTTAAATTATATTAAAATTATTTTTTTATATTGATATACACACAATGACAAATTAAAATGTAATGCCTTCAATCCCTTTGTTATTACTCAGCATCTGATAAATTAATGAAATGTAAATGTGACCCACTTATTTCTTCTCACAACAACAAGACAAAAGAAACATCTTTAACCAATCACTGGTCGCCATTGTCATCTTAAACACAAGACTAGGGATTAACTATAGGCTGTCAAATCTAAAAGATAATACTCTGATTGAAATGTGAAAATGGCTGACCTGTTGTCTGAAGATGGGGCCAGATGAAATGGGTTGCACACACACATGCACACACGCACAGCAACAAGTTGAGTGGTGTTTATGGTTGGCCATAAAGTGCATAATTAAACGAAAGTCTTCCCAAGACACAGCAGGTTTATTAAAACATTGGCTGTGCACTTGCGTTGCCATTAATAGTTAAACTAATAGGTGGGCCTATCCTGGATCTATATTAGTGGAACATGTAGAACAATAAGGTTTAGCCTACCTATCCATAAAAAAGACTGAATGGGTTGCACACCCATAAAACAGACTCATATATCCATCACTTGTTTGATATGGGTCGATGTGGTAGTTAGTCCCTTTGCCATCCGCTGAATTGAGGCTGTTGCTGTAGCGATCGAATATATTCAAGGATTCTGACGCAGATAGTGTGTCTGACGCACAACATATGGGCGGTTTTTCGGTTCTTCCTCCTCCTCCATCGAAGATGGGTAAAAGAGGACACCTATTGTTGAGGGTACCACAGCCTGAAGTCAGGTGAAGTTGCAACTCACACGAGGCTTAGGAACTGCGAGACGACAAGCTTATCTTCTTTTAATTACAGAGAACGACCTGGTTTCAGTACCACGGGTCGTTAACAGCTTCAGAACAGGCGGGGATTTGTCCAGCCCTTTCCGCTGGTGCATCTGCCACGGCTGGTAGAAACTGCTCAACGTCGGTGTCAGTTTCAGCACCAGTCGGGAAGACCGGAGCTGTCCAAACATTCAGCAGCTATCATTTTTTATCCCCGAGTACCTTCGAAACTAGCCGCACAGAAATCCAAAAGCAAGAGATAGCCTCTTAGAAACTGCAAACCCATTCTGGGGGATATTTTTTATTTCAGGATGGCGTCTAAAGGCACGGGGTTTTTCATCCTATTCCAGGTTCTTGCTCTGACTGTTTTCCAGTGTTCTGCTTTTCCTACACCTGCCGGGAAGGATGGTGAGCCGTCCACTTCTTTGTTTTATTTACCGATTCCTTTGTTGTTCTTTAATATATCAGATCGTGATTTAGATGTGAATATGGTCAATAAAAGCCTCGTGTCTCGTAGTGGAATCTATTGTTAATTTGAAGAAAACAGAGTCATGGCAGAAGAATTAGAAACCAAAGGTATATTACTGTCATTCGTTCGCTTCGTTGCAAACGCTCCAAGGCCGATTGTGTTCTATTTTCGAGGCTGTTTAATCTTTGTTTGTTAATCCGATAATGCCGCTGGCGTGTTGGGTCGTGAGTTTGGATTGAAACTTCTCATGAATAAACAAATTAAATCGAAGCCAATGACTCTGCGACCTCAATTTGTTTACCTATTATTTTTTTCAGATTCCTAAAATGTGTCAGTTATTTGGAGATCCAGATTATCCTGATCGGGTAGGCTAAAGTAGGCCTGCTGTGTGATGCTAAATCGAAGTTGTTTTCTTTCTGTTGTAGATAAAGCAGTGTACAACCGTCAGTTGACAGAGGAGAGACCGCTCCAAGAGCAGGTAAACTAAAATCTAATATCCTGGTCACATCATAAAAAGGAAATTGTTTTTAACCCCATGCATACCGTACAAAAAACTTGCCGAACACAGAAAAATTGAGACACAAAAACATGAGAGTAAATTAATAAATAGGTTGTAGCTGTATTATTATGTAAGTGTGTGAAACATTTGTACTTTTCCAGATTGCAGAGGCAGACAGCGTGAAGGAAGCAGTTCTGTCTGTTGGTAAGTGGGTGTTCAATGTCCATGTCCTATATGGCTGTTGAGAATGTTAAATCCTAAAATGTCTACCATAACTAACTTCAGGCCACCCCTTCATCTTTCCATCATATCAGTCTTTATCACTCCTCCTTTGAACAATACAAAAATGTAACTTCATCGTATTTGTCCCCTCAGATACTAAAGCCCAAGCTGAAACTAAGGACACCAAGGCAGAGCCGGATAACGACGACTTCACCCTGCTCAGTCCCTGGCTGAAGGTCAAAAGTCAAAGGAAACCAATGAGACACCAGTCAACGAGAGCCAAGGGGAGGAGCGGCTCATCACAGACGAATCGGATTCCACGAAGAGCCGTCGCCTGGCCGACGACTATGACTCAACAAAGGCAAGAATGGACGATGGTAAGTACCAACATGGACAGACTGGTTACCATGCACAAGGACCCAGTTACTCGGTGTGGTACACCCCCTGGTGAACTGTCTCCTGGATGAGCCTTTTGGTACGGTTTGACCTTTAATCGGCAGGGGGTTCAGCTGTCAAGCTCTGCTCTTGCCAGGTCAGCTGGCAGACATTTTGTATGAAGGGACGAAAGAGAGAGATGAGAGGAAGAGTGAGGGAGCTAGGGAGAGGATTATCTTCCCTCCTGCTGTCGACCGAGACAGTGCAGAGGCTATACCGCTGTAAACAGCCTCTGGAAAAGCTGGAAATCAGCTTCCACCACTCCTGGAAAATATAAAATGCAAACAACTTCATCCCCTCTCATCCCAAGTACCTTTCTTTTCTTCTATTTTGTGACCGTTTTCTGTGCATCTCTTTGTTGACTTTTGTGAGGTTATATTAGACCTGCGTAGGATCTGATTAGGGCGGCCATGTTGTGCTGAGCTGGCAGGGTGTGTGCAGCAGGGGTATCCTGTATCATCAGCTCAGGGCTGAGATTTCTCTCTCTCTCTCTCTCTCTCTCTCTCCTCTCTCTCTCTCTCTCTCTCTCTCCACTAGAGATAAACCGCTAGAGGTCTTCAGTTTCCATCTTTGATATTCAGACCCTCTCTTCCTCCGTCTCTGTATCTCTCTCCCTCTCCCTCTCTCTCTGGCTTGGGACTCAGTATCTCTCTTCCCTCTCTCTTGGGCTGGGACTCAGACAGCATCCTGGTTTGTAGTGCAACTCCTCAGAGTACGTTTATATTTAGTCATTTAGCAGACGCTCTTATCCAGAGCGACTTAAAGTAAGTAAAGGGACGTTCCCCCCGAGGCAAGTAGGGTGAAGTGCCTTGCCCAAGGACACAACGTCATTTGGCACGGCCGGGAATCGAACTGGCAACCTTCAGATTACTAGCCCGGTTCCCTAACCGCTCAGCCATCTGACTTCCTGTTATGCTGCTAATGTGGATGTTTGGCCCCTGGCCATCAGCACACTGCAGTGTTTCCCCCTCTTTAGAACTGATCCAGGCTGTACCTGCTGGTTGTTCACCACATTCATGCTAGTAGCTCACTGCTCATCATGCTAGTAGACACTGAAAACACCTCATCAGTTTATATACTCACACTGAATTAGTATTTGATTTCGAATTCCATTTGAATCCATATATTTTCACTGGATCAAGTTTTGAATGGTATGTGGTGCATAATTGGAGCTTTTCCTAACTAAGCTGTTGGAATCAGCGGTGATCTTTGTTGTTGATGCTGCAGATGATTGGTTGTTTGGAGCATTGAACATCCTGGTGATGTAGCACACGGGCTAGGAGACAGCGTTAGGCATGTTGTGTTAGGGTTATGCTGCTATCCAAACACCGGATGTAGAGAACCCAAGCTGATTACATGATGTCCATTAGAGACAAAAAGAGGGAGGAGAGGTGACTCATGAGGAATTACTGATTTGCGCTACAGTAAGTGGGGGAAGGAGCAGGACATACCCTATCCCTCTGGTCGTCCAGTATGAAAGGACATTTAACCAAGAAGTACGAAGACAAACAAATGCAGACATAGAAGCTTATTTTTTAAAAAAAAATAGATAGTTAATTAATATCAACTCATTAACAGTGAAAGGCTAACCGTTAATAGTGAAAGGCTAACAGAGACCACCTGTACTTCTCAGACGACCCAGAGAGTTTCCGCCAGGTGGACGGCACTCCACTGACAGCTGAGGACATCGTCCAGAAGATCGCTAACAAGATCTACGAGGAGGATGACAGAGGAGTGTTTGACAGGATCGTCTCCAAGCTGTTGAAACTGGGACTGGTAGGTCCTGCTGTCTGCCTCCTCCATAGTAGCTGACATCTGTCCATGATTGGTCTTCACTGGCTTTCATCGATGGAATACAAATGTTTCTCCCTCCCTCCCTCTTTCTCTCCCTCTTTCTCTCTCTCTCTTTCCCTCTCGTAGATCACTGAGAGCCAGGCAGATACTCTGGAGTACGAAGTGGCTGAGGCCTTGCAGGAACTCATCACTAAGAATGCCAAGAACAACGAGATTGAAGACTCTGAAATGGACTATCCCAAAACCAGGGGAGACGTGGACGACCAGAGCCAAGACACAAACATGGTATGACCCAATCCATCTCACTTCTATCCAATCTCATTTAACTACACGTTGGATACAAATCCGAGTCGATGGAGTAATGGAGTTTTTACTCTGAGAGTCTGACGATGAGGACGATGATGATGGTGATGATGTGATGATGATGGTGGTGATGATGGTGATGATGGTGACGATGATGGTGATGATGGTGGTGATGATGGTGGTGATGATGGTGATGATAGCGATGATAGCGATGATGATGGTGATGGTGGTGATGATGAGGACGATGAGTGATGACGATGAGGACGATGATGATGATGATTCTTTCTCCTTTCTGTCCAGGAAATGCCAGAGTCAAACAGTCCCCGGGATGGAAACAACGATGAAGATGACGTCGATGAAGAGCAGGGTGCCATCGATGACGAGGTGGACAGAGATGCGGAGGGAGACGGGGATGATGATGTGGTGGACGAGGGGTGGGACAAAGAAGCGGAGGAAGGGAACGAGAGAGAGAGGGAGGACAGAAACGAAGGCGAGGCGGAAGAGGGGAACGAGCTAAACCCAGAGGACGGTCTTCAGGACCTGCAGTATTTCCCCAACTTCTACCGTTTGCTCAAGAGTCTCGACTCAGGTAACGAAACGAACACATGCACAGACACAGCTTTCACACAGCAATATAAATGATTGAACACCAAAGTACTTATCGTGATAATTAGGAAATAGGACAGGCCATCACCGTATATTGACTTATTGATTGAGTGTTCCGTGTTCCAGAACAAGATGCCCACGAGAGGAAAACCCTGATCACCATCATGAAGACTCTGATCGACTTTGTGAAAATGATGGTGAAATACGGCACCATCACACCAGAGGAGGGGGTCTCCTATCTGGGTAAGATTACAGTCCAAGCATGGCAGTTTCACCTGGATACTAGATACAAGTGCAGCATGCAGTTACATCTGTAGAAGTGTTGTGTTGGATAGCACCAACATTGTGATTCCGTCTAAAAGGTGAATGTGTATGTGTGTGTGTGTGCTCGCACACTGGCGTGTGTTTGTGTGTGTTCCTTATCTACTGAAGCAGTGAAGTGTAAAGCCTCTTTCTATGCCTGTTAGCGTCATGGAAACGCTAGCCTCCCCATCTCAAACCCACTCTACCAGCCTAAACGACTTGCACCCACAGGCGCACACTGCGCCCACCCACACACACACACACACACATACACATACACTGCATCCACCCACACACGCACACACACGCACACACACACACACACTGCATCCACCCACACACACACAACCATCCTGGGAGAGGCCCCAGCAGAGGCATATTACTTCTATAAAGTGCACCGAAATTGGACATAATCCAATGCGTATTAAAATAACGAAACAAACCTTTTTGGGGATATATATAGATATATATATATATATAGATATATCAAACCGGTCATTCTGATGTTATCCTTATAAAAGGTGTGTGTCCTGAGATGGTGACTGAGACACACAAGCTTGTCCATGTGGGTTTTAAACACATCCAATCAAAACCCCTTCGTAATTACTTCCTAACAGCTGTTCAGCATCTCTGCTGTGGTTACAAGAACCACCTGATTTATCTCCTCAGCTCACTGATCCACAAAGGCATCGGCCAGTCATAAAAGCAGAACAAAGATTGCACAACGAGCGCAGATAATGGAAACTTACCCTCTGTTACGCAGATGAGGGGTTTCCTTGACAACCCTCCGACATCGTGTTTAGGTCCCGCGGATGGAGTTACCCGTTGCGTAGCGACAGGTCATTGTCCCTTTGGCTGCTTGTGGTCCCAGATGAGTCATCTGGAGCACACACCTGTCACTCACGTGTCGTTCAGAGGCAGTACGCCTGGGAGAGATAATGACCTGGAGAGAGGGAGGTGTGCGCTGTGTGAAAGGGAGATAATTGCGGGGTGGAATACGATTAAGAAGAATGACTGGAGGATAAAGGGTGGAGTGGGAAAAGAAGGTAGAATCGTGTAGTCTACTGGGTCTGAAAGAGAGAGGGAGGGACAACATAAGACCGTTCAGGGAAAGGTGAATCACCGTAGGAGAGAGAGAGGGATGCAGCTTTTGAAACTTACGTAATTCACTCCCACTTGGAGAGGGGGATTCCACTTCGGCGCAACAACAACGCTGGCCTTGGATGTTCTCGTAGTCACCATCTCCTGTAGAAGATGAAACCCCGTCTAGAGTCTGTGTCTAACCTAGTCTTCCTGTCTCCCCCCCCCCGTCCCCTGCAGAGAACCTAGATGCCATGATTGCCCTGCAGACCAAGAACAAGCTGGGAAAGTCCCTGGGCACTCCAGACATCAGCCCACCAGCGGGTAAGTGTCCCTGCAGGAACTCACAGCCTAGTGCCCTGCTGAGAGAAGCCGGAAAGAGCAGCGCCCAATCGTGAAAACGATGAGCTGCACTGTAAAGCCAATGTCCAAGAGATTTCTTCGTCATGAGATATTTGTCATTTGTTAGGTCGATGGTTAGTTGTTTTGCTAGAGCTCGGACATGGCCTGGTGGTCTGAGACTGAGTCTGTGTTGCGTCCCTGTGCTCAGGAAAGACCTCAGACGATGACGACAACACCAAGGAGGCGGCCGCCAAGATGCAGAAAGAGTACGAGACCCTGAAGGACTCCACCAAGAAGGAGCAGCCCCCGACCGAAGCCCGTGAGTAACTGTTCATGAACGTTCTCGTTCTCTCGCCCTAAATAAAGAAATGATCTAGAAGAGTCATTAGGCTCATAGCTGTATAGGTGCCGAGAGTAAGCCTACTGCAGCACTCCTTTAGGATTTGAATGATGGCAAAACTAGGATGTAGTATAATAAATGTAATTGAATTGGAAATATTTGAAAAATATATATTCTTATTTGAATGCTGGTGCTCCTTAAATCAAATAGCTGGGGAAAATCCCCTTAGCAGATTTAGAACTTTTCCACACTTCTCACAAGCAGGTAATGGGGTGGAAACTTTAACACAGCTGGTCAACTCAACCCACATCGGCGTTGCATCTTCGCTAGTGCTAGCTAGATAGTACATACATACAATTTAAAGGAAGGCACACAAACGCTTGGCTGTGGATTCTCTGCATGTGTACATAACAACAACAGAAAAACATAAACATCCATGCCTCCATATAGCTAGATGATCACATATTCCCTAAACACGACATATTGATATTTGACTAACCAAGTACAGAACGGAAGGTTTCACGGCGTTTGTGAATCGTGTAGTACTCATAGATATTTACTCCAAGATAGTTCATTTCCATTGTCGATTTGTTTACCGCGGCATGACCTCACTCTCGATTAGTAAGTAGTTAGGCTAGTAAAGTGAAACTCGCAATGAAAACCACAGATTCGAATCAAATTTAACTTCCGTTTTGCCCCTCAAACTCGACTGGAAAACATGCCTTACCAAGCATACTTTTCTGGCAAATGATGAGTTTTCAGTGATCATAAAAATGCTGTTTATTCTATTAAATGACCACGGCAATCCTAGCTTTGTTCATATGACAAAAAGGTAAATATGCATTACCAAAAAACATGCGTCTCGTGGCGATTTGAAGATTGCCGACATGCAGACCGTTTTAACAGTAGGCCTAGGCCTACGTGTCACATTTGAATTTCCATTCAGGGATAAACAGTGATATCTTATAAAGACAGAGAGGGAGAAAGTTCAACAGTAATCAAATCTACTCAGGCTGATCAGCATGTCTCCTCCTTCCCCTGTCTCCCCCCTCTTCCCCTCTCTCACAAATTCTGTGATTCACAGATCACCCTGGCCAGTCTGAGACCTACTTGGAGGCCATCAGGAAGAACATTGAATGGCTGAAAAAACACAACAAAGATGAAGGCAAAAATGGTAAGAGTTTTTAAAAGAAAGAACGAGAGATACACAGACAAACTGTGAAAGGAAGATAGAGAAAGTAAAGAGAATAAAGAAGTTGTAATAAACTAAGCCTGTGGTGGTTAGAGAATCTGTCCCACAGTGGATTAGATGGAGTAAACCAGGAGATTCCAAACACGCTCGACTCTTTGAGCTAAAGGATGTTGGAAAACTTCACATATCTTTCCAAGATAACCAACCAGGTATATCAGCTGATCATTTTAGGGTTGTAGTGCTCTCACACACACACACTCACACACACACACACACACACACACACACACACACACACACACACACACACACACACACACACACACACACACACACACACACACACACACACACACAACACACACACACACACACACACTCACACACATTCTCACTTCCTTTTGCCTGTGTTTACTGTGGTCTGGTCACAGCTAAATCTGTCGTGACACGCTGTAGAATAGTTCAACTCAGGTCTCTTCTGAATGTCTGGATTTGCTAATAAAATAAGTGAGGAGAAGGAGAAGCCGTTGCTTACTCCCAGACTCTATATGAACGATTTCTAATGACTCCGATACACCTGATTTGTTTTCGAAACCAAAGGCAAATTCATTTATTTCCACTTGCTTACATGATGAGCCTTGTATCTGTACATTAATGGTTCCTGTTGAGAAGGGGGTGTTAGTGATGTTCTCGCTTACTGGCTGGCAGTGTTGTTTATGAATGAGGAGTGATGTGTTAGGCCAGATGCTCTTCTATCACAACTACAGAGATGTGTCACAGATCAGTTTCATATTCCTTTTCCATTCCATAGTTTTCAATTCACTGAATTAATCTTGAAGGAAATGCAAGTTAATAACAAAATACATGTTATCATCTGTGAGTGAGCCCTAGCCCACTGCATCACCCCAGCTCACTATATCAACAGTGTGGGTTCTGTTGTATTCCACATAGCTTTTCCTACTGTGACTTGGAACAAGCATTATCATAGACAGCTGGTAGATGACAAAAGCATTTTAGACATGACTGTTGTGGCTGTCATGGCAACCAAGTGGACAACAGCTCATTATCAGTCTTTACTCTAGCAAATTGTTTCCACTGTCCATTCATGGATGTCCATACGTGTATCCGTGTGTGTGTGTGTGTGTGTGTGTGCGTGTGTGTGTGTGTGTGTGTGTGGGTGTGTGTGTGTGTGGATGATGACTCGACGAGAAAACGGTTTGTTGCTGGACTCACGAGGTCAGTAACAGACAGTAATATCACTAGGCAGCACCCTTATGTTTGTGTTTCTAGGTGAGTGTGTGCGCGTGTGAGTGTGCTCAGCCTCATCCATAGGAACATATGGGGTTGCTTGCCTGTATTTGGCTCACTAGCAAAGCCAAGCACAGTGGCAACGATGATACCTACGACCAAATTCCACTTTGGTGTCAATAAACCTTCATCTCCTTTGTGTTAAGTTTCCATGGAGACATGACATGAACATAGGGGTAGTCAGAGCTCAGTGTGTGGAACATTTTGCTGCACTGACCAAGAGGTCAGTTTCAAATCTCCCCTGTTCTATGCATCACTTTGGATAAAAGTGTCTCCTAATTGAATACATTACGTTATTATAAAATATGCTGTGGTTCAAAACATCTACTAATGATGTTCCATTAAAATGCTGCTGCTGGCCCCCACCTGGTAGCCCCTCGTCTCCTCGTCTCTTCCCCTCCTGTGGAGCGGAGGGTTCTAGAAAGGAATCTCTGGAGAGATAATTAGACTCATTTGTAGTTGTAATAGATTATGGATTGTTCCAACGCTTACATAAGGCTGCTTCCTGCTGCTATCTTGCCAAATATGGGTCTCTAACAGCAGCCATTTTACAAAGCCAGATATAGTCAGCGCACTAGGGACAAGATAGTGAAAAGTTACGGAATAACGACAAAACTATACAACTACTATAAATGTTAGTCGGATCTGAGGATGTGGCTCAATTCTAAGAAATCTACCTGAAGCGTAAAGGTCACCTGACTTTTCCGTTACAGGAAGGATTGGTTGTGAGGCTCACTGTCTAGTCTGTGGGTGGATGACTGGACGGTGTGCCAAGGAGTCAAACACTCTAATTCCGACCCTAATCTCCCTGCTACTGCCATTCCAGATTATTCTGTGTACTATGTCAGTGTTGCGTGTGGGTGTGGTCGTCGTCATGACAGATTAGAATTATGACATAGTAGACTATGACTATCCCTATCTCTCTGTTATCACAATCACTGACCTTCACCCAGTATTGTGAGAATATGCATTTTTCAATCCTAATCCAAAATTCGACAACCTTTCCAATTTTCTGTTTGCCTTCACAGATTATGACCTGTCTAAACTGAGGGACTTCATGGACCAGCAGGTGGACTCCTACATTGACAAGGGCATCATCGAGAAGGACGAAGGGGAGACCATCAAGAGGATCTACGGGAGCCTTTAATCTGACCCACAGCAAACCCCCGACACCTGCGCCGCAATCTAAACTTGAGATCTGCATATAAGAAGCTGGTATTTTTATGCTCATCTCCTGTTGACTTCAGTGCATGATTTACATGTGGACTGATCTCAAAAGATTTGACTCAATGAAGATAAACTGTATGCTCTGTATTCAAAAGAAACTATTTAGGCAAAACCACTATCTAAACTTTCCCCCCATATATGAAAAACTGGAATGTAATCATCTTTATTAATAATTGTACTTAAGTATTTGATTAAATGCCAATAGTTTTAACATACAGCAAAACAATAAGCAATACATGGATTCCACCAGTGACTAGATGAACATCTTGATGGTGGTAAGTGTAATTCAACAAATAATTTTAGTTACATTTTAGAAGGAAACAGAATTCACTCTTAAGAGTATATTTATCATACAGTTTTCCACAACTGTTATGTTTTTGCTAAAAAATATTGCAACAACACATTTAAATGTATTCATTCTATGTAATCTGTCCTAGTTAACAGTATGTATTTTTTTCCAGTGTATGTGTAAAATCAATTGTATTAAGGCTTTTGACTTTCAACCAAAAACACTTTAGTTCTGTTTCATGCCAGTGGCATACCTCGTATATCCTCCTGTGTGTTCGTGTTCTGGAATCATTAATTTGGAAACTTCTGGAATCATTAATTTAGAAACTTCTAGAAGGCGCACATCAACTGTATTTCCCCTCTGCATGTGTCCGTATATTATAACATGTCCACTGTTCTAGAGACACAAAAATGAAGTATTTTTGAATGTAAATATGTGATTTTTTCCAAAATGTAAAAGCAAATAAAAAAGGCCTTTCTTTACGTGTGCAGTACATCTGGTTGAGGAGACCTTGTAGCAGTGTCCTGCTAACCATCAGCACCACCTCTCCCGAGTGGAGAGAACCACTGATCATAGAGAACACGTGAAAACAAAACTAGTTTTAGCATCTATTTATTCTTCCTCAAAAATCAACAGAACAAAAGCACATTAAAAACAGCCTTGGTTTATACAGTTTTTTCCACGCACAAAAATAACATTACATTCACACTTCAAAAAGAGGCATCCCTTCTGCTCCCAAATAAAATCTGCTCGTCTGTAAACCGAACAACAGAATATATATATATATATAGCAGAATAAAAAGGCTCAACTCCATCCACGGCTTCTCAACAGAAGTAAACACAGAAGGAGTAGTGGATATGTTTCTGATTCTATTCTAGGGAAGGATTTACATAATCGGAAAGGTAACAGCTAGTTTATCTTGCTAATCCTCCTTACATTGGTTGGTGCAGCGTGTGTGTCTGGTTAAACGCATTAATCACAACAGAGGTGTTCTGTTTAGCAGCCTCAGAAGCATGTCGTCGGTGAATGGGTACCTGTTGTCCAAACGATGCTCTCGCTGTATGCTAGCAGTACGAAACCATAGTAACAATAGTCCATAACTATAACAGAAAAGGCAAAAGATGACACCCCATCAGTTCGATTGGTTTGGTAAAAGCAGTGTGTTTGTTTGTTTGTGTGTGTGTGTGTGTGTCAGGATGTTAGATAAACAGATAAGGACTCGGTCGTTTAGATCTCCTGGTATGCTGAGACTGGGGCTGTGTACTCTTCATCACTGTCCCTGGATAAAACAAAACACAACACACAGTTTACACATTCGAAATCCTAGACGGAAACATTGATTAAATCAGCATTCACACACCCCCATCCACACACCCCCATCCACACCCCTTGCTGGTTAATTGAATATGGAATATGTGCCACCGTAGAGCCTAGATAGCCCTGTGTGAATAATGAATGAGGCCCAGGCAGGTAACAGTAGTACGGAGTGTTCCGGTCTCTTCTGGTCTCAGCTGACTGGCTGATCTGTTCCTGAGACACATTTCAATAACCTGGCCTCCTCTCTTGTCGGTTCCTTCATGTCTCCCTCGACAACAGAAATTGTGCTAGCTTGAAATCATGACCCAGCCATGGAGGGGGAGCTGTTTGAGAGGCTGCACAGGTGAACGAGCTCTGCAGCGTGATCCATCAACTCCCCAGCCTAATAATAGACCTGACAAAAATGAAAAGAGAGAAAGAAGAAGGAGAGAGAGAGAGAGAACGGGAAGAAGGTAATGGAGGAGAAGAGGAACGGAGAGACAGATCCCGTCAATCAAAGCTCTGTTGTTGAAGAAGAGAACGGAACCAGAGTTAAGACGGGGGGGGGGACGTCAGTGTGAAAGAACTGGGAAGAGGGGAGGGATGAGAAGCTGAGGATCAAGCCCTGTTCTGCTGGCTCAGTGAGGATCGAGCCCTGTTCCCCTGGCTCAGTGTGTTGGCTCTGGATCAGTGTGTTGGCTGAGCTGCTCCACAGGAGCCCAGGAATCATCCCCAAAACCTCCCCATCTCAGGGGACACACATCCATCCCTGTCAGACTCGTTTCATCTCTACCTTTTGAAAAGGCTACGTGTGCCTGCTGTTGATATATCCCCTTATCTCTCTGAAGTCTATCTTGAGGCTGGAAAGACAGTTTGTGTTTGCCCTGGCCTCTTACTGGAAACAGTGGAGTGTGCCTCTGTTTGAGCAAACACACCTTATTTCAGTGTGGTTTGACTCTGAGCCATGGGTACACACTGTATGGCTGCTGGGAAGATGTTTGGTAAACACAGAAGGCAGCTGCTGTCCTGTGATGCCATACCAATTAATCAAAAACTTATCAGGGGCAGACTGCAGCCGATGACTGAATCACGACATGAGAATGCTTGTCTTGGGGTAACAAGATCAGCCCTGAGGATGAGCACCACAGTGTATTCACTATAATTCTGTGTCATGCTGATTATGGAGACCATAGCCTTAGCGTGTAATATCATTTTTGTAATAAAATCTAATAGATACTGTGCCTCAGAAGCATAACAGGTCAACGTGAGCCGTTCAGCACACTGAAGAAACAGTGCCAGAATTTTTTATCCACGAAACTTACTCTCAAACCACACAGAAACGTGACCAGGCCTGTGGCAATTTATCAGTGGGTCAGTGTGTCTTGGCTAAAACACACAGGCTGTGTCATTAACCTCTCCTCAGAGCGGGGCTGCTGTGAGAACGTCTGAGTGAAGGGGACAGACAGGGAGCCTGTCAGCACTGTGACTCAGCACTGACTGACCAGCTGGCCACTGACTGGGCACTGTGAGCCTTTGAGGCCCTATAGGCAGGCAACTGCTGGATCAGGAAGTGGACTTCCTAGCATCTTAGACCTATTTCTAGAATGTTCCGCGTTGGAATGTGGCCCACCAGGCAGGGAGATGTGCTGAGGCATGGCTCTGATCACATTTGTTTTGTGTACGCATACATCCATTGGTTTTGCACACACGTACACACACACACCCACATGGCATGCAATTCACAGCACTCAGAAATGTGGCTGCTAGACTGCATGACTCAGCATAATAGGGTATCACCCACTTAGATAATGAGAGAGGAACATTGGCAAAAGAAATATGCATCCTCTGCAACATGTCAAAGAGTGTATGGTAGGAATGATTCACTCTCTCACACACACAGTCGTTATGAACATGGCTTGGATTCGCGGGGTTTTATGGAAAAAGGACTCACAGACTTGTCTACCATATTTTCCCCTCCTTGACTGAGTGTGACTGGAGCTAAATCCATCCTTTAGCTAGTGCGATTGGCTAACGTCAAGCTGAATCTCTCACCTCACTTCTTCCTCTTTGAGTCTCCGCGCTGCCTGCTTCGACTGTTTGATTTGCAAGTCCAGTCTGTGTAGGAAGTCTTTGGCCGAAAGTTCCTCGGGCTGAGGCTGAGTTTTTTTTTGGAGTTCACTGGTGGTGGAGAGTCGGGGGGGGGAGGGAACCTCTATGTCTTGCATCGTACTGGAGGGGTCGTGACCCAGAGAGTTAGCATCCCCCTCTCCGTCAGGGGACTCCAGGGACAGTCCGTTAAAAATGGAGGATTTCTCCGAGACAACTGGGATGTTGAGACTGTTCCTCAGGAAGATGCAGTCGTTACCGAAGAGCTTGTTGGCCCTCTTGATCTGCTCCATCTGTTGGAGCGGCGATAGGAAAACATGATACTGTTATCAAGTCATCAGTTGTAGCAACAGTGTGGCTTATACAACGCTATATTCTTTCAAAGCTATGTTTTAGTATAACAGCAACACAACTCTAAACCACTTCCTGATAGCACATTAGACCTTTTATAGCACAAATTGTTTTTAAATTGAAACTCAGGCCTACTGTAGAGTAGGCTAGAGTCTCAGTAGACGATGAACACTCAACACTTGCCCTGGCTGCAGGTCAGACAGCATGAAATCGCAGATATGACAGCGTTGCAAATAGGTGATCCCTTATCTGATGTTATGACGCATGCTTTCATTGCTTAATAGGCCATGGATGGCCAGTTATCAAAATGCAAGCATGTTTTTCCACGCCTACCAGATTAAGCATAGGATACTTCATTTTGAAAATCTTACCGTTACACCGTGTTTAAGGGCAATACCTTGCAAGGTATCACTGTCTGAAACCCGATGCTCTATGAATTTCTCCCCCAAAGAGGCCGCTACGCTGGCAGTGCTCCCATACGACCGGATCTTTGTCCGGGCCAGGCTCTGAGACAGCTCGCTCTCCGACTCCGAACCAGACCTGGACCGCGGGAATATAGGTTGGCCAAACCTTGCTCCTCCATCCCTCATCGGCAAAACAGGCGAGAACTCCGCCATCTTCTCTTCCGAATCGAGTCTGGCGCTCTGTTTAGATGCTCGACTGATCACTTTGATATTGTAAAAACCACGCTATCACTCATGCTGCAGGGAGATTCCCTTGTCTAATTTGATGATACATATCAGTTCTAGATATATGTCGCATGTTTCGCAACACAACAAACCCTCAGTCCGCTATTTTGTTACAGACTGACTACCGCGGTTAGCCGACGCAGGAACGTAAAACGCAATGTAGCCTACGTATTTGGAGCAATGCAATTGGATACGCAGGACAACGTGCTCCGTTGGCCCACCCAGGCTTGTTGTGACAGTAGCCCTTGGAGAAGAGCATGCTCTATTTCGAGTTTATTATATAGAGTCAATATAGGCTATTGTAATGCACACGCTTGTAAAAGTACTATATATTAATAGCTATAATGATTAAAAAATAAATGAGTGTAAGCAGATGTTTATTATCTTGTATCATTTATCTTATCATAGTATCTTGTAGCCTAGTCATTTAATGTCGGGCAAGCACGTGTCCATCAAGAACTTGCTTGTAAGACGTGTGTTCCTTTCATGTTCATTCCACTGTTGTGTGTGTGTGTGTTTAAGGAATACCGTCAGGAGACAGGGGGTAAGGAGGGGGTGGAACTCATTCACATCGAGCCTGAACATTCTGCAGCCCCCCGTCACTCCATTAGCCCCTGGTTTCTACTTCTCTGGACTGTTTTTAAAACGTTTAGCTGACACAGAAACCTTGATCATTAATATTACTATGATCATTATCACAGTAAACGGAAGTCAGATCAACGAATTAAAATGTCAGATCAACTCTATACATGTATAGAGGATATGTAGGGTATACCTGCAGGCATGAGTTGAACCATTCTGTGCCATGCCTGTTCTCGTAGACGTGCCCAGCAACTTGAGCAATTCTGCTGCTTTTGTTACATCCTCATGTGATAACATGAACCTAACCCATGATACAACATAGCAGGCCAATGTCCATTAAGAGAGTCATTAACACATCTGCTGTGTATTTGTGTATGGTGAACTGATAACAAAGGGAGTTCTTGTTAAAAAGATTTCCTCTGTACATCTCTAGAAGACAAGACAGGGATGTACTGAGGATGAGTGCTGTATGTTCTACTGGGAGCATCTATCTGGGGGTAGAGAGAAGATTGCAGGTGACAAGTTCATCTGTTTTGTTGGGGACAGCTGGAGTATACTCACACAAGGTCAAGTGATGGGAATGAAATCATTTTCATGAGAGTGCAAGGCTTGTGTTCATTTGCTGGAGTCTAAAGGGTCAGATCTTAGAGCCTCATTTAAACAGGATGAACAAAAAGACCAACAGGTGCAGCTTACAAAGACATACACACACTAGACACACCGCGCGCACACACACACACAGACACAAAACCTCTGAATGTATTCTCCATGGTCATGAGCAAATATTGAGTCCTGCAGAAAACAGGTTGTATGGTTGAATAGTTTCATGATGAATTTATGATTTATTCATTTAATCAGGGTACACTCGCTTTGGGCAATGCTGTCCACAAGAACATTTACATATGGGGGGAAAAGAGAGAGTGGAAGCGAAAGAGTGAGAGAAAGAGACATAGAAAGAGAGAGAGAGAGAGAGAGAGAGAGAGAGAGAAAGAGAGCGAGAGAGAGAATAGCTTTGGTCCATTAATAATGTATTGTGTAAGAAGATGTTTATTATTATTTTATTATCAAGCAGACTGGCTCATGTGGCCTTCAGGACCATGTTTTAGTGTTTTGTTCAAATAATTAGTCTGTTCCTGATCCTATAAGGCCGGAACCCAGCTGTTAACCTTGGTGCCATACTAGTAGGGAGAGAAAGAACATCAAGTTGGATGGAAAGCCACAGGTGGAACGCTGGAAATAAAACGTGACAGACAGGAGACGTGAAAATAGTGTGACTGTAAGGTTGTGTGTGTGTGTGTGTGTGTGTGTGTGTGGCCATGTAAAAACGTTAGGATGGTGGTAGGGTGGAATAAAGACTCCTTTCCCTGTCACGTTCCATGGATCACCCTGTTTTTCTGTTTCCATCCACGGACTGTGGATAATAAAAAATTACATTCTTAACCATATTACCACTGACCTCTTGTGGATGTTTATGAACATGTGCTTGTGGAACCACAGGAGGGCGCTATTGAGCCACGTTTGAGAAAGGGTTCGCTCCAGTCTACGTGGGTCAACATACCCCTTCTCCCCCCAACTTAGTTTTCTGACTTCACATCTGTAAAGATAACCCCTCGTTTAAGATTGTGATATATTTGTGTAAATGTATGCTTTCTAAAAGTTGGATTATGCTTGAGGGCATGAGTTTTGCACTGAAAAACACATTTGTTAGGCCTACTTTTATGTAAAGTTACAAGATTGCATAGTTGTATTGCTCAACAGGCATCCACTTTGCCATCACAGATCTCACAATGCAAAGACAAGTTCACTTTTGTATTTTTTGTTCTGACACTATTCTATACCAGGCTATAGGCTCTGGCTAATACTCCGATTTAAACAAAAATCCTTAGTGAGCTCTCGTTCAGCTGTGTTTTGGTTCAAACATATAAACAGTTATCCCAAAAGAATTCATGTTCGTGCAGCCACATGTCTGGGTGATTACGTCATCCATTGATCCATGGATTCAGGTTCACCTTGACATTATCTGCTCCGGTGGCGCAATCGGTAAACGCACGGTAGGCCTACTTATACTTACACTAGGCTATAGTAGGCTATTGTATTAAATCAACTAAGTATCTAAGTAAACTGATGTAGTGAACAGGTACTTAATCCATTATTAAATTAACTAGGCCTGATCACGTCTTCCGTCTCAAATTATCAGATGTCTCAGGTAGTCGACTCAACAATGTTAGAAGGGTAATCTAGTCCACAGGAAACCTAACTAAAATGATTCCACCGGACAAAGGTCCCAGAACATGACGATACAGGCACTGATGACATCATTGGTGCTGTTTGAGCTGGTCACCCTCTCACTTCTCAGGGAGTGGCAGCGCATGAGTCATTCAGTTCCCCTCTGGCCGCAGTGAAACGCAGCTCAGAAGCTGTAGGCAGCATTCTTAACAGCAGCGCTCGCCCTTGCAAATCTGGCACTGTAACAAGGAAGGAACATTACGTCATATCCTAAACAGAAACTAGATTTGGTTAAATAAACACACAACACCTGCAGAATAATTCTAACCATAAGACCTGGCCTTATCACTGTCGATATGGGAGCGCCTTTTGTTTAGTTACTTGATAACTGGCCAAGTGTGAACACACCCAGTTTTGCAGTAACAATAGACAACCTTGCAAGAGTAATGGTCAGAATAGCATGTACAAAGTTGGAGCCCTTGTTGACCTTTTAAAGTACAGGATAGTATATTGTCATATCTTCTTTCACTGGTTTTGTATCGTCAACAACACAACATGAAACCCGATTTGCATCCTCTTCCTGTACATCTGTTTTTCGAGGAAACTACAAGTGTCAATCCAAGAACTACAAACATGGCCGAAAACACAGTCCAAAGTAAAGAGGCAGGAGCGAGTATGCAAAAACATTTATTATTTGAGGACGTCTTATATTTAACAGTGACTTTAGCAAGTTTTGTGGTTTAATAACAGTACATCTTATTTCCTCTTCTTGAGTTCAGACCTGGAGCGCAGAAAGGTACAAAACTTCAACACTCAGGCTAATATTTAGCGGTCTTTTTCCGTGTGTGAAACTCTGAGATGGCCCTCTATTATAGTTATAATATTAATACACATTAAAAGACCACAATATCAGAGCAGAGCAAAATTCTGGTGGTTTTACGCACCAGGAAAGCTTCATAACGGAATAACGACACATCACAAGAGGGGTTAGAGGGGAAAAGCATGATAGTATACAGTTAGTCCCACAGCCTTGCTGACTATCGAGTTAGCTTCTTTAAAAAAAATCTAAACAGATCAAATAGAATGTAATGGCGTGTAATAAAAACATGACGTGATCTATATTACAGCAAGTATGCCGACATAGTTCTTATTACAGAGTGCTTATACACACAGTGTAACAGTTTTATTGGTCCAACTGTGCCCCTCTGCAGAAAACTAGTGTTCAAGAAATCCAGTTGAGCACACTGTATGCCAATATTTTGGACCCTGCGTCAGAGCACTGAGCGTGTCTGTCTACATCAGACTTTCAAATCTTAATCGGGAACAGATGTGGGTAATTCATTAAACTCATTTCTTGTGATCCATGAAGGGAGTTTGGGCATGTGTACACAAAAGTAAAATGTGCATACTGGTGCCTGCCTTTTCTTTTCCCAACCATAAACAATTCATATGAAAATCTTCCTAAACTGCCACACCGAAAGGAAAGATGTACTCGTCACTACACAGAGAGCGATGACACGGTGCACGTGAAATGTGCAAATAACCCATTGGTGTTCTCCTTTAAGTCTGTCAGCAAACTACTTGTAAAGGAACTGAACTTAAAATGTTCAGTATATATACTCAAACGCTGCATATGTTAGTCTTTGGCATGGTTCAGTACAAGAGAAGCCCAGTGGTTAAGTTGGTCACTACTTCCTCAGTGTGAGAGTAGTCGTAGTACAAACCCACTCTCTCTCAAACCCCCATTTTTTAAACGTTATCCCTTTTACCAATAATAAAGAAAATGAACCGTTGGAGAACCAAAGTCTGTCTGAACCCAATCATAACAGCTGCAGTTGACAGAAAAACTTGTAACAAGTATTAAGACTTGAAAATGGTGTGCACTTCAGCTCAGTGTGTGTCATTCCTACATTGTGTTCATATCCATCTATACCACAGAGCTACCAGACAGCCAGTGCTGCATATTCCTTCATGCCACCCCAGTTTTAAAACCAGCACCTGATTTAGCATTGGACAAAGCTGCATGCCATCAAGAAGCTAACAGCCAGTTGGGCCAACTGTCATCTCTATGCCAACAGCTAGCCCTTAGAACTGGGTTGTCCACCTCCGATGCTGTTGCTGCCTAGTCAAATTCCAGGCCAGTAGGCTGCATACTCAGAAATGACATAGTCTACAGACGACTCTACATTAGTGGACTACCTTACAGTCTCATAGTGCTCTCCAATGCTAAACAAGACTAGTTTGACCTCTAGCCGCAACACTGCAAGTCATGCTAAAGACCAGTGGACAGAAATGAGCAGCAGCTCCAAATGATCCAGCCCAGGAAGTTAAACAAAGACTTGTTCGTTCTACGGAGTTCTATATTTAGCCATATATGAAGCATAAGGCCCTACAACCTTAGTCCATTCTTTTTTTCTATTTTTTTTACAGTAGATGTTATAGCAAAAACTAAGTGTTTAGTTCACGGTTACATGTGTATCCTTCTGTGAATGGTTACTTGGTTCTGTACACATGTTTGTCCTGTTCATCATGCTCAAAGCATAGTAAAAAAAAGAAAGAGATAAGATAAGAGGAAAAGAATAGTTGTATACAAGCTCAAAAGACAAAAAGCAGCTGAAATGAGCTGACAAAAAATAACAATAACAAAAGGTTTACAGTTGTAATCGTAACATGACAATATCATAATAATAAGGATAATGTATGGGAGAGGGCATTTCCAGTTATTTCCCTTCTTGCTCCGTGGTTTGGCACAAGACTAAGGTTCCACACGTGAGATGAGACCAGGGGATTGGCTGAAAGTATTCCACATGGTGAGATGAGACGACAGGATTGGCTGAGAGAGGATCGGCTCCATCCTTACAAGTCCCCCTCCACTCGCCTCTTGCGCACTGCAGGAGAGAGTGCATGAGTGAGAAAAGGGGGGAAAATGGAAACTCTAAATCCATGCCACACAAAACCATCTCAATCCTGTTAGTCGTGTCAAAAACAACAATGTGAACCTACTTCACACCCTTCAGACCCATTGTAATGCAGTTAGTGCAAGTGCAGAAACACATGCAAACTGTTGGGAGTTAACACCACTCAAGTGCATCCAAGGAAACCTAGCGCCAAACACACATCCGACCTGTGATACTACGTTCTGAGGAACCTCGGAGCTCAGAGAGAGAGACAGAGAGAGAGACAAGAGAAACACAGAGAGAGAGAGAGAGAGAGAGAGACAGAGACAGAGAAGAGAGAATAGAAACACAGAGAGAGAGAGAGAGAGACAAAGTGAGACAGAGAGACAAAGAGAAACAGAGAGAGAGAGAGAGAAAGAGAGGTAGAGAGAGACAAAGAATCTGAGGCCTTGGCTGGGCAGTCACATGGCCAGTGTGGAGAGTTGGAGAAGCTAGCCCGGGTTGAACAGTCCACCAGCCGGTGTGACAGAAGAAGAAGGCCACAGCTTCAGAATGGAAGCAGACAGAGAATGGGGGTCAAGGGAAGAAAGGAATAGCCAGATATGGAATACAAAAACACCCCCAAAGCGGAGTGGATTTGCCACAGAAACAACCTGCAGATTGGAGAACAAGATGAGCAAGGCTTTCATGGAGAGCGTGTCTCACCCAGATCGTTGTTCTTGGTGATGGCTCCAGCAGCCCTAGATCGTGGTCCTTGCTGGGTGAAATGGTAGCCGAACTTTATTATGCTATGGTTCTCGTCTAACATCTTGGCGATCTCCATCTCTACTGTTGTACCCAGCTGCTGCCTCTGAAACGGAGGGGAAGAAAACATGAAACGGGTCAAGATCTGCCCAGAGGTCAGTCTGTGCATGGGCGTGAGCCTGGACGCCTGTGAACGTGTGTGTTACCTGGTTGTCTATCTTGATCTCTATGAGTGTGTCGTTATCTTTCAGAGCATCCACCAAGGCCTGCACGCCAGCTCCAGTGATGAAGTTGGACTCGAGGTTCAAACACCGCAAGGTCTTGTTCTCCCTCAACATCTCACTCATGGCCTGGAGGGGAAGAGGTAGTCTGTTAGCTCTCGGTCGGGATAACCTTCCTTCAACACAAAGCATCAGGCTCTCCACGTTCAAGATAACCTCAAACAGTGACAACGGAACAGAGAGAACGGAACAGTGAGAACGGAACAGAGAGAACGGAACAGTGACAAGGGAACAGTGACAACGGAACAGTGACAAGGGACCAGTGACAACGGAACAGTGACAAGGGAACAGTGACAAGGGAACAGTGACAAGGGAACAGTGACAAGGGACCAGTGACAAGGGAACAGTGACAAGGGAACAGTGACAAGGGAACAGTGACAAGGGAACAGTGACAAGGGACCAGTGACAAGGGAACAGTGACAAGGGACCAGTGACAAGGGAACAGTGACAAGGGAACAGTGACAAGGGAACAGTGACAAGGGAACAGTGACAAGGGAACAGTGACAAGGGACCAGTGACAAGGGAACAGTGACAAGGGAACAGAGACAAGGGACCAGTGACAAGGGACCAGTGACAAGGGAACAGTGACAAGGGAACAGTGACGAGGGACCAGTGACAAGGGACCAGTGACAAGGGAACAGTGACAAGGGAACAGTGACAAGGGAACAGTGACAAGGGAACAGAGACAAGGGACCAGTGACAAGGGAACAGTGACAAGGGAACAGTGACAAGGGAACAGTGATAGGGCCCTATGATTTCCGCGATAACGAAAACACGGACAGAATCACGGAATCGGACCATTAAAACGGAATCTACGGATAAACACGGAATGCCACGGAATTCGCCATTATTTTGGTGAAATTCAGTTTCGAGGGAAAAGGGAAACAACACGGGTGACATTAACGTCACGTAATGTTTAGCAGTCACTCCCACAACAATGTTGGAAGAAAAAAAAACAATTCCCCTGTCCACCGCCCCAGCCTAGGTGGCGGGAATGCAAACAATAGGCCCCCGCTCCCGCTCCCGCTTCTAAAAAGAAGCAGAAGAAGAAGCAGGAAGTTGAGGCGGCCGCGGCTGACTGCTGAATATTGTTACAAAAACCTCAAGTCCTCAGTTATGCATGTTTTACACTTTAAGGACACTGTGAAAAGCACTTTATTATTTATGTAAAAAAAACCTGAAATGGTTAACTTGAAGCACAAAATGTCTTAATCTTCTATTATAGAAATTTGACTGTTTTTTTCTTTGTTTTACAGTCATGTTATTATTTGAAGCACTAAAAACAGTGCAATGTTTTGATGTTTTAATAAATTCAGTCTTCTATCTGATAAAATTGTAAGAATTGTATTTGTTTGCACTTACTTGACACTTGTTGTGATGATTTAATCAGCTTAAAGTGTAAAAACGGAATCCATGAAATTAAAACGGAAAAAACGGAATTTGGGAAAAAATAAAACGGAATTTGGAAAAAAATAAAACGGATTTCATAGGGCCCTACAGTGACAAGGGAACAGTGACAAGGGAACAGTGACAAGGGAACAGTGACAAGGGAACAGTGACAAGGGAACAGTGACAAGGGAACAGTGACAACGGGAACAGTGACAACGGGAACAGTGACAACGGGAACAGTGACAACGGGAACAGAGACAACGAACAGTGACAACGAACAGTGACAACGGAACACTGACAACAGAACACTGACAACAGAACAGTGAGAACACACCACAGCGATGGGGTCGTTACTCCTGGTGGCCGCCAGACTGAACTTCTTCACGTGAGTGTTGTTTTCCATAGCCTTGGCAAACTCCTTCAGTGTGGGAATGGGAATGTTCTGGAGAGAAAAACAAACAAACAAAGTAAAGAGTCATATCACAGCTGTTGGACCCAAGAGTCAGAAGCTTCTGAAAAGGTGTGCGTTGGCGTACCTTGATGTTGTTGAGGTTGACTTCCGTTAGAGAGCTGTCGTCGCTCTTTATCCTCTGCAGGGTGTCCTCGACGTTGGTGGGGTTGGGAGGCTCGTCGAACACCGGGTTCATCTTCTCTCCTTTGATCACATCTGGAAGACGTTCAACCACAACCAGCAGTTACAACACTGGAGCTACCTCAGAGATGTTGCATCGAGCGACTCGAGGTTGTTGTGCACTCACTGTTGAATCCCTCTTTACTGCTGGTCCCATCGTAGGTCTGGGTGCTGGTCACCAGTGTGTGTACCCCGAGGATTGCTGTAACCACAGCGCACACACACACACACACACACACACACACAGAAAGCGAGTCATGTGTTTGTTTGTGTGAGATGGACGGATTAGGGATGCACATAAATCTCAACCAGACGCATCTCTCCTCTCGTCATTCACTGCTGGGGAACAAAAGCTTCCTGGGAGACAAAAGCAGGAGACAGGCTATCCTTCTGCACGTCAGACAGTCAGCTCTCTCACGCTCCACACACAGACACAGACACAGACACATCTCCAGAGCCATGGGAATGAAACACAAAGAGTGAAAAGAGCTCGTGTTTTCCTGCCCCTGGAGACAGAGGAGGAGAGACACTCACCAAACACCCGGTGTGGGTGTCACTTACCTTTTCTCCACATGCACACACACACACATCCCTTTCCCGAGGCCCCCCACCCCATACCTGCTAGGTCACACAGCTCTGTGTCTGTGGCGCTGGACAGGGCTTCCTCTAGTTCCGGGTCGAGGGTCGTGACTTCCTCTGAACGCATCTCCAAGGTCTTCTGCTTGGGAACGAATGCTTTACCTGCAGAGAGACCAAGACGTAGTAAGACACAGCAGCCGCAGAATGCGCATTTATAAAGTAGTGCTTCTATTGACACCTTGCACAGGTTAGCTTGCCATTTTAGCTTGTTTTTTTTCTCAGCACCGTTTTGTCACAGTACAAACTCCATTCGCTAGTGATTCTTGGGAATAATTGACTGACTTATCTGCTGCCTTGTGTGGACTTCTTTCTAGTCTTCCATCGATATTCTCTCCCCCCCCCCTCCCTCCCCCCCTCCCTCCCTCACTCCCTCCCTCCCTCCCTCCCTCCCTCCCTCACTCCCTCCCTCCCTCCCTCCCTCCCTCCCTCCCTCCCTCCCTCCTCTCTCCCTCCCCCTCTCTCTCCCTCCCCCTCTCTCTCCCTCCTCCATCTGAGCATGTCACTCTGCCTTCCGATCCCCTGCAGTCTCAAAAGAAACAACAGCTCCTGAGGTGTCCAATCTCTCTCTGTGCCCTGTGTTTCAGTCTGGCCGGCCCCAGGGCATCGCCGTGGTAGCCCACACAGCCAGAGGATAGACGGAAGGAAGTTGTGGAATAAAGAATGGAGTGGAAACCACACCAGTGCTGCTGGGCGGCAGACCGGAAACTTCCTCTCTTCCCCTGTCTCCACATACCCTTAACCAATCATAATGGCCCCCAACCGGACCCTCAGTTCAGACTGGATGTTCCCCATCCGCCTCACGCAGAGAAAATATCCACAGTTTTCATCAGCTTCCGTCCCCTCAGTGTGTCCCACTGCTCTCCCTCTCTCTTCTCTTTGTCTCCCTTTCTCTGTTCCTCTCTCTCCCCCGTCTCTCTTCATCCCCCTCTCTCTGTTCCTCTCTCTCCCCCGTCTCTCTTCATCCCCCTCTTTCTCCCCCACTGACCCTCTCTCTCTCTCTCTCTCCCCCCCCTCCCTCTCTGTGTCAGCCAGAAAACTCAAACAGTGCTCCTCTCTAAGAGCATTGGCACTTCCGTAAAGCTTGTGAACAGTAAATACAGCCATTACCCTGCATCCTGTGGCAATCCCTCAGGACTAAACTGCCTAGGAATTACCCGGAATAACAGTCCCATTTCATGTCAGGGGAATATAGAAAGTTACAAAATAAAGAATAAATAGTGTCAAATGTGTTTTACGCTGTCCAGATCATGAGTAGTTCATGTCATCCTTAAACAGAAGAAAGTGTAAATCTAAGCTGAGGACAAGCAGAGCACTCGGGGTAAAGGCTACATTTAGAAACTTTGAAGTGAAAAGAAGCATGACTGAAAAAGAGAGGAACAGCCGGAGCAAGAGACAGAAGATTGGGTTGAGCCATGACAACGCCCATGACAACAGAGGCTTTCAACAACTCCTAACCCAATGAAAAGTTTCAAAAGGGCACTGTTTACCCAATCATATCTATTTCTCCATTTTTACAAGCAATGTCACAGAGGGCTTCACTTACGCCCACAATACAGCACCTAAAACCAACCTAAACCCTCAAGGTTAGGTCTGACAAAGTAAGCAGCAAGCCAAGCTTCACCCATTACATAAACAGTCTAGTAGACCTCAACTAACTTCACCCATTGAGTAACACCAGATGAAGAAATTAAAATAAACACTCATCTTCAACTGTTCCGCAAATTTACCTCAGAATACCATGGTAGCTACACTGCTCTGACCGTGAACTGAAAACGCCTATCTTAACTAAATTGACTTTCTATCACCGCAGAACTCACTGTGCTGAAGAGGTTTACTCAAGTCTAACCAAGGATGGATAAGCGGTTGAGGAGTGCGGCTCAAACTATTTATCAGTAGTGGCCAGTAGCAATACAAATAAATAATCTTCTGCATTCCACAAAACCACCACTGTGATTTGTGTTTCTCAAGTTCTAAAATATACACACACTACCAGATTCCTGCTGAAAAGAATGTGTCATGACCAGAGATCCTCTTCAGCGTGTTTTGATCTCTCGGGACTAAGATGTCTCCAGTTCTATAACCGGGTTTCCATTTCCACCCAGCTGTGTTTCAAAAAGAATCACAGCAGAATTGGTTTAAACCACTTTTGACACATCAGTGTTTCTCACAGGATTTCGTGAGACTATGGGGAGGTGAACCTCCACCCCTCTAGAGGGTCGGGGGGGCTTGCTCCCTCAGGAGAAGATTCTGCATATTTTTAAGTTAAATGCATAAATTAGGTAAACTTTTAGAGCAAAATTGAGACATAGGACAAATGACACTATGGCTGGCCACCACCATTTAGGTAAATAATGGGAAACACTTCATCACGTCACAAAGGAAAAGTCAACCGATTTATCAGCAGGCCGATTAATCGGGCCGATAAAAGCTCTTTCGAAAACCCTTGAATAACAGCTGGATGAATGTGAAGAGTCTCCAAATTATTTTCTTTATAACAGGGTAGGCCTGTGCTAGTGTTGTACAGGCTGTGCTAGTGTTGTACGGCCTGTGCTAGTGTTGTATGTTCTTTGCTCGTGCTGTATGTAATGTGTGTAACTGAGAGCCAAGCTGAATGAATAAGTGAACAGCTTGACATCTGTAACCTCCTCCCCTTCCCTCTATATCTCTCCCTCCTCCCCCTTCCTTCTTTCAGTCTGAAATCCAATCCTCACCTAGAATACAACACACAACTGATATTTATCATCAATGATATGCATCATATGAAACTGAGAGCACAAACAGCTCCACCCTGTTCCCACCCTACTGCCCACCTGTCGGCTCGCTGGGTGAGCACACACCTGCACACACACGGACACACACACACACCTTTTCTCTCGCCGGTGAAGGGGAGGATGTCCTCTCTGTCCTTGTACTCCAACGCCTCCTTCTCCAGGTAGTTGAGGAGGCGCTCCCTGTTGAACGTCCCGGTATCTTGTTTGTTGGTCTGCTCCTTCTGGCGCATACTCGCTGGCAGGAGGGCATTCTGGGGTGGAGGAAGACGCACCATTCATGACTTAGTACTGGTTCTCAAAAAAAACTGAGGTATGACTGTCACCCAAAGCGATACAAATAGGAGGGAGAGAGAACGGGACGCCTTGACAGGACTTCCATCTGTCTATAACACTGCTCACGAATTAACACTTGGTTGTGTGAAGGTTTAGCGGGAGAGGGTTGAGTTTGAGGTTGAATGCTGTCTCTTCACTGGCATATGTCCAACTCTCTACCCCACCATCCCGCTCCTCCTCCCTCCTCCTCCCTCCTGCTCCTTCCCCCATCCTGCTAGACCTCCCTCTTGCTCCCCCCCATCCCCCCCTTCTCCTCCACATCCTGCTCCACCTCCACACAAGTTCAAGTTCAACTTTATTTATAGCACTACACAGCCACACGGCTGGCCAAAGGGCTTCACAGTGCGATTGACATTACACGTACACTTCAAAATACACACGTACACCATAAAATAGAGTTGAAAGAAGCACACCTCAGGATCCATCTCCTCTAGGGCCGTCTCCAGCTGTTTGAGTTCCTCCGCGGTGAGCTTGTTGAGAATCTCATCCTCGTCGATCTCCTTGTACTTGTCCAGGTCTTTCTTGAAGGACAGCGCCATGATCCCGTCTGAAGACACAGCTGTAGGACTCGGTCTCTCAGGCTCAGCGTGCACGGACAGGGGGGGCCACCTGCCGACACACAGGACAGACAGAGACACGAGAGAGAGAGAGAGAGAAGAACGTTATATTTTGGGTCCGTAACGTGATTGCTATGTCATGTATTTACGACAAGACGATTTCCTTTTTCCAGTCTGAGACATGGAGGCTTTAGGTAACACAGGGTTTCCCGCAGCACTTTCAGTTAAGGCGGCCGCCTAGCAACACATGCCTGCCGCCTTAACTACGTTGTATAGCGATATCCGCTGCTTTACTCTGTCCTGTTTTCTCCCTTCCATTACAGAACGCATTAGTCTATCGCACAAACCACCCTACCACCTTAACTAACACATTTTCTGCGGGAAAACCCTGTAACAGCGATGGTTATAAATAGGAAAGAACACACACACAGTCATCCACAGCTGGAACAAGAGAGGGCCTTTCTCAGGCAAGATCGAGGTCAGAGCCAGTTCCGTAAGGTGGCAGACAGATTGAGTTTGACAAATATTTGCGCAATTCAATTGACAGCTCTAGACAGATGAATAGGATTACCAACAGGATCGAAGCAATGTTCTGTAAAGCAAGTCGTCAGACGCATGTGTGATTAAGCATGTCACCTGGCAGAAGGCAGAACAAAAGGACCTAACCCCGCCCTGCACTGTAATTAAAACAAGCGCCCTCATAGACTCCAGATTCTCCAGCTGAACACTACATATGATCTCCACTCAGTGGACACACACACACGCACACTGTGTTTTTGTCTTATTATGTTGTATTCTGTGGCACTGTTTCTTCAAGCATGTTGCTGTAAAATGAGACTCTTTCAGCCACAGAGAATAATTCCAAAGTGAGTGAACTTCAAGCACAAAACCCCCCAAAATGAACAAAGTTGATTGGCTGGTGGAGAGCATCATGCGATGGGAATGCTTCACTACCGCAGGGCAGGACTGGTCTGGATTAAGGGAATGATGAACAGGGAACCAAAGAGAACCTGGGAGAAAAAACTGCACACAACCTCAAACAGGGCTGAAGGTTCCCCCTTCAGAAAGACGCGTCAGATGGCTGAGCGGTTAGGGAATCGGGCTATTAATCAGAAGGTTGCCGGTTTCGATTCCTAGCTGCGAAAAATGACGCTGTGTCCTTGGGCAAGGCACACCCTACTTGCCTCGGGGAGAATGTCCCTGTACTTACTGTAAATCGCTCTGGATAAGAGCGTCTACTAAATTACTAAATGTAAATGTAAGACGACAACTTTCAAGCACACAGCCAAGCACAGCGCTAACAGCACGAGTCTCGGAGTGTCCATCGAGCGGCCCAGCCACAGCCTGGATCAAACCCCCCCCAGGATCTGGGTCTTCGTTCCACAGCCTGGAACAAACCCCCCCCAGGATCTGAGTCTTCGTTCCACAGCTCGCCGTCTCCGGACTCTGATCCACTGGGTTGTTTACCATTTCCTATCTGCTCGTCCTCCATTACACCCTCCAAGTCATAAAACCCACTGTAATATGCTAACACACTAATCCAATGGTCGTAACACAACCTTGATGGGGGTTAATGTTTAAGTAGATGTAAAGGTCAGTCTTGTTGGTACTAATATGATACTAATGGTGATTACTTTGACTCGTTATAGCAAACTAAATCAGAGTAGGGAATGTGTCCTGAGTAGTGGAGGAACATTCCGTCTAGACTGATGATACTAAGGGGGGAAAAACTCAATTCAAGCCGTAAATGTACAAGGATGATAATGGTTATATTGATGTTCCTCCGCTTTTAGACATGTTTGATGAATGACTGCCACATAGAATCAGATAAATCCATAGTAATCAAAGCCAATGCTTTCCAAATTCAAAGTTACATTTGTAAGTATGAATGTCGCAAGTTACATCACACTTCTTCTGACGGTTGTGATTGGCCCGTCACTTTTCATGTCGGGGGGAAATCTGTTTGAATGAGAGGGTGGCCAGACCATTCACCCGAGCAAATAAACATGAGCTGCGATTCGTCTGGTTCCCAGGCTAGTGCTGTGATGCTGTGGGGCTAACACGGGCCCCTAAACAAACGTGGACGAAGGTTTGAATGCCACTGGATATCAGAACATTATTGCCAATAGGGGGGGAATGGTTTCATGGAGTTCTTCAGCAGAGTAATGCTCCATAACCTCAAGACTAGAACAGTCAAGGGATGGTTCCACAAACATGACAGTGGATTCAGCTTACTGCAGTGGCCTTATCCGGTCACAAGGTCTCAATTGAATTTCTATTTGGAGTGTGGAACACTTCCAGCACCTTGTCCATGTTGCCTTGACAACATTAAAGACCACTGAATTTGATAATGCTATTGTCTTGACAGGAGTAATAAGAGAATGCAAACCCAGTCAGGATGGTGGAGGGGGGGGTGGAGGTTAAGACACAAGAGTATCTAAATGTATGGCCGGGTCAATGCCTTTCTCTTTTTCCAAAGCGCTAATCCTACAACACAACAGATGGCCACGGGCCAGTAATAACACAGGACTGATACTCTTATTCGCTTCGTCTGCTGTACTGGTCCAGACACACCCATAACAAACGCTTACACTCGCTAATCAGCACACGCCTTCGCAGGCTGAAGGCATCATATTAGCTGGCATCATACAATGATTTTTTGCTAACTGTAAGCAAAAACAAAGCTATTAAATCTAGGTATAAAGTGAGGAGAGGGTGTTGTGAGGACTCTTACACTTTGCAAAAAAAGAAAGATTTAATTTGATTCTTCAAAAGAGACTGTAGCTCGTCTGACACAACTACACGTCCTAGGACAGGCACCACCAGACTCTGTTTACACAGTCACAAAATGACATGTTTCCATTTTAAGCATGCGTCCAAAGATGTAAGCTGGTAGGCGTTTGCCTAAATCTTCTCCAGTCCCGTTTGAACAATTGAAAGGGGGAGATATTGAGAACAGTCTTTACTTTACTACAAAACAGGACCCATGAGTGCAGGCTATACTTAGAATGTCCTAACTGTGCAATCCCACGAGACACACGCTTACACCCTCTCCCCCCCCTCTTCTTCCTCCTTCTCTCCTATTCTTTTTCCTTTCGATTATGTCATTATCTTCCCCTCTCTCTCTATGACATTTGTACATCTGATTCTCTTTCACTCCGACCCCCCCTCTGTTTTTTCTCTCCTCTCCTGGCATGCAGTGTGGTTGGGGAAGGACAGAGCATGATGGAAAACAGATGGAGGTAAAGGACGGGGGGGGGGAGAGAATGAGGAAGAAAAACTTAATGTTGGAAACATACTTTACCCATACTTTTTATGGGATTGCTTAATAGTTTGACTAAGGAGTGTTTGAGTGCGCTGTTGCATAACACTTAAAACAATAAAAACTAGTCTAGCTGTTGACAAGCTAGGCTACAAGCGGGAGTCTGTGCCTTCTCCCCCTCTATCCGACAGAGAGCCTATGTAATGAGGTTGGAATTTGAGGAGTGCCTCTTCCTTATTCTATTTCAACAAGGCTCACACCAGTAAACAACATAAGTGTTCATCACACGCACTCGAAGGGAGGATGACAATGCCTTGCGGATTTCAGAGTTCACTGAGGGCCTGAGCAGTCTCTGTCCTGATAAAACACTTAATTATCATAACGCAGTGAGTTGATGCGACATACAGCCGCACTGCCTGAAACGTAAAGTCAGCGAATGTTCCACTACCACACAGTGATTAGGCACTTCAGTGGAGGTGGACTTAAGAGAGGTTTGTTTAGCTAACAACAAGCTACCAACCTTTCAAGTCTGTCCTGAAATCTGACACAGAGTTCATATTGAGGCATTTTACCTTCAGGTCTGAAGGCTGGGCCACACCCTTCATTCACAAGAACAGCAGAACATTACTTGAAATGCCCTCCTTTCAATAAACAACGAAAACCGCAGTGTATACCACTGATAAACGCATTCTGAGAGAGGTGTTGTCTAAGTCAATAATATACAATGTATTTGCCTTCTGAAACGATTTATAAATCACTCACAAACTATCAATACTTCGTAAAAAAAGATGCCTGGTGCAAGCGTTTTCTAAATTATATAAGCCTATATATGATGCACTTAATTGTGTCCATCTCCATCTTGATAGACTAAGCTTACTGTAGTAGAATTTACTGGACCCGTTATAACATGACAACCATTTATACGCTAGTAGTATTAATGTAGCCTACAGTTAAATTTAACAGGTAGCTATTTGACCAATATGTCGAGTATAAAAGATACATTAATTTGGTGTTAAAGTCACGAGGCCGGGGTAAGACCGCGAACAATATAAAAACAGTGATGATATGATAAAGAAATGGGAATGACTAAATGCAATCAGGGGAAACAACGTCAGCTAAGGAACTAGCTGCTAGCTAGCTAATTCTCCCTTCGTCGCTACTTTACACATACACCGTATTAGAATTATAAACAGACATGTACAATAAAACCCAACAGTTAGCTTAATATGTTCTGCTACGTATGTGGCTAGACAAGACAAGTTAGAATGGTCAGGCTATCTATTCGACCCAAAATGACAAAACGAGGGTGTGCTAATGTGGCTAGCTAGCTAACTGGTTGGATATATGAACGCGCTGTAACCTCATCATCAGTAAGTAGACAAAACACATTCACTCAAACATATTTGGAGTCATCGTACCTGAAGCTACTGCGGCAAGGCAACTTCAGCTCACACTATACTCCGGAAGGCGTTGTCAAATTACTCTGTATTCAAGAAAGGATACGATGGCTCTACGGCTGCTTACTTTCTCATCTGAAGGGCGGTACACGGGAAAAGTGGGGACAAACCAGTGTACGCCCATCAAACAGTTCAGTTCCACAAATCGGAGAATAGCTTTCCAACGCAAACCAATGAGCCAACGTCATTACCATAAGTCCCACCTAACCAATGAAATAACCAACCAGAACAGTTACGATGTGGGAGGCAATCAGGAGTGCCGGATGGAGTATGGAGGTTTATATTTGTTTTAGTTGGCACAATAGCCAGATGTACAATCAAGCCCTCTAAATATAAGCTCATAACGTATCTATGATAAGGCTAATGATAAAAGTGTTGGAAATGCATGACTGAACATTCTTGCTTTTAATATTCTAGTACTAACCAAACTATAAAGTCACAATCAAAGCTAGAGATGCAAGAGGATTAAATGTTTCTGTTACATTAAAACATAGTTGCGGATATCGAAAAAAAGTCAATTACTTTTAATTATGACATTTTAGTAGACCACCAAGTCCTTTTGGACCATGTTTTTTTTAAAGGGATATCGAAAGGTGGGAGGGTCAGGTGTCCACGTGTAGTTTCTGACAAACGATTTAGGCCTATTGCTTTTATCGTCCTGTAATGCCAACAATATGTAGGCCTAGTGTTGTTTATGATTATACATATGCACCGAACAACAAAATCACACGCAAATGACGCACTCAAGAGTTAATAAAAAAAATAGAATATCAGTATATTCATTTATTGCGTCACAATACCATTGCGTGTTTTATTCCTAGCATTCCAAATACGTCTAGATAAATAATCGTTTCAATACCGTTTGAGGTTATTTGTTTGTGTTTAGTTGTAGGGGCGATGGGTATGTTTGGCAGTAAGCCTAAACTGATCCACACTTATCGCAATTAGCATTAGAATGGGTGAATAAACATCTGGGCATTGATTTTGAATACATCGAGTCTGCATTTTGACCAAACATGGCAAGTATCACTGTTTTCACTCTTTTAGTATCAAAAGACCCCATGTAATAACATAGGCTACTTAGTAAGATTTAATAGCCAAACAAATTGAAAAGGTAAAAATGGAAAGAGCATTTAAGTACCTGAATGTTATATCCTTTGGGAGTGTGTGATTTCTCTGGGAAAATGGTCATGTCAGCAATTACTCATAATGATGACAACAAAATATGTTGCAGCTGTGATCAGATGACTGCTGTACCACCATATGCTTATTCAAAAAAGTAATCCACCAAGTTTATGTATTTATTGTTCACTTTTCATGTTACGATGATTTTGTATTGAGAAAATAGTAAAATAGCATAATGAAAAACAGATTTAGGCAAATGTGCAATCAATACATGCCTACAGGGTATAATACGTACATCAACATGCACAGAGCTCTTTGTAGATGAACATGGCGTAACCATACACCAATTTAACACATCGTCTTAAGACTTGTGCTTGTGAGTCTCTGCAGTTGAAAAATCTTCCTCTCTTTCTCAACAAATAAACAACATTCTCTTCCGGCCCAAGCTCCTATCCCCAGTTGTAGAAATAGATCTTCTGCCAGACAGGAAGGTAATCCATCAGAGGGCCTGAGGAACCAGTTTGAGAGAATTAAAAGAAAACAGGGACATAGACTGGCGTTCTTATTCGATATCCCAGACTTCAGGGGTTTGGCAGAAATTAATGATTACTTTGTGACTCACAAGGTGAGATGAGCACAGTCATTATATAATAAGCACTTACGTGCAATAAGTCCAACTCCAGGTACATTTTCAGCCAGGAATCTAAGTAGGAAAATAATCTTTGTCCTGTGTGAAACAAGCAGGTCGGTTAAAGCAGGAATTCAGAAATGTTTCCACACTATAACTGATGTTTGTTAGAGGAAGAAAGTCAGTGAGTGTTAACTTTACTACTAACACTGTACAAAGGACCGCTGTGGCATGACTTTGAATACTTGATCAGGTGACACAGGATCACACTCTCAACAACTGAATGGGGTTGGTTATCTAAAGCCTTTAGTAAAATATTTTTCTCAGTTATCTTTACTTGAGAGCAAGAGAAAGAGATAAAGAGTAAAATATAAGATATCGCTTTTGAATTGAGGGGGCCACTGTATCTGTCTCGTTCTTCACATGGACGTGAAGTCCAATTTGGTAAACGGTAACAGTCCTGTACCTTTGCAATATACAGACCTTATTCATATTACAAATGGACTGCTTTTGGCTAAGGATTCCGCCAACGTGAATTTCCTGCCGTTCGTTCCAATTGGCCCTCATTTAAATCAGGCCTGCCATATCTCCACAAGAGGCCCGCCTACGCTCGCAGGCTTTGGATCGGGATGGATTCGGGATCGGGATGAGGAGGACAGGTGGTACTCATGTTTCCCTGCTACCTGTGTCCACCGAGCAAGGGCACCGCGAAGTTGACCGCGTCTGGTCTGGCATGTCGAACCTTGCCCCACTTTGGCATCGCTGACAAGCAGGAGTCGTTTTATTTTCAGGAGCGGTCAATTAATAAGTTGATCTCCTCTCAAGAAGCATCTCACACACTGCCGAGACAGTCTCACTGACCCCCACCCTGCTTACACATCTCTCACTCTTCCAGAAGCCCCTAGAAAGCCCCTCGAAGAAACAGGATTAGGACCCGGGGTTTGTCCATCTGGGTCAAGGGAATTCCCCCCTCCCTCACACGCACACCTCCCACACACACACCTCCCCCACACAGAGAAAGCTGACATATGTGTCCTTTGGGCTCATTTAACCTGCTGTATTGAACCTTTACTGGGACGAGGGGATGTAGAGTGTTGAGTTAGGATAGCAGCCAGGCTAACAGAACTTACTCTGAGTATTTGTCATAGAAAGGTGAACGTAGCAGGTAGTAGAGAAGTAGGAAGCCTCTTCTTCTCAACTCTGCTCTTTCTGGTCGCGTCAGAGATTTTGTCTCATAAAGCAAAGCGAAACTAGGAAAAAGCAAAAAGGCTCATGTTTTTATTTCTAATGTATTCTTTTTCATCTTATTTCAAAGCTAGCTAGTGCTCATTGTGAGACATTGTATTATTTTTATGAGTTACAATAATATAACAAGTTATTTGTTTTAACATTATGTGGTAACTAGTCCATACTCACCATAAATATATACAAACATTTTGACATCATTACAAGATAATTTGCTTGTGACCACCAAAGTATTTTTTCACTTATTCCAACGAGTTTGAATAGTCATGTAAATAAGATATGTTGTTCTCAAATGTAATATTATTTTTATTCAAAAGCAAGTATGAAAACTTTATAAATACTTTTTCAAAAGCACCTACCTGGTTACTTCCAGGACTCCAGAGATAACCCATGGTTTCCAGGAGCGTCTTCCACATAGTCCAAGTGAAAGCACTGCATTTTTGCATTACGGAACAAACACTTATAACGGAAGAAACAATATCAAACAACTCCAACGTGACCAATCAGTTTCACCTATTCTTAATCCATATGTAAGTATATACGTATGCAAAATAACTATAATCATCAGCCGCCAACTTCGTTTGCTCCCTATTCATTTCAACTACAGTATTCACACTCATATCATAATTTTCATGTAAAACCCCAGTCGAGGCACATCATCATAGATAAAGATAATTCAACATATATATATAATCCATGATATAAAAAGTCAGTTCATTCTCAGTTTGTCTAATTCAACCAACTCTGCACAACAGACCAGTTTTTGAAATGGAGCCAAACTGTTTCACAGCGTTTCCCTGTCTGATGTTTTGTGACAGTGTTTAATTCATGAAAAGTTGGTCAGACCCGTTCTACTCAAGCACTCTGAGCGCCACCTAGTGGTTGTCAGGCGTATCTGTATACTTAACCTTCTCAGATAGTTCTCAATTAAAACCTTTAAAAACTCACAAAAAAAGCCACCAACACTTAAAACCTTTGATACAATACATACTCTACAATCTACAGATGGGTCTGTAAAATAAACTACTTTGCGTTTCTACGGCAACATGGATACAGCGGCAGACTGCGTAGGAAGGATACAGTGCACCAGTGGGCGTCCAATAAAGAGAGTCTCTGCCAAGGTCTCCTGGAAACCCAGCTGTGTGGGAACAGAAGGAGGGTCTTCACAGTCCTGCTTCCTCTCTCTGCCAGGTGCCTCCCACAGGCGAGTGTGCAGGGGGGGCGCTGAGAGAGTGAAAACAAGCTGTCATGTTCTCCCACAAGGTGCTTGATATAATAATAATAATTCATTTTATTTGTAACACGCTCTTCATTCATAAGAATCTCAGAGTACCATATAGGTATATATAACCAACTATAGTATATAGGTTCTATATACTGTAGTCTGCAGAAGTGAGAAGTCTTAAATCCACGTTGTTAATATGAAGTGAACATCCCCAAATCACCGAAATGTAGTAAATGACTATTTTATGTTGTATTGTATTACGTTGTTTGATGTTGATTAATATGGACCACTTTTTGTTTAGTTTCCTTGTCAACATTTTCAAGAGTCATCGACAAATTACCATTTTGAAAGGCCCTTTTGCTCATCCGTTCACCCCTTCAAACTAGTTGTACATTAAATGATAACAACAAAAATCTAAATATCAGCTGCCCTTTCAGTATGAGTGCCTGTCTTACTGCTTCCCAGTGGCCTGATCACACGCCCTGACCGCTGGCCTACAAACGAGGGGTCTTCAGGGTGGTCATCATGTTCTGCGTCTGTAAAGGACATGCAGAAGGAAATATATTTCATATTCTATTCATCCTTGTCTTTGAGTTTGACTCTTGGGTAACACTCTTTGAAAGAGTTATACATATTGTCAGACAAAGAATATTCATAATATCTACTTTAATGTTGTTTCAACATTAATCACTGTACCATTTTTATGTATTACTGATCACGATAATATATATTTTAATCATTTTTTGAATATTATTTTAATTAGTGCTACTTTTAGTAAAGAACTCTGACCTTGGTTTCTGAGACCTGCTTCTCTGTCCAGGGGGGTTATAGGAGGTGATGTCTGAATGCCTGATTTGTACCAAAAGAGCAGCTGGAGGCGCAAGATTGCTCTGGAAAATAAGGAAGTGGTGGTGTTGAAAGCTAATGTGAAAAATATACTATGGATGACAAATGTTATGGGAAATGTAAAAAAAAATGATCATCGAGGGTTTAGGTTGGTTGAGGGGCAGCCCTATGGGCATATGTGAAGCCCTCTGTGACATGCTTGCATGTAAAAAGGGCTATACAAATACATTTTTATTTGATTTGAATTACCTTTAACACAAAAACAGATGCATATTATTTAACCATTCTAAATCACTGCAGTTACTATCATTATTATTATTATAACAGAAGTCATACTTCAGGATGTGGATGATCCCAATCACCAGCCAGCGGCCTCCTTCACCCCACAACTTAGTGGCCCCCATTTCCACGAAGACCTCCACATACTCCAGCGCAGATAGCCAGGTGAGGATCTTTTGCTGAAATAATTCATTAAAAAAACATCCTATTGTAAGTATATGGTGTGGTGTGGACTGTTAGAATCAGAAATCAGAATCATAAAGGGATTTATTCGCCATGAAAGTTTGCACAGACAAGGAATTTGCTTTGGCAGGAAGGTGCATACAATAAACATATAGTAACCTTAAATTTAAATATGTGGACTATCTATACTAAATATCTATACTATATATCTATACTAAAGTGGAATTAGAATTAAGATAAAATATACAATAAAATATAAGTTGCCTAATTTACGATATAAAATCACAAATGTACAAGATGCAGTAATGTAGTGCAGAAGCAATGTGTTTAGAGGAGGAAGTTATTAAAGTCATTAAAGTCAGTGTGAACCCTTGGCCTTGTTGAAGAGGCCAACAGCGGAAGGGAAGTTAGGGGGGAAGGAGAAGGATTGAAGAGGGGAAGCACCCAGGGCTTAAGTGAGGATGCACTCACCCTAGGTATCGTGCGACAAAGTGCTTTGCGCAGTATGCCATCGTTCAGCAACACCAACAGATTGGAAGCCGTGTATACTAAAATAGACCCAAAATAATACCAATACTGTGAAAAGATACAAACATATTCCATTGTAACCCAGCTAAACAGTTGCTGAATACTTTGTTGATAGCCTTGTAGACCTGTTCTCATTATATAACCTCTTAACTATTTTGTGTTGTATGTTAACGGTTGTTGTCTGTTTGATATCTGTTATCATATATACAATCTGGTTTACTGGACTGCGATATAAAATGACTGCTTTACTTGGTGGGATTGTAGTGTATAAGTGTAAAACTGACAAGCTCACTTACCTAGTTCAGATATTTCATGGCAGTCTGTAAACCTCCCTGAGAATGAGTCACAAAAAAATGCATCATTAATGTAATTGTTGCTATAACTTTATAACACTTTTACAGAGCATGTTTGTCTCTGTATTCTTTACTATTTGATTTTAAATAATACAATGACTGCACGTTGAATGTCGCTACAGTGACGCACACGTTGATTAAGGAAGTTGTGTTGGAGCAATATTCACAGCCTTTACAAATGCATGAATCGTAAACATAATGTACAGCAGTTAAACGTATAGAATGAAAACAGTTGCAGAAGGCCGGGCAACTGAAACCGGTGTGTTTGTCACCTCATAGATAAAGACAGCATTTAGGGGCGAAGGCTACACGTTTTGAGTTACAGAGAGAACATGGACATAGGCTATACCTAGCTATAACAGTGATACTACCTGTAGCTAGATTTCTAGCCTAGAAAACATCCTGCCGCTACTGTCACAGGCTCTGCAATCGAACCAGCTCTAGCTAGCTACATAGACCACGCAGAACATTAAGAATGGCGTGATCATTCGAGTTAGTTTACACCCTAATGCACTCTCATTATAACTTTTCAAGTCCGTATAGTTGGATCTATCTAGACAGCGGAACTCACCTGCAATCAGATAGGACAAGGTTCGGACCGCACTCTCTATCTGTGCAGTTGCTGCTGGATTTTTCGTGACATATTCCCGGTACCGCTCGTAACATTGAGTCAGTTTTTCAGTACATGATGTGAAAGGCATTTTCTCAAAGACATCCGTAAAATAATAAAAGACGCAAGATGTTTGTTTTCTTTTTCTTCCGACAGACTACAAGCTAGGCTTCTTCCTCTTCTTTTTCCCTTTAGGCAAACTAGACGCTTAACAGCGTTTGCTGCCCTCCGCAGGTAAGGTGGTCTAATAAAAAATATAACTTCCATCAGACTTCATATGGAATAGCCTATAAATCATAACCGAGGTAAAGTTGATTTCATAGTAAACGTTCTACATCAATGTGACAATCTGTCGCGTTAGGGACCGAGGTTAAATGCAATACAATTTTATTTAAAATACAATTAAAAAACAAGTCTCTTCTTACAATGTTGATTCCGAGTATTTTTCCAAATGTTCCCCATTAAAATAAATTATTAATTAATATTATTATATGGCAACGACAGTTTGAGCCTTCTGATTGGCTAATGGGTAGTCATGCCAAACCCGTATTGACCAGCGGTCCAATAATAACTACTTACCTCGCTATCGCTCGGTCGATACGTTCAAGTCTCAGTTTGATATTTCCCGGCATGACCTCACTCTCGGTTAGTAAGTAGTTAATAATAATTGTACAACTTTTTATATTTGGTCAGGCATCATATTATGGTTGGATCAGGGTTAGTAGGGTAGGGTTTTGTCATATTAAGATTAGAGTAAGAATATAAATTGTTGTTTTATAATTAGAGTTACAGTTAACTGAGATTATTTTTTTAAACAAGATAGTGTGAGATCCTTTTTTAGATGCTGTGATGTCAGTGCATGATGTCATTGTGCAACAGAACCTCCTATCAGTTCTAACAGAAGGTTCTGACATTCAAATACTACAGTATGATATCATAAAGACCACCTGGTGTCATTAAAGCAGAGACTCATACCAGCACATGCAGCAAGATGGATGATGAGGATGGGAGGTATGTTGAGTTTCACTCGACTGAAGCAGCACATTGAATTCCTTTCAAAATGCTGACATCATATATTCTCATTACCATTTAAGACTTGTTTGCCTGCACTTTCTGCTGGCAGTTTAAATACGCATTTCATTTAAACAACCATGATTCACAAAGTATTAAATAAAAACACACACAAAAAAAGGTAAAACCCTAGATAGTCCCTTTGTGATCACTAAAGGTGTCAGTGTAGACAGGTTGCAACGACACAGTTGTTTTAGCTGAATTCACACAGTGAGAAAAAACGCATGGGTGATTTATCTTCACAGCAGTTGCTCAGGTGGGTCAGAGAGTGTATTTTAACTTGAGAACTTTGAGGTTGAATAGAAACAAACAGTGGGTGCGTAGCACAGATCTCTTTCCTCTCGGACACGTGTTGGACCTTGGACAGTTTCTGATGCCTTCCTCAGCCGTGCTCACCTGCCGTGGCGGCCTGGTTTATGAGCTCCTCTCCTGGGCGTTGAGTTAATGGAGCCCCAGGCTTCTGTCGGGCCTCACTGGCATGAAGGGAGACTGACAAAGTTGTTCTCTGACCTGGGAGGTGTACCTCCATTTGCAGCTTCCAAAGAGAGACCAGACACAGGGAAGATGTCTTGCCCCTTTTCTTCAGCTAAACGTCCTTTCTTACTCTCTCACTCTCTCAACACCGTCTTGTGTCTTGATTGGCTCTGCAGTTTGGGCCAGAGCAGTCGTGATCTGGCGATGTGCTTGGAGGAGGAGGAGGAGGGGGCCAGCTCTCTGTGGGGGGTGCCAGGGAGCAGGAAACCTGGAGTGTGTGGACTGATCAATTCAGGAAATTCCTGCTACATGAATGCTGTTCTACAGTGTCTCTGCTCCACTGTGCCCCTGGTGGAATACCTTCTCAGCCGCCACACACAAACCGAGCTGGCCAAGTAAGACGGATCCGAGTGTGTCGGTTTGTGTCATGTCTCTATCTGTCTGTGACATAGCAACCACAAAGTATAATTTTACCCCCCCCTAAGTGAAGAATATTAGCTAAAACAGGGTGGTCTCTGCACCTCTCTCTCCTTCCTTTCATCCAGGCACGAGAGCGTGGTTGTGAGGGTATTTGTGACCCTGCTGGAGGAGGTGTGGCTGGGCCAGAGCCCCAGCTACGTCCCAGGGGATGTGAGGTCCATGGTGAGTTCTCTCCACCCTCAGTTCAACAATCACTCCCAGCAGGATGCTCAGGAGCTGCTGCTGTTCCTGCTAAACGCCCTCCACGACGACCTCAAAAAGGTAGACACTGTCTCAATCAGGCTGGCGACTCATCACGCGTGTGGCGGTGTAAATTTCTGTGTCTCTGTCTTGCAGAAGGGAGCAACGCGCTTCTCCAGCCATCGTGGCAGGAAGTCCTCCGGAGGGGAGTCCACCGTCGTCACACGTCTGTTTGAGGGACAGCTGAGTTATGTGACACTGTGCATGCGCTGTGATCAGCAGGGGCAGTGCAACCAAGTCTTCACCATACTGTCCCTGCCCATCCCTGAAGATGTGTACAAGTGCTCTCTTCAGGTGTGGGTTAAACTGTCTTCAGATAAGAAATGTACTCTTTCTTCACCGTGTGAGATAGGGCGCAGAGCACAGTACTTGCATTGCAATTGTTCATAAACAGCTAACTTTACTATATCACATACAGCTGTAATCTCATTATTGGCTAACCCAAACACGCCTCTGGCAGAGTACAGGCAGTAATAATACCAACTGCTCATTTTGACAGAACTATTTATGACTATAATCTGGAATGGAAAACAGGAGTTTATCAGAGAAAGCAAACTATCCTTTTGTAACCTTGACCCTAACTATCATTTAGTACTTCCCCTGACCAGAACTATCCTTTAATAACCCTAACTATGTTTACGTAGCCCTGCCCCTAACTCTCCTTGTGTCTTGTATCCCTTCTGCAGGACTGCTTGTCTCTCTTCTTCCAGCAGAGCAGTCTGACAGGTGGAGACCAGAAGCTGTGTACAGAGTGTGGGATCAAGAGAGATACAGCAGTACTCACCACTCTCTCCAAACCTCCAGAGATCCTCATGCTTCACCTCAAGCGGTGGGCGTATAGCTAAACAACAACAGTCGCTAAACAAGCGTGATAAACAATAACATTGTACACGGACACAACAGCCACAGAATAGTCTAGTGTCTTCAAATCTTGGTTGCATTAAGTTCCCTTGAAGGTCTGTCTCTCATCATAATCATAATGTTAATTACAGTTTTGGTTGCCATGGGACAGAGAAGAAAAAGCTACGGACTAATGTCCTCTTCTCAATGGACAATCTGGACCTGTCTCCATTCTTGACCTCCCCGTCAGCACTGTACACCAGCTATTCTCTGTATGCTGTGGTGGTGAGTCAGATTGCTGAGCGGTTAGGGGGTCGGGCTATTAATCAGAAGGTTGTTGGTTTGATTCCCGGCCATGTCAAAATGATGTTGTGTCCTTGGGCAAGGCACTTCACCCTACTTGCCTTGGGGAGAATGTCCCAGTACTTGTAAATCGCTCTGGATTAGAGTGTCTGCTAAATGACTACATGTAAATGTACTCACACACTAACAGACAAGTTTACATTTTGGGTGAAGTGTTTCCGTATTGTATATTTGCTCCTCAGAACCACACAGGGGATCTGGACATGGGTCACTACACAGCTCTGTGCCACAGCACCTTTTCCCATGCCTGGCACCGGTTTGATGACACAACTGTCACAGAGATCCAGGACTTCCTGGTCCAGTCCCCCAACGCCTACATCCTGCTGTACAGCCGCAGGCCCTTCACCAGGCCTGACGTGCCCCGGACTGTAACCCAACCCGAACATCGACATCTCTGGGCTTTGATTTACCTGCTGGGATCCAAGCCATACCGGCAATCCCAATTTCCCTCTTAGTGGGGACGTCCCAGTGTCTGACAGCAAGACTAAACCATGGGTGCTTAGGGTCGTAGGTAGTGTATTCATTTGTTACCGTCATACCTGGAGTTATGGTTCTAGTTGGAGCTTTCTAACCTGATTAAACCCCTCAATCGAGTGTTGATTATCCATGGCACTGGCTCTATGTCAAACGTTTCTGTCAGAGAACCATATATGATGAATTAGGGTTCTGTTGGTTTTGTCATTTCAGAATAAATCTCGCTGGAAAATATAACTACCCAAATATGTCATGGAATTTATATTGATACAGTTTTTGTATGGAAAGTATGACAACACTAGTATCCTTTTAGTTTTGAGCCTTTTAATAAATAGTACATCATATTTATGTTTATGAGTTTGAGGTTAATACAAGTGCTATATATTAAAGAGAGCATTAAAATAGAAATAAAATCAACATAAAAGAAAATATAAACGCTGTATATACTGTATGCCAAAATGCCATGCTAGACCAGGAAATATAATTCAGAGACATAAGAGGCTCATAGTGTCATGAGTATAACTTCTGCTTCCTCCGGCTAAGGAAGGTTAAACCATTTGGCTCGTAAGGTCATACATGACAACGGCACACATCCCATAATGAACGAGCTCACTGCCTTGTACCCCTACAATCCTGTATAGTTCCCCCCCCCCAAGATCAGTAATGTGGCCAGGTCACATCCCAAACCGTATTTCCAGAGTAGAAGACTCTCAGTAACCGAATTGCCAAAATTACCTTTATCTTATGGCGTATACTCAATTATTGTGTTAATTAAGTATTGTGTTTGACAGCTGAAATTCATCACCAACTCACAAATAGATTTAAATGTTTAAGCTGGTTAACAAAGAACAGTTTCAATTATAGTTCTGTTCAGAATCGGAGCGACAAGTCTGGTAGGTGTTTAGTTCCCAGGTCAACATCAAGCTGTCAAAGAAATCGTCATAAAACGTTAGTGAAGAAAACCACTTTAAAATGTTGCATATCAAGGAAGCGCATCACTTAGATTTCCAAAGAATGTTCCGTTAGAACTATCTGACCATCCAATAAGGAGAGCCCATCTCCAAGTCCACATCACATCAACAGAATGCCATAAAGTACCCTGTGCAAACACTAGAGGTCAGTGTCTGTCTATTATTTGATCAGATGACAGGGTTTGCAAGGTTAGCTATGAATAACACTTCTCAAATCCAATGGTCGGTCATGACATGACCAAGAAAAGAAAAAGGAAAAAAGGAAATCTTTTGGTCACTTTATAAATAAACAGGCAACCTCTACATCTGCAGTTCGTACGTGTTTAATGTGCAAGGTCAGCAGTTGCTATGCACATCTGACATCAATCTCTGCCAACGATTCAATATGGTCTATTCACACGCAAGAGCGAGGTCTGTTAAACAAGGATTCGTTTAAGACAGAACCGTGAGACTGTATTTAATCGTGGATTTTAGCTCTACCACAACTTTGATGTTGGTGAAGTTTGGGTTCTAGTCTTGGTAGGCATCCTATTCTGTAGTATTAGTCTGGCAGCAGTGTGTATGTGTGTGTTAAAGGTACTTGTCTCTACTGTCAGTAATTTAAATAGACACGTTTTAACAGCTATGGAATCATCTAGTTTCAGACTGTGTCTACATCTCCGTCTCTCCCCAACTGTCTGTCAGTCCCTTCTCTCCGTCCCTCTCTCTCTCTCTCTCTCTCTCTGTCTCAATCTTAGAGGCATGCTGGAATACACACCCCAGCACATGTCTAACTCTCACACACTCTTTTCACGCGTGCTCACACACCCACACTCTCTCACAAACACAACACACACTCACTCTTGCACACACACACACACACTTTCTTCCAGCTCTGCCAGTCTTCTCACCGGGTCCTATGTCAGAGCTGTAAGCAGAAAGCAGCCTGTAGCTCAGAGCAGCGCTGGCTCAGTGAGTCGAGTCTTCTGGGGTCCTCATGTCCCCTCGGTGCTTCACAGGGTCGAGAAGAACAAGATGTAGGCAGCGGAGGACTTCACAGAAGAGGTGGAGATGTCAGACACCTCGTGGTCATCAAACTTGTACCAGCGCTGTTTCTGGGCGTTCTTACAGTAGGCTGTGTAGTGACCTCCGTCGAGACCCCCGTAGTGGTTCTGTCGGCAAGAGAGGGGAACAGCAGGTTAACTCTCTGAGTTAGGGTCACCCCTCCAGTGTGTCCCAGGTTCAGCTGGACTCAATCAAGAGAAGAAGAAGGTGTAGGGGAACTCACAGACACTCCAAACAGGTTGTATCTCTTGAGGTTCTGCTTGGGTCCGATGACGTATTGAGCCAGGTCCAGACTTTCCTGTGGGAAGTCTACGCTGGTCTGCAGCTTCTGTTTCCACCGTCCCTCGTAGGAGAAGCTACCATACCACAACAGCTCAGGGTCAACATCAGTGACAAAACAGAAGGTGGAGCCGACAAGCATTGAGGGACGGTGTTTCTAGATGTTTCTAAGCATCTTTCACTTCCCTACTCAGAGGTGCATGTTAAACCAAGATGCCGGCGGACGGTTAATGCCTCATGTCTGGTGCGTTTACAAACCGTTTTAAGTGCACCAGCAGAATGGGAGGAACCTTCCAGATCTCCAGCTTCTTGGTCGAGTCTCGGTGGGCTTTGCAATGTCTGCAGAACACCTTGTTGTTGTCGGTCAGCCTCTCCTCCTTGGAAAACAGCTTCAGGCAGTCCTGGGGGCACAACAAAAGGGGTCATGTGACGACCTCCTCCAATCACAGTCATTACACGGCAGCGCCTGTGTGAGTGTGTGTTTACATGGCCCTCTGACTCACCTGTAGGGAGCATTTGTTGGTGGAGGCCAGAGGCAGCGACAGGTACATGAAGGTCTCGAAGGTGCGTGACTTGCGGTGGCAGGTGAGACACTGCACGGTGGACTTGAACTGTCCCTGGAACAGTGCCACGATGATGGACTCGTTGAGCAGCTTGTGCTTGCTCCACGCCAGGTCTGCCGCGCGCTGGTCATCCAGGTGGTCGTTATCCTCCTCCTTGTACCGCTTACGGTTGTCCGCCTGACGAGCGCGCAAGGAGAACATTTCGACGTTAGCTTAGCATGCTAACGTTGCTACGGTGGCTAAGTTAGAGCATTCAAGACTTGCTTCTCTTGAGTACTTTCCCTGATTCAGTTTGATGTTTTGACACGTTTATGAGGAAGGTAATGTGCTACAACAGCATAGTTTTCCTATGTCCGTTGACAACAGGTGTACAGAGGCACAACGTAACGAGATGTCAGCATGTTTCCAAACTGAGCGCCGCGGGGCGTCCCCTACCTTGTTGAGGTCCTCGTGCAGGCCGTCCATGAGGAAGAGCAGCAGCTCCTGGGAGTCCTGCTGCTCGTAGCCAGAGAACTGATCGTTGATCTTCCCAATGGTGATCTTAAAGTCCCGCGGGCTGATGCACTTGTACTGGCCTGACCACAGGGCCTTCATGAGGACCCCAAACTCCTCCGCCACCTCCCCCTTATGGCCCAGAATGTTGGCCCTACGCACACACACACACACAGACACACAGACACACACACACACAGACACACAGACACACAGACACACAGACACACAGACACACAGACACACACACACACAGACACACACACACACACAGGGGGGACTGGGTTAGACAACAACCACAGACATAACGACACGATTTATCAGCGTAACTCTAGTTAAGGAGTGCGTCCCAACAGGAGTCCTCACCTGTTGATGTCCTGCTGGTAGTAGTTGTTGTTGAAGTACTCAGCCATGGCAGGGGTGTTGCACAGACACTGCAGGATGGAGTTCATGTAGCACGTGTTACCTAGGTTACGCAGGCCCGTCAGCAAGGCCCCCAAGCCGCCGAACACGGGGTTCAGGTTGCGTATCTTGGCGGCCGACGGCCGGGTGATCTCCACCTTGGCGTAGACGTTAGTGGCAGGCCTGGGAGGGTCAGACGGAGGGCGTCACAGGCAGGCGACAGTGGCGTCTACGTCTACACGCTCCGTTTAAAGACGCGGGCATCAGTCCGTCCTACCCTTACTTGGTGTCTCTGTTGATGGCGGGTGTGGCTACGGTGGCGACGACCTTCTTCTGTATTTCCTCTCTCAGGTCCTGGCTGATGTCAGGCGAGGAGTAGGAGCGTTTCAGTTTGGACTGCTCGCGTTCACAGTCCTGGCTGGGCTCCGGCTCGGAGGGGTGCGCCTGCTTCTGTTTGGCCATGGGCGGGGTGGAGGGCGGGGTCTGGGGGACGCTCACCTCAGGGGGGTACAGGTGGACCCTGTTGGTGGGAGAGTGGTAGTACCGGTACGTACCGGTCACGATGTCCAGGAACTGGCAGAGGAGAGGAGAGCAGGATTAGACGATGTGGAATTGGGAGATTCAGAGAGTGGTAGGTCTTTACTGTGATGGTGAGGTGGAGGTGGGTGGAGGTGAGGTGGAGCTGTACCTTCATCCAGCCGTCAGGCAGGCCTGGGACACTCCGGCCCATCTCCTCACTCCTGGCTCTGGTCAGGGGCTCCCGCTGTGGGACACGCACACACAGTTTAGCACACGTCCTCCTATTCCACAACACACACACACATTCTTCGGGAAACATCCTTCTCTTCCAACAGTACACACACACACACACACTTCAGTGCATGTCCTTCCCTTCAACAATACACACACACACACACACACACTTCAGGTCACATCCTTCTATTCAGCAGTACACACAACGTCTAGACACTGCTCGTGGGCTGGGAGGGCAAACAATAACATTGCAATGCAGGCGTCTTCAGCTTCTTCATGAGATTTTGAGGACGAAACTTGCAGAGTATGGTTAAGCTCATGGTCATCAGAGGGGAGGGAGACAAACATCCCAAGAGTTTATTGTGGGCCACATTTCTCAACATGCAATCTATATGCCTTTAGCTTAGATGGGAATTGCCAAATAGACTGAAGCACTTTTAAAAAACATGCCGTGATCAACGCCATTGGTAGCGTGTTGATATACCTTGGGTTTGTCATAGTCATCAGCAGTTCTATCTTTAAAAATCCTTGATTTTTGGGTCCCGCTCTTTAGTTCACTACTAGGCTTCTGGGGACCCTGAGGTTGAGGACAGAAGAGAGCTGACATCATTTGGCTTTTAAGTGTTTGCTAATGGAGATCAAATGAATTGATGGACTGGGCATTAATAGATGGTCTGGATATGGGATGGGATTCTCAGCATTTCAGATGGTCAGTTGAGGAGCTGGGATTAAGTACACTGCTATCCTCACAGGCCTCATCAACCATGTAGGCATGAACGGACCTGACCGTGTAGGGGTCATGTGACGACCTCCTCCAATCACAGGTAGATGTTTAGCTGTTGGGAGACACCTATTACTCTGTGGTTCAGTCACATGTGTAATAATGACAGGTACAATATGAGGAGACTCTGCATGGCTAAAACCAATCCCTCACCCCTTCTGAAGGTTGAGCAGATGTTAATAAATGTCATTAACTTTTGTAGAAACTTCGACTAATCCTATCCAGTCCTTGTAGTTCCACCAGGAATAAACTAGTGTTTAGAACCAAGTACCAAACTTGAGTATAATGTCCGGAAGCACAGACACTGACCTTAATCTCAGTGATGACCCGGTTGGCAGCGGGCGAGTCCAGAGATGCACTCTTGGTGGGTGTGTCTGAGTTCCCTCTCCTCTCCCCGCCCCTACCCTCCTTCGACTCCTCCTCCTCCTCCTCCTCTGCTTTCTGCCTCTCCAGTTTCTTCCTCTCCTGGTACTTTCTCTCCTCGTCTTCCTTCCTCTGTCTCTCGCTCTCCTGCCTTTCTTTCTCCTCGCTCAGTTTCTCCTGGCGATCCCCGTCCCTCCTGTCCTCCTCCGGACTGCGGTCCTGGTCGTCGGACGGAGCGACGCCGGAGTCGAAGTGCGGTTTGACCGAGCGGTCAGGGGCCGAGGGGCCGTTTTGAGACGGCGGACTGTCCTGGCTGGGTTTGGTGATGTCAGACACTCGTACGGAGGGCTTCTTGGTGCGATCAATCTGCGAACAAGGACACCAACGGGACATCAGTGGGAATAGCGACTGAAGGGACTCTCAAGGGTGTTTCTAGTTCTTACATCTCTCAGGATGAACTAGTCCAGGGGTGTCAAATCCTGGTCCTCAGGGGCCGCTGTCCTGTATGTTTTAGATGTTTCCCTGCTCTAACACACCGGATTCAAATGAATGGATCATGATCAAGCTCAGCAGAAGCCTGATAACGATCATTCATTTGAATCATGTGTGCTGGATCAGGGAAACATCTAAAACATACAGGACAGCGGCCCCTGAGGACCAGGATTTGACACCCCTGAACTAGATAAACTGTGACAGCTGGATGAACAGACAGCCAAGGTGAACAGAGCGCGTTACCTGTGGAATGGGTTTGACAGTGGCAGCAGGCTGGCCGGAGGTGGTGCTGCCTGACGCTGGGTTTGGGCCCTTCTTGGTGAGCTCAACCCCAGAGTGTGAGGACACTGTCACAGGATGATCTGTGGCGTCCGGCAGGCTCTCTGTCCTCGTGGATGGGGGCTCAGGGTGGAACTGCTCTACTGGAGGGGCTCCATTTACCTGGAGGGGGACCTGGGGCTGGACCTGGGGCTGGACCTGGGGCTGGACCTGGGGCTCGGGCTCTGGGGGAGGTGGGGTCGGAGGCTTGGGCTCTTCCAGAGATGGATAGCTGAAGTTCACTGGTGTCAACACACACATAATACAACATGATGTACAGCGCTGCTCAATTGTTTTGTAACACATTAGATCCAGGTGCTTAGCTTAATTAGAATAAGTTTATAGATAAGGTAAAAGTTAGGAAGTCTTATTAACACATCTTAGAAGAGCCTTATTAACCATGAACTAACGCTTATCATACGATAACCCTGACCCTTACTAATATCGTAACATTATTATTAACTAACGCTCATCACTAGCACCTGAATCTTAAGTGACATCAATCGTTTCTCCTTTCCAAGAAAAGCAGGCAGTTTAGTTGTGACGGTGCCACTCACGATGGGGGATGCTGCTGACAGGGACTTGTCTGGGGGCTTTGACCTTGGAGTTGGTTGTGTACATGGGGTAGAAAAGCAGCCAGTTCTCATAGCCTCCCTCCAGTATCATGGGCTCACTACGCAGAATGGTGGTGCTGTCCCACTGTGGAGAACACACACACACACACACTGTACCTCAGAAAAAAACACAACACTAGGGACAATCTCCCCTCCACAGTCTTTCTCACACACACACACATGTTACCTTGTAGAGGGCATCTTTGAGGCTTTGCAGTGTGGTGCCAAGCTTGAGATCGCTGACAGAGTTGAACCAGTCCAGCAGGACAATGTAGTCCACGAAGCCTCTGCGTCTCCACAGCTCTCTGGAAGCTTCTGGAAGCTTTGATTCAATCTGATTCACAGTGATTCTGAGGGAACAGACACAGAAGTTGATTTCCTGCAACATGGCAGCACCCAGGCGATCATCGATCCATCATGAAGCTGTACTAAGAGTGGGACATCATCCCTCCTCATCCCTCCTCATCCCTTCCTTCCCCTACCCCGGGCAGATGGCTTCCTCTGGCACGTTGATACAGGTCTGGGTGGGGACCTGAATGCGAGACTCCTCAAAGTCCTTGCAGCTGCGGGCGTCCATGACGATAAGAGACATGGTCTGATCCTTCATCATGTGGAACAGCTTATCGGGCGTGATCCCTCCTGGAGGCACCACAGCTGTGTGAGAATAGAATAGACTTTATTTGTCATTGTGCATTGGATACACAACAAAATGTGTTTGTGCAGTCACTAAAAAAAAGTACAGTTGTGCTGGGTCGGAGGGTATGTTGTGTGATTGTTTAGTTCTGTGATGGCCCTGGGGATGTAACTGTTCTGCAGTGTGAGAGGGAGATACACGGTCAAAAGGGTTCTCACGGGAGAGAACAACTACTCCACTGGAGCTAACGAGAGTTTCATCAAGTTTCAATCATCTCTGTACCTTTTGATGGAACGTTGTTCAACTTGTTCTGTTCTCCTTTCACCTAAGATACAAGGTACACGAGACATCGGTTTAACTACACTGAGAACACTTCCAGGCCAGAAAGAATAAGTCAGCCTGTGTCTTAATAATTAACACAGTCCACCGGAGAATAATGCTTCACTTTGGTTTGTATTTTGAATTGACCTCATATCTACATAATAAATAATTAACAATTGCTGCAACGACATTAATGAGGGAGTTTAATAGGAATGTTATCTTTGATGTGTACCTTCTTGTTGTCCTTCTTCATGTCCGTCAGGCCTTTAGAAGAGGCCTGCCCTCCATCTTTCTTTGTCCTCTCCTCTTTCCTTTTCTTTTCTTCTTGCCTTTCATCTTCCTCCAGCTTTTTGCGAACCTCCACTTCCTCATACCTGTTCATAGGTACATGGATAAGAGACAGACCATAAACACGAATGGACTGTTAAGTCTCTATAGAGGATAGGGGTTTGGATTTGAGCCACTCACCTGAGTTTAAGGCTTCCAGACAGCTTCTCTGCTTCTTCTATGGCTTTCTTAAAGCTGGTAGGTCCTAGCATGGACAGGAAAAACTCCTGTGGATACAATGAGTCAAGGAATGTAACAGATTTATTTTTCTTATTTTAACACTAACTTCCACAACTACATTAATGTAATCACAATACTATGGCCTGAATTTGTATTTAGTCTGGTTGAATAAACATTTCATTTAGTTTGGTTTCTGAAGTTAACATTACATAATGTTCACCAACAGTATGAACAGTCTTACCTGATGTTGCTTGAAATCTGGTCTTTTCTTGATGATATCATGAACTGTCAGATATTTCATGTAAAGCACGTATGCTTTCTCCTCGTCTCCATCAAGGCGACACTCTTCTGCCGTCTGGTATATCTTCCCAGCGCTTTGGACATAGCTGCAGGACAGCAAACACACAACACATATCATTGTCATATCCACGACACTGTCTAGATTTCTCTCACTATTTCCACAAAATAAAGCGAGTAAGCGTAAATCTGTTGTATGGGTTTCAGCTATGACAATTCTATGGCTTATAAGAAAAACAAACCTTCTGGTGCTGAATTTCTCGGGTTTGAGTTGAGCCTTTTTGTTGAGCTCTCCTAGAGATGTTGACAGGTACAACTCCTTAACACCCGTGGACACCGCCGGCATCTTGACGGGTATTTAAATTAACGCTCACGGGTAGCACTACGCAATGTACACATGCCCCGTGTGGGTATCTGGGAAAGCAGAAAGATCCATTAAAACTTTGCTAGTTACATTAGCTGGCAACTGTACAGCAACCCATCCAGCCCTTGAACAATCTTAAACGGTCCAATATCATATTCGTTAACTCGCCAGAGATGATTATAGTTAGCTATTTAAAACGTTGACGAATTAGTGCTACTAGGGAGTTTATAATAATTAGTTCCTATAATTTAACGATATCGATTGGCATACGATACAGATAACCTAGCTAGCTAGCAGCAGCACGTCCAACATCAAGCAAACTGTCGCTAAACTAGATCTACAACCAGGATCTATAAGCGGGCAGAAGTGATCTAGTAAGAGTAGGACCTCAGCGTTGTTAACACAGCACTAGCTAGCTAGCTAACTCGGTGGCTACGAGTGTAACGCAATTTAGCTTGCTAGCACAAGCACTGCTAGCTATGCTCACGCTTGCTAGCTAGCTAGCTACTAGTAGGTAGTCTAGCTACGTAGCGTAAGCTAGCCGACCACAACTCTGTTTGCCACCACCAACAATCATATACGAACTACTTAAGCTAGATTGCTGACTAAAAGTATAACAATTTGTGCTGAACTGTGAATATACCAAAAAACGAATAATGCTTGCTTTAACGTTAGAAATTAGACCTACCACGAACAAAACAGTTGTTTTGTTTTTTTGACAGCTGATTCTCGATTCCCGGAAGAAGTCCAGGGGGCGTATTCGTTCGGAGCTACAACGTAGACACAGTGTACGATGGATTTGTATCAAAAGGTGCGCCGCGTAGGCGGGGATTTCCTATGTTGAAATATTTCATTAGGTATTGCCAAATAACGAAAATGTGTCCCCTAGATACCAGAGCAGGCTCTGGTCGGGCCTATTTTTGTTATCAAAAGATTGTTGAACCAGAAAATCAACGGCTTTATAACGATGTCCTATTTTAATGTGTTACACTATTTAGTTCACTACCTAACATGATACGAGACCACCACAATAATCTATATTCTTAATACCATAGACTGTATGCTTAATAGCCTTCAAAGTAGATGATTCTTTCACTCTTTCACTCTCAATATGATATGTCACCGTGAGAGGGCTAAGAGTACGGATAGTGTCAGCGTCCTCATTGTAAACATTACGGTAGCAGACGGCTGTTTTACATTTTGTGCAAATGTGCTGTGGTTTTGCTATTAACAAGGAGCCTCTTCTGGCTCTGTTCCTCAGTGACGATGAGTTCAGCCAAATGTTCTGTTGTCATTTAGTTTGTTTAGGGTGCATGGCTTTCGAGTGTCACGCATTGAGCGTGACAGTCACTAATTTAAGTCTTTAGTCACGCACTCCCGCCACACGTTGTATTTCTGACGCGGAAAAACTATTTAGAATATGTTTAATATGCCGCACCGCGCAAACAAAATGTCTCTGGCCGCGCCGCTCTCACTAAGGAACCGGCATGAATCAAGTGCGTCTCCCCTGGAGTTCTTAGTCGAGCCTGCCACTTATCAGCCAATCAAAAAGAAAAGAAAGGGGCTACACAATAGCCAATCATAAAATAGCACTATTGTATCTGGGTAAGATTTAACGCAATGACCAATGAAAAAAAAAGCATATCCCGGAATTGTTTATGTGATTCTGCTACATCTTCCGAAAGTTTCGTTCACACAAAGAGGAAACCACTGGAGCTCGAGCATCACTTTGAGCACAGAGTATCATGATCTCCTGTTTTAATGTTACAACAAATGCACAGCTTGTTTGACACAAACAACAGACTGAAACTGATTACCAGGATCCAGTACGGTGTGTGTTTACCTTCTGGGATGGCTGTTAGTTTAACAGACCACAAGTCAGAAATTCAACATCTGGAGAGCATATATGCAAATCATGTATCTACAGAATAAGGACATTTTACAAGCTCAAACACAGACTCACACGCACACACACCAGTATCTCTCTCTCTCACTTTCAGGAGAAACATGGAGAAATTGAATAAATACTCTGTATTTGGTTGAATTGTCAGTGCCATGTGTCAAATATTTTCTTGTGCGAGTCAGAGCAATTAATAATAACAACAAAAAAACACTAATACATTTTTTTATTAATGAAACACCCCCATTCCCGCGACCCTTACAACCCTATTAAATATCATATCATATTGGTCCCAAGTGCGTCGGTCCACCGGGCATTTGCCCGGTATGCCAGATTACCAGTCTAGGCCTGGCTACAGCCTGTCAGTTAGTCTGCTGAGACATTTAAAGTGAGTATTCATGAATGGCGGCACTGGGAGCCAGAATGAATGACTTGGACTTTGATGTCCTCGTCCCTCCGTCACTCTGCCCTCCATTAGTAATCAATCATTCCATCATTACTTCTCTCTGAGGCTTCCTCCCCCACTCCTATCCATTAAGTCTGCTTCTGCTTTCATCATTCACACACACACTTTCTACGAGCACAATGGTCACATTGATATAGTGTAATCTACAACCTCCGTCATCAACCACAAGAACAACGCTATTCTGAAGTTGATTTTATTAAATATTATTTTCGACTGTCATCAAATCAAAATGTATTTGTATAGCCCTTTTTACACGCAAGCATGTCACAGAGGGCTTCACATACGCCCATAGAGCTGCCCCTCAACCAACCTAAACCCTCAAGGAAGACAAGGAAAAACTCCCCCAAAAACTCAATGCAAGAGAAAAAATGGAAGAAACCTTGGGAGGAGCAATTCAGTGAGGGATCCCCTCCTCCAGAGACGGTTGGTGAAAGAGGAGCAGAACATACACGTTGTTATATTTTAACATTTACTTTCCCTCGTGGAACCTGCTTATCATATTGTTTACGTTAGTCACCCACAGGCTCTGTTGTGTTCTGTTGTGGGGGCAGGGGGCAAATGTCAATGATAAGGACATGCTTATCAAAACTGCAGCTCACGTTTCTTCTGCAAGAACACACTGGACATTGCCTTGGGTACAAGCAAGAAGAGACTGACACCTCCTCCATTTGTTTACTCTCATCAAGTCACTGGGGTAAACCAAGTCCAGCTTTCTGAGCTTTATGTTAGGCAGGTCGCAAGTGTAGCCGATGTGTATGGGTGAAACTCACTCCTCAGGTATGTAATGGGCCACCCGCATCAACTACAGTATTAGCTAGCTTTTCTTTGGCGTAGTTGGTAGTGGTGGCACTTGGGAAGCCAGAGGTGGCAAGTTCGACTCCCGGTGGGAGCGATCTCCCGGTGGGAGTGAACAGTGGCCAGATACCTCTGACGGAGCTTGCAAGACCACGACCGTTGCATACCCGTTACACAAGGAAGACCCAGGCCATGTTGGCTTGTACTGACCATCCCAGGTTGAGGGGCAGCTCTATGGGCGTATGTGAAGCCCTCTGTGACATGCTTGCGTGTAAAAAGGGCTATACAAATACATTTTGATTTGATTTGGTCCTCTGATGGGGAGTTTGAGCTCTTGCCTTTGTATGGGCTCAGGGATGCTGTTTATGTAGTATTTTATGATGGATTGAATGTGTTTTATACCTGTCTACAAATACATTTCCCCTAGTAGGATCAATAAAATTGGCTTGACTGGACTTGACTCATAAATAGATTAACACCAACCTAGAGCACTGACAGTGACAATACACTCCACTCCCAAACAAATCAAATCCCATCTGCTTCACCCTAGTTTATCAGTGGGGCTTGACGCTTAGTGGGCCTGTAACACAGCATGCATGTCATCGGTCAACACTACCAAGTGAACAGCAATGACGCAACTCAACTGCTGATGCTGATATTATCATCATGTACATATATGCTTCTCCTAAGTGCAATGGTACAATGTGGTTTTAGTTTGCTGAGGATCTTTGTATCATAAGTTTCCACTTGTCATCGGTGTATACCAGCAGCTAGACAGACGTCGATCAGAGTGGGAAGCGTGCAGGTGGCCGCCTTATATTACAGCTTCAAACGGCAGCCAACTCCACCCACACACTTTGATGCTGTGTTTGGTCATCCTTCTGTAATGTATCGCCTCTCGATGTTGTTTGTATTATGACATCATCATAATCATACAATTCACAGAATGAATCCACAGGTCTGAGAGTCAACACTGTCACTGAGACTGGAAGGTGATAGGTCTGAGAGTCAACACTGTCACTGAGGCTGGAAGGTGATAGGTTTGAGAGTCAACACTGTCACTGAGGCTGGGAGGTGATAGGTTTGAGAGTCAACACTGTCACTGAGGCTGGAAGGTGATAGGACTGAGGGGTCGGTCCCCTTCCACGTCACTGCTTTGTGCCTAAAACACACTCTTATGAGAGAGCACATTGTTGATGCAGGAGGTTATGATGCCGCACACAACAGGCTGGGCTGCCTGGGACTATAAGGGATTTATGGTGGAAATCGGAGAATCAACAAAACATAAAGTCTCTAAATGTCTTTGTATAAGTATTTATTGTATAAGTATTATTGAGTTAATCTTTCTGCAAAAAGAGATTCAGAGGACACAGAGCACCCTACTAGTAGTCTGTGAAGCTCAGAATAAAGAACTCACTCTAGGAAAGGCCTTTTATACTAAGATTGTTGGTTCTGCAACATCGGACACACAACAGGCGGTTGGTAATATTATCAGCACCCAAAGTTACAACAAGACACTCATAGTACAAAAGGTTCCAGCCTTCTCAGAAAACTAACCGTAACAATATCAATTGGTAGGATTGGTTTGATTAATATAACAATTTCTGTGACAGATTGCAGGGGGAAAATTCCTTGATTGCAGTTATTATTCCTGTGAAACACGATTCTTTTATGGTCCAGTCTGGCTGGAGGAGTAAATACAGTATATTCTGTATTGGTCAAATCAAAAGGGACGCACTGAACAGATGAAAGCTGTAGTCTGTATCCACTCCCTGAAGGGCTTTCTGCATCTTCAAAGCATGATGTCACTTACCGTACGCATCCATTCTTCAGGATGTTTAGGTTGGGTTTTCAAAGAAAATTTCCATTATATGTTATTTTTCACATCTTTTTATCTAGTGAAACTTCTGCTAACCCATGAATCTGAATATTCCCCTGAGTAATTTTAGTGTGACAAACGTTTTCCTCAATGTGTTATCCAAACGGTGGTTCATTAGAGAGATGGAGACTACAGGCGTTTAAACCTGACAAATCGTTCCAGTCAAACTGGTATTTTGTCTATTGATAACAGCCTGGCGTGTCTGTTATTTTAGTTACATACTTCCTTTAAGAGTCATTGGTTACATACATCGTTGCATCGAATTACATTGAAGTACAAAACGTACCAGATGAGTGGCGCTGCTCGTAATCACAAGAGATGACAAACTGAGATACTCTTAATTAATTATCTGCTTTCCTGCTTTTTGTGCTGTATCTGGTTTCCTGCTCAATATCTCTAAGTTTCCTTGCCATTTATTTTGATTATATTATCAAATTACCATCACTCTACGGCACGATATTGTACAGCACAGATGTTGTAAGAACATTACTTAAAATATCTAGATGGTGTAAGGGCAAGTGAAATGCTTTCTACTGCAGGAGTCAACCCTTCCAAGGTGTTTTAAGAAAGTTCATGTATACATTTATTTGCTGGCTTCACGAAACAGAAAATGAATAATCTTGGCTTTCACAAACATGAGGCATAAACATTTTACTAATTTGATCTCAGATGGGTTTGATGACTTTTATTACATATATTACTTTTATCATGTTTTTGTCTGCACTATTCTCCATGCATTGCTCTTGCTTCTTGTTTTTATTGATTTTATATAAAGCACCTTGAACTACAATTCTTGATGTATGAAATGTGCTATATAAATAAAGTCTTATTGTTATTATTGTCCCAGATGTGTGGACATTGGTACTGTGGTCTCCTTGTAAGACTTTGATGAACAGTTTCTCCTTTTTGAAAACTTGATCCTTTATTATGTTTGTAATTTAGTTTTTGTCTGGACCCTTAGTCAATAATAAACTATACATTTAAATGAATTGAAGCCAGTTTTTTTCAGTACACATCTAAATGCTCGCTGTTGCAGTTTTGTGATTAATGTCAAAGTTCAAAATGATTGATTATTCATCACTTGGATACGGTACTCCCCTGGCAGCTGCAGATATTCTCAGGGACGTACATCGAGGGTTCAGCCTGATATTATTTGCTTTGTATTGGAGTAAATACATATCTCTGTTCCATTGATAGAACGTCATATACTGTGAGGGCGGGATCTCCTTCACTGCACTTATATAGCTCTGGGATCTCCTCAGAGACCACACAGCAGCCCAACAGTTACTCAGTACAAGGTCAGTGTAGTTCAGAGCTCAGAACCTTCACATTTTAAGGATGCAAGCTGAGGACTATAATCGCAGAGGTAATACGCGTATTAGGTGAAGTTTCTTTTCTCCTTGTGTCTTATACTGAAGGTTTGGCGTGTTTGTTTGTTCCGTCGGTCCACAGCTAAGGAGCTGGTAGACTACATCACAGAGTACCTCAGCTCCATCAGAGAGAGAAGGGTGACTCCAGATGTCCGTCCTGGATACATGAAGGAGCTGATCCCAGAGAGCCCTCCCTCAGAGCCAGAAGACTGGGACAGCATCTTCCACGACATAGAGAGAGTGATCATGCCTGGGGTGAGTGTCGCCTTCTTGATCAACCACAAACAGGAAACATTTGACACAGTAACAGTATTGCTGAGTATTTCATATATGTATTGCCTTGATGTTTGGCAGTATGTGCTAATATGATGATGGGTCGTTTTTACACCAGGTGGTTCATTGGCAGAGCCCTCACATGCATGCCTACTATCCCAGCCTGACGTCCTGGCCGTCCATGCTGGGAGACATGCTGGCAGATGCCATCAATTGTATTGGATTCACCTGGGTAACGATCATATTGTGACTCAAACTTTGATCGTAATCCTTAAACTCAAATACTAAATATCTTACCGAGGGCTTCGCGGGACGTAGTTGTAATGTGTGTTTGGCTGACAGGCTTCCAGCCCAGCTTGCACAGAGCTGGAGATTCATGTGATGGACTGGTTGTGTAAAGGCCTCGGACTGCCTTCCTTCTTCCTGCACCACGACCCTCAGAGCACTGGTGGAGGGATCCTGCAGGTACAGAAGGCTGCGTCACCTGGCAGGCTGCATACACATGTAACACTGTCAATATGTTTAGATGACAGGATTTAATTTATCTCTCTCTCTCACTCTCTCTCTCTCTCTCTGTCTCTCTCTCACTCCTCTTATTTGCCAATTCGTCCTAATTAACTTTTTCTATTTCCCAGTATGCACCTGGGTTAGAAGGAATGCTTTAGAGTAACCCAGTTGTTTTCATCGAAGACACGTTTAGGCCTCTGAAGAAGTTCAAATGTAACCTATTGTATTACTTGTCCCCAAGTTAACCCCCCTTCAGTTAACTCGTTAATGAGCTCAAGTAAAAAAATTGGCACATTCCTATTGTTGTCACAAATCATTCTGTGATTCTTTGAAAAAGATTTCTTCAATTTTCTTTGAAGAAGACAACGTGATTCTCAACCATACGGTGTTAACCTGGGATCTCTCTCTCTCTCTCTATCTCTGTCTCTCTATGTCTATCTCTCTCTCTCTCTCTCTCTCTCTCCTCTCTCTCTCTCTCTCTGTCTCTGTCTCTGTCTCTGTCTCTGTCTCTGTCTCTGTCTCTCTGTCTCTCTGTCTCTCTGTCTCTCTGTCTCTCTGTCTCTCTGTCTCTCTGTCTCTCTGTCTCTCTGTCTCTCTGTCTCTCTGTCTCTCTGTCTCTGTCTCTCTCTCTCTCAGAGCACAGTGAGTGAGAGCACCCTAGTGGCTCTACTGGCTGCCAGGAAGGACGGCATCCTTCAGCTGAAAAACACAGCTGAGGGCAAGGAGCTGGACGACTCAGTGCTCAACTCCAGACTGGTCGCCTATGCATCAGACCAGGTTAGACACACACACACACACACACACACACACACACACACACACACACAGCAATCCAGAGGCATGGCTATTCCATCATATTATCTTCTCTGACTTGCCTGAACTTGCCTGAATTGGCGTACAATCAATTTCATGTAGAACTGCAGGCTGCAGGCTCTCTACGAAAAAGGTATCGAAACAGGTATCGAAACAAAGCACCCACGTACGTACATACAATATGAAATCTCCCCTCAGGCCCACTCGTCGGTAGAGAAGGCAGGACTGATCACGCTGGTTAAGATACGGTTCCTGCCCACAGACGAGCACTTCTCTCTGAGAGGAGCCACTCTGAGACAGGCCATCCAGGAGGACAGGGAGAGAGGACTGGTCCCTGTTATGGTAGGTGGTCCATGTCCAGTAACAGACTGAGTGTGGTATATCTAGAGAGTCATGTCAAGAGTCATGTCAAGGGTTCCTTTGTTTGATTCATCTATTTCTTCTCACAGTTGTGTGCCACGCTGGGAACCACGGGGGTGTGTGCCTTTGACAACCTGTCAGAGCTAGGACCAGTGTGTAGGTCATCTTCCCTGCATTGATCCAGAGCAGAGGTCTTCAACCCTGGTCCTCAGGGACCCCCTTGTCCTGCACGTTTTAGATGTTTCCCTGCTCCAAAACACCTGATTCAAATGAATGGTCGTTAACAGGCTTCTGCGTAACTAGATAACGACCTGTTCATTTGAATCAGGTGTGTTGGAGCAGGGAAACATCTCAAACGTGCAGGACAGGGGGTCCCTGAGGACCAGGGTTTAAGACCTCTGATCTACAGGAATCCATCAACACTTTCTAGTCTGGCTGAGTGCTGTAGGCTAGCTTCTGTTATGTTGTATACTAGCTTCTGTGTGCTCTGACTAGCTTCTGTGTGCCGTGTCCTAGCTTCTGTGTGCCGTATACTAGGGGATGTGTGCTGTATACTAGTGTCTATGTGCCGTATACTAGGGTCTGTGTGCCGTATACTAGGGTCTGTGTGCTGTGTACTAGCTTCTGTGTGCTATGTACTAGCTCCTTAGTGTCGTGTCCTAGCTTCTGTGTGCCGTATACTACGGTCTGTGTGCTGTATACTAGGATCTGTGTGCTGTATACTAGGGTCTGTGTGCTGTATACTACGGTCTGTGTGCTGTATACTAGATCCTCTATGCTGTGTACTAGCTTCTGTGTGCTCTGTCCCTATAGGTGAAGAGGAGGGGGTGTGGCTTCATGTAGATGCTGCGTACGCTGGCTCCGCCTACTTCTGTCCAGAGCTGCGCTGGTCTCTAGAAGGCATCGAGTACGCCCATTCTTTTGTCTTCAACCCCTCCAAATGGATGATGGTCCACTTTGACTGCACTGCCTTCTGGTGAGAGCCGAACCTCTGGTAGTATCACATAGACTGATATATGATATATGACACTGGGTTGATATTGTGCTCTATCCATGACTGTGGTGGTTAGGTCCATTTATTATATAGTGGGAGCTACAATATGTCAATGTAATGCACTTGTGAAAATCCTAATTTTGCTGTGCCACAAATGCAAGCAGGATTTAATCCCTCTCTTTGTGTCTCTAACTTTCTCTCTCTCCTTCACTTCAGGGTGAAGGACAAATACAAGCTGCAGCAGACCTTTGCTGTTGACCCTGTCTACCTCAGGCATGAGAACGAGGATGCCACTGACTTTATGGTACATCCAGATGCCTTAAGCAATCTATCCATACTTACTTTTACATTTACATTTAGTCATTTAACAGACGCTCTCATCCAGAGCGACAATGACACAAAGTCATGTCACACATCTGGGAATCGAACCGGCAGTCAAGTACTTCTATTTGTTCGTTGTTCTATCCATACAATTCACTTATTTTGTGTTTTATTTTTTAGCACTGGCAGATTCCCTTAAGCAGACGCTTCCGTTCTCTCAAGCTGTGGTTCGTGATGCGCTCTTTTGGACTGAAGAACCTACAGGCTCACATCAGACACGTAAGAAAACAGCCTCTTCTGTTGGTGACAGGTTAAAAGGTCATAACGTGCTGGAGGATGTGTCATGTGACTCAGTATGTTCTCGTGACTTCAGGGGATCGAGATGGCCAAACTTCTTGAATCCTTGGTGAGAAGTGACCCTCGTTTTGAAGTTCCTGCTGAACGGCACCTTGGCCTGGTGGTCTTCTGTCTGAAGGTTAGAAAACATCTCTGCCATTGTGAGCACACATTAAAACAATGGTAAAACAGAGGGGGGTCAGATGGCTGAGCGGTTAGGGAATCGGGCTAGTAATCAGAAGGTTGCTGGTTTGATTCCCGTGCTGTGCACAATGAAGTTGGGTCCTTGGGCAAGGCACTTCACCCTACATGCCTCAGGGGGGAATGTCCATGTACTTACTGTAAGTCGCTCTGGATAAGAGCGTCTGCTAAATGACTAAATGTAAAACAGGAAGAAGTCAGTTCCTTTACCTGTTAACAGCTGTTTCTTCACATGAATGTATTGCACTAGTTACTAGTTACATGATAAAGCAAAGTACTATAATTGGTCAATCATTTTCTAGTCGAGTGGTTAACCTACGTAACTTCTGCCGCAGCGTTCAAAGGTGATTTTCTGAGTACGTTATCACACTACGACGAAGGATATCACACTCAAGCATCATTAGATAAAACGTCTAGCACTTTTTAACTCAGATTATCCCTCTCTCTCTCTCTCGTGCATTTCTCTATCTCACATCACACTAAGAGGGATCATTAGACAAAACGTTTAGCACTTTTTAACTCAAAGATGTGATCCCTCTCTCTCTCTCTCTCATGCATTTCTCTCTTCTCTCTCCAGGGCGGAAACTCTGTGACCCAGGATCTGCTCAGGAGCCTGATACTGTCTGGGACCATGTACCTCATTCCAACAGACCTCCACACCAAACGAATCATCCGCTTCACTGTGACATCACAGCACACCACGAAAGAAGACATTCTCAGGGACTGGGGCATCATCTCCAAAATGGCTGCCGTCCTCCTGGCCGAAGAACAGCCTGTCGGGCTGAGTGAGGAGCTACCGACCAATCAGACAGAAGACCTACCGACGAGGGAGACAGAGGAGTCTTTCGATAGGGCGACAGGGGAGGAGTTAGAGAGACTCTGTGCCATCGATAATGGAGGAGTTGATCCTGGGCCAGAGCCAGGGGCTAGCCAGGGTCCGGTTGGCCCAGAGACAGGGGCTAGCCAGGGTCCGGTTGGCCCAGAAACAGGCCCTCGCGAGTCCACGCCGTCCGGCTCCAGGAACAGGGAGGTCCATGTGGAGCTGTGGATAGACAAAGACCAGGCCGTGGCCGTGCCCAGAAGGACGGCTCGGTCCCTAAGCTGCAGCAGTGAGCCTCTGACCTGCACCATCATCGGGCCACTCTCTGGATGCAGCAGCGCCGGGGAGGAGCCAGCCTTCCTCTGTCTGAAAGAGCCCAAACCCAAGCCCCCGTCTTCCAGCCCAGGAGGGGCCCGCCTGTATACGTTCCTGGAGAAACCCCCGGGCATGCTAAGTAAGCAAGCCTTGCCGAAGCTCACCAAGTTCTACAGCATTCCTAGTTTCTACCAGCTGTGGGTGCACTGCGGCAGGTACCAGCTGTGTTGCCCTCTGAAAGGTCCACAGACCGGGCTGGAGGGCTGGTCCCCTTCCTGCCAAGGCCTCAGCTGCTCACCTGGCCTCTCCCCAGATCCTCTCTAGTCAGGCTCCTCCTCCTCCTGCTCTCCCCAGATCCTCTCTAGTCAGGCTCCTCCTCCTCCTGCTCTCCGCAGATCCTCTCTAGTCAGGCTCCTCCCCCTCCTGCTCTCCCCAGATCCTCTCTAGTCAGACTCCTCCTCCTCCTGCTCTCCCCAGATCCTCTCTAGTCAGGCTCCTCCTCCTCCTGCTGCTCTCCCCAGATCCTCTCTAGTCAGGCTCCTCCTCCTGCTCTCCCCAGATCCTCTCTAGTCAGGCTCCTCCTCCTGCTCTCCGCAGATCCTCTCTAGTCAGGCTCCTCCTCCTCCTGCTGCTCTCCCCAGATCCTCTCTAGTCAGGCTCCTCCTCCTCCTGCTCTCCCCAGATCCTCTCTAGTCAGGCTCCTCCTCCTCCTGCTCTCCCCAGATCCTCTCTAGTCAGGCTCCTCCTCCTGCTGCTCTCCGCAGATCCTCTCTAGTCAGGCTCCTCCTCCTGCTGCTCTCCGCAGATCCTCTCTAGTCAGGCTCCTCCTCCTCCTGCTCTCCCCAGATCCTCTCTAGTCAGGCTCCTCCTCCTGCTCTCCCGCAGATCCTCTCTAGTCAGGCTCCTCCTCCTGCTGCTCTCCGCAGATCCTCTCTAGTCAGGCTCCTCCTCCTCCTGCTCTCCCCAGATCCTCTCTAGTCAGGCTCCTCCTCCTGCTTGCCCCAGATCCTCTCTAGTCAGGCTCCTCCTCCTGCTCTCCGCAGATCCTCTACACCTATTCTACTATAACCCAATACCATGAAATTACCAGTCTTTCCTCCAACATTGCTACCACAGATCCAAATCTATACCACATGTTGATGAAATTACGGTATAATTAATACATGCGTAAAGTAATCGTTTAAAATGATATGTTTTTAATAAATGTTACAATATGTTAATTTTGAATTTACACAGGACACTGCTCAGTAAGAGTACTTACATTGGCATTTCGTAAAAATATTAGTCAAGAGGTATTTGGTTAAATGTATATTAAATCATCAATAAGATCAAACAACGAGTCCAGTTGAAAGGCATGGAGGAGGACATTCACAACCACACAGCACCGCTGATGTGTTTCGATCATTACACATCATCCTAATATTCTTCATATCAAAAGATTTAATTGTCAAATTGTTATCCTAGAGGTGTGAGAATATCTCAGAGTTTTACAAGCGTATTTTTCCATCGGTGATGGACCTGTAGATGTCTGGGGTCATGGGGACATATCCCTGGCCCTCCTCCAGGTAGAATAGACGGTCCTGGATGGCGTCTGGGTCGAAGCCCTCCTCTCCTAACCTCACCTTCATCTGCTTGAATGTTCCGGTCACTTCAAAAGCATTCTGGAAGTTGGAAAATATGCAAGGAACCCTTTTTTACATTTACATTTATGCATTTAGCAGACGCTTTTATCCAAAGCGACTTCCAAGAGAGCTTTACAAAAGTGCATAGGGCACTGATCATAACGAAGTTAAGAATGTAGTTAAACAAGTTACAATTAAACAACACGAACCTCAGAAGTGCGAGAGTACTTTTTTACATTGAACAGTACATTGTCATTGTTTTTCAATGTTTAAATGTCAAAGACGTGCTACAGACAAGAGGTCAATCAGCACTACACACAAATATAATTTAACCCCAGAACAACAGGGTTACCTGTAAACGGATGAAACGCGGCCTTGCGTAACTAGGGAGGTAGGCTTTCACATGCTTGTACGTGGCTCCGCTGTCAAACTCCATGTCCTCTTTCAGGATCAACGCTGCCATTCCAATCCTTCCCTCGTGTCCTGATGGTAGAGAGACCAGAGGAAGACATACCCGTTCACGTCACACTCGCCCCACATGCATCTTCATGTAAATAAAGCTCAAATAAACCACAGCGTTTTCTAGATATGTCTTTTTTTTTACAAAATATAAAAATATCATTATGTCTATTTGCATATGTCTCTTGAATTCTTATTTCAACGTTGAGTAAAGAAAGGGAGTGTGTATTTGGATCCCCAAGGGGAGATAAGTACCTGGCACCTTGACACCATAGACGTTGGCTTCCTCAATACAGTCCACCATAAGCAGATGATCAGCTACCTCAGTGGTGGCCACATTCTCTCCCTTCCACCTGAACACAAACAGTCACCAAATAACGGTAACATTTCAGATCCAGATGCTGGTAATGAGCGTTACGGGTCATCGTAACACAAGAGAAGCATTTGGTAATAGGCAATAAGGCCCTTATGAGCTTATTAACATTAATATAATAATTAATAATAATTCATTTGATTTGTAACGCGCTCTTCATTCATAAGAATCTCAGAGTGCCATATATAACAATATGTGTTCAAAACACTCACCAACTTACAAAGACCTGCTTACCCATTAACTAACGCTTGTTACAAGCAAGTGGATGTCAAGTGTTACGAGGTAACTTTTACACAACTAGAAAATGACACAGGGAAACCCTTGCTCTTTTCCAGCGGCCGCCACTGACCTGAATGTGTCTCCGATGCGGTCTTGGAAGAAGACGAAGCCATCGTGGTCTATCTTCAGGAGGTCTCCACTGTTGAAGTACATGTCTCCTTTCTCAAACACGTCCTTTAGCTTCTTCTTCTCAGTCTGCTGGGTGTTCTTAGCATAGCCGCTAAACGGAGTGCGCTTTGCGATCTTTCCCAACAACAGACCCGTTTCTCCTGTGGGTCCAGAACGACAAATACATGTGCAGGACTAGTAGGTATAGGACTCGACTGTGTTGGTTGTGGAGGTTGGGACTAGGCTGTGTGTCAGGGCTGGACTGGGACAAAAAAAATGGCCCTGGCATTTTTGCTCAGACCGGCCCACCACAATCGTCCGGTCGGTCAGACACCTGCTCCTCTACCTGACAGGTGTCATGGCCAGTCACCTGTCCTCTCTGTTCACATGTTTTTGCCAAATGTCAGGTACTGTAGGCTTAGAAACTGAAGCTCACAATGCCCCACCGGGCATTTGCCCCATATGCCAGATTACCAGTCCAGGCCTGCTGTGTGTGCTGGTCCAGGCCTGCTGTGTGTGCTGGTCCAGGCCTGCTGTGTGTGCTGGTCCAGGCCTGCTGTGTGTGCTGGTCCAGGCCTGCTGTGTGTGCTGGTACAGACAGGCCTGCTGTGTGTGCTGGTACAGACAGGCCTGCTGTGTGGTTTGATTGATGATTTACCGTTTGGAACTCTCACGCAGAATCCGCTGGAATTTCTGACTGGTTCCTCTCTCTCTGTGTCGTACTTGATAAGAGCATATTTGTAGGCAGCCTGCAAAACAATTCAGAAGCAAAACATACATAAAATATTGATTAAACCGATTCGAGAGATACATAGACCCGAACAATATAATGACCTTTACGGCAAACAAATTGCACTGTGAAAGCTTAACACATTCATCAAACTCTTACTTTGTGAAGGAAATTCTCTTTGCCTATTGCGCCAACTTTCCCAATGTAGTTGATGAAGCCTATGTTTCCCTCTGTGGCCCCGTAGCACTCGATAACACGTATGTCTCCAAACCGCTGGAGAAAATCTGTCCAGGTGTCAGTTCGGACGCCGTTTCCTATAGCCAGCCTGACTCTGTGCTTCCTGTCGTTGTCTCTCTAAAGAGAGAGGATATTGACAGGGAGAGACATGAGTAGAAGAACAGAACGTTTTGAAACAGACAACAATAGGTATACAAGCATTTACGTGTTGTGTTTGTGGGTGTATACGTGTTGGAAAAGCAGTGCAGTTCTTCTATTGTTAGGGTTTCATGTACAGTTCAAGTTCAAGTATTTTATTTGTCACATACAACAAATGTAGTGAAATGTGAAAGGGTCTACGCTCCACCCTGTGCAAAAATAAAATAACATAAAATAACTTTTTTTTAAAGGTTCTGAATTAAAAATTTGAGATCAAGTGTCTCACTGCCTGTGGATAAAAACTCCTCCTTAGTCTCTCAGTCCTTGAATTCAGACTGCGTAGGTGTCTACCCAAAGGCAACAGAGTGAAGAGAATGAATGTCATGTAATGTGTGTGATAAATATGATGACCACATGGTGTTTGTCATCGTCCCTCTGTTAAAAAACCAAGGAGCAACATTTTGAGGGGGAGTGGCTAGCAATGCATTGTGTCATTTAAAATTGAGGCTGGATTAAAACGTTTTACCTTTGGTGTGTTACACAGGTAGCGCATGATTTCACCAATGTACTGTATGACGGTCACATTGTACTTCCTACAGTCATCCCAGAACTGGGAACCAGAAAATTTACGCCTCAAAACAACTGTTATGCCTAGAAACAAAACAAATGAACATGATTTTCCATTCTGTTATTTGATGTCCTACATACTGGATCCTCCAAATCAATGATTGACAGTTTGGAATCACAGGACTTTGATTTAAAACACAAACACAGGAAAATCTGAGCTGCTAGATCTAGCCTCCATCTCGATAAGCCTACCTCTCTCTATGGCTGCAGTAGCCTACCTCTCTCTATGGCTGCAGTAGCCTACCTCTCTCTCTATGGCTGCAGAAGCCTACCTCTCCCTCTATGGCTGCAGAAGCCTACCTCTCTCTATAGCTGCAGTAGCCTACCTCTCTCTCTATGACTGCAGTAGCCTACCTCTCTCTCTATGGCTGCAGAAGCCTACCTCTCTCTCGATGGCTGCAGTAGACTACCTCTCTCTCTATGGCTGCAGAAGCCTACCTCTCTCTATAGCTGCAGTAGCCTACCTCTCTCTCTATGGCTGCAGTAGCCTACCTCTCTCTATGGCTGCAGTATAGCCTACCTCTCTCTATGGCTGCAGTATAGCCTACCTCTCTCTATGGCTGCAGTAGCCTACCTCTCTCTCTATGGCTGCAGAAGCCTACCTCTCCCTCTATGGCTGCAGAAGCCTACCTCTCTCTATAGCTGCAGTAGCCTACCTCTCTCTCTATGACTGCAGTAGCCTACCTCTCTCTCTATGGCTGCAGAAGCCTACCTCTCTCTCGATGGCTGCAGTAGACTACCTCTCTCTCTATGGCTGCAGAAGCCTACCTCTCTCTATAGCTGCAGTAGCCTACCTCTCTCTCTATGGCTGCAGTAGCCTACCTCTCTCTATGGCTGCAGTATAGCCTACCTCTCTCTCGATGGCTGCAGTAGACTACCTCGCTCTATGGCTGCAGTAGCCTACCTCTCTCTCTATGGCTGCAGTAGCCTACCTCTCTCTATGGCTGCAGTATAGCCTACCTCTCTCTATGGCTGCAGTATAGCCTACCTCTCTCTATGGCTGCAGTATAGCCTACCTCTCTCTCTATGGCTGCAGTAGCCTACCTCTCTCTCTATGGCTGCAGAAGCCTACCTCTCTCTCTATGGCTGCAGTATAGCCTACCTCTCTCTCTATGGCTGCAGTAGACTACCTCTCTCTAAGGCTGCAGTAGCCTACCTCTCTCTCTATGGCTGCAGTAGCCTACCTCTCTCTATGGCTGCAGTATAGCCTACCTCTCTCTATGGCTGCAGTATAGCCTACCTCTCTCTATGGCTGCAGTATAGCCTACCTCTCTCTCTATGGCTGCAGTAGCCTACCTCTCTCTCTATGGCTGCAGAAGCCTACCTCTCTCTCTATGGCTGCAGTATAGCCTACCTCTCTCTCTATGGCTGCAGTAGACTACCTCTCTCTAAGGCTGCAGTAGCCTACCTCTCTCTCTATGGCTGCAGTATAGCCTACCTCTCTCTCTATGGCTGCAGTAGCCTACCTCTCTCTCTATGGCTGCAGTAGCCTACCTCTCTCGATGGCTGCAGTCAACCCCATGAGGAAGCCGGAGCTGTGGTAGAGGGGCAGGTAGAGGTAGAGGACGTCATCTGAGCGCACGCCTGAGAGGTTCTGCATGAACGAGGCCATCCACACCCTCTCATGGTTTATCAAAGCAGCCTTGGGAAGACCTGCAGTGGGAAGGTCATCAATAAGAACTTGAAGAAACAGAGGTCAGAGGTTAAAAGGACCAGAGCCTTGTAGCAGAGCAGAGCCTTGTAGCAGAGCAGAGCCTTGTAGCAGAGCAGAGCCTTGTAGCAGAGCAGACCCTTGTAGCAGAGCAGAGCCTTGTAACAGGATAGGAAAGTAACAGTAACAACCCAGCAGATACAGGAATGTGTCTGACCTGTGGTTCCTGAGGTGTAGATGTACACTGCAGGGCTCTTAAAGGTTATGTTTGCCCTCAACTGAGGTGACAGAGGCTGGGCAGAGGCCTCACTGATCCTGCCTAACAGACTCTCCATGCCCGGAGTGTCACAGGCCTCACTGAGGATAAACACACGCACGCCCTGCTCCTGCAGGACAGGAAGAACCTCCTCCACAGCACCCTGCAACTCTGAGGGAGAGAGAGAGGAGAGGGACATTAGGGGAGAGGTGCTCTGGCAAGAGTTTAGTTAAAGACGGTTATGGTTTGGTCAATCATTATTACTGTAAGTCAAATTCAACTCACCCGATGCAACAATGAGCACTTTGGCGTCAGAGCAAGAGAAACAATGCAGCAAGGATTTTGACCTGATGTTGCAATTCAGAAGAGCAGCGGTACATCCAAGTTTAGTCAGGGCCAGCCAGATCCACACGTACATAGGCTCGTTCCCCAGAAAGAGAGCGACACTATCCCCTGCTTTTATGTCGGCATGTTGTGATAATGCCCTAGCAACTTTGTTGCTCTGTATGTCGGCATCCTTGTACGTATACGAAGTATTTTCGAATACAAGGAATGGTTTGCCTGGATGTTTTTTCACTTTGTCCAGAAAATTGTCCACAATGCTGTACAGCGGTTTACTCTTCGAGTATTTTCCCAATCGGATTCCGACCAGTAAACAAACGATTGAATATCGTAAATCTTGCAGAAAGTACGGATTGCTAATGTAAAGTAATAATGGCACAACGGCCAGTCCTGCAAGTATAGAATATAGTATGTACATTTTGCATTCGAACGCAAGTTGTCGTAAAATAAATGCTTCTCTGTTGGCTTTTTTGTAAAGCAGAGGTTGGAGAGAGATTTCTACAACGACCTTTGTACGCAGTGGGTGTTGTCAATCCTACAGCCAATCTGTTGCCTTGGGAAACTTTATGTTTTGCTCATCACACGAGGTCATGTTCATGTTCAGGTTCAGGTTCATGTTCACTCCTGTCCCATAAGGCTTCAAAGTTCTGTGCTATGAACTAACCTTTAGCTTATGCAAATTTTCAGGAAAATGTCAAAATATGTAATTGCTTACAAAACAACTTTATTGTGAAATTCTTTGAATGTAAACGTCAGTTGATCATTTATTTGTATGGAGAAAGTGTTGCAGTATGAAGAAGCACTTCCGTTTAAATTGGGAGCACCCATGCACCTAATCAAATAACGGTCAAATTTTTCAACTCTTATAGGAGCTTCAAGCTGTTTACACCTCTGAAAAAACAGTAGGGTACATTGACTTTTGTTACAACTTTACACTGCCAGATAGGATTGACTCATAGGTGTCTTGTGTAAGAGGAATGTAACTCTTCTGTCCCTCATCCAGAAAGAAGAGAGGTTCTTGGATTTTGGCAGGATCAAAACCCTCTTCTACCAACTTCGCTTTGATCTGCTTGAATGTCCCCGTTAGTTCAAGCGTTTTCTGGGAATGAAGAACAAAAATGAAACATTTAAGAAACGCCTCAATGCAAAACAGAAACGTCTACTGCAACAAGTGACAACACGAAAGTGAGAGTGACCGTTTAGGAAATAATTCACTGTCCTTACACATTCACATATGAAACGTTCACACACATTCATACTGAAAACTAACATCCACATATGAAATGCTCGCAGCGACACATGAAACGCATTCACAATTTGCGATTGAAAAACACATTATTCGAAATGACACTGCCTCTAGTGGCTGCTCCTCCATAGTCAATGACTTGAAATGCAGCGTAAGCAAATGTTTTGGCTCATCAAATACTCATCAATTCTCACTTTTATAAAGTTTAAAAAAGATGTATTTGTTCAACCTTTCAAAACTTTCTACATTTCTTTTTGTTAAATAAGGTTGCTGAAATTCAAATTTGATCCCAAAAATTAAATATACCAAAATTCTAGCTTCAGAAATTCAAATAGAACACAATTACAGCTGCTAAAATTCGAATGGTGAAATTCAGATGCAAAAAACCTTTTAGAAAATATTTTCTCAATCTTTCGAAAACTGCTTTAATCTACTCTATTTTAGGCCTCTCTACTGTCCTCTCCCCTGCCTTCCCCAGTATTTGGACTTTGTTCCTTCCCATCTCGGGTTGTGGATCATTGCTTGTGTTCTCAATTATTGCTATGTGTTATGCATCTAATACAATAAAAAAGTATTCTTAAAACGTGTTCATGTTATGTTGTCAGCTTTTGTATGCTTCGCTAATGTCATTATGTTGTGCAACTTAAGAGCACCACCCTGGTCATTACCTGAATCCTGATGAAGCGTGGCCGGGCATAGCTTGGCAGGTAGTTAGCAGTGTGGACAAACGCCTCAGTGCAGTCAAACTGTGCTCCATCTCGAAGCATCACAGCCGCCATTCCTATCCTCCCCTCGTGCCCTGGGACGGTTCACACATATATGTAAACACTGCAGTCTTATTTTGACTTGGTAATCACTGTCATATTTACATTTATTCATTTAGCAGACGCTTTTATCCAAAGCGACTTCCAAGAGAGAGCTTTACAAAAGTGCATAGGTCACTGATCATAACAACGAGATATCATGGTAAGTATTACTTGACAGTGTTATTTGAGACCATGCCAAGTATATTACATTTAGTCATTTAGCAGACGCTCTTATCCAGAGCAACTTACAGTAAAAGCCCTGCCCAAGGACACAACGTCATTTCGCACTGCCAGGAATTGAACCGGCAACCTTCTGATTAATAGTCCGATTCCCTAGCAACCTGACTACCATACCTGGCACTGTGACTCCATACACACTAGCATCCTGGATAGAGGCCATCGTAGTGAGGATATCAGAAACCTCAGTGGTGGCCACATTCTCTCCCTTCCATCTACCAACAAATCACACAAGGTCTAGTTTATATGGAAGCAAATCAGTGACGTAATATTTTGAAATAGAAATAAAGGCATTGAGTACTTAATATTGAAATTTAAACACCACTGAATTAGTTGGTTTTGAATTCACCTCTTAAAAAAGCATTTATTTCAGTGTAAAAAAGGTTCAGAATTTCAGGTTGCTGAAATTCAAATTTGATCCCAAAAATGTTATATACCAAAATTATAGCTTCAGAAATTCAAATAGAACACAATTACAGGTGCTCAAATTCAAATGGTGAAATTCAGATGCAAAAAAACAAATACAAAAAAAAACCACTACGACTATAACTGTCATTAATCACAGAGGGGACATACCTAAATGTGTCCCCTACTCGATCCTGGAAGTAGATGAACCCGTCCATGTCTATCCGCAGCAAGTCTCCACTGTTGAAGTACACATCTCCCCTCTCAAACACATCCCGCAGTCTCTTCCTCTCCGTCTGTTCGGGGTTCCCAGAATACCCCGCGAAGGGAGCGATGTCCGTGATCTTCGACACCAACAGCCCGGTCTCACCTTCATAGGAAGACAAACACTGCTGAGGAACATGGATGAGGTATCACAGTGATGAGGTAGGGATGAGGTATCAAAGTGATGAGGTATCACAGTGATGAGGTAGTAACGAGGTATCAAAGTGATGAGGTAGTGATGAGGTATCACAGTGATGAGGTAGTGATGAGGTATCACAGTGATGAGGTAGTGATGAGGTATCACAGTGATGAGGTAGTGATGAGGTATCACAGTGATGAGGTAGGGATGAGGTATCACAGTGATGAGGTAGTGATGAGGTATCACAGTGATGAGGTAGTGATGAGGTATCACAGTGATGAGGTAGTGATGAGGTATCACAGTGATGAGGTAGGGATGAGGTATCACAGTGATGAGGTAGTGATGAGGTATCACAGTGATGAGGTAGGGATGAGGTATCACAGTGATGAGGTAGTGATGAGGTATCACAGTGATGAGGTAGTGATGAGGTATCACAGTGATGAGGTAGTGATGAGGTATCACAGTGATGAGGTAGTGATGAGGTATCACAGTGATGAGGTAGTGATAAATGTCCACACATAGCTAATCCAGCTGGTTTGCAGAGACATACCCTTGGGAACTTCAATGCAAAGATGGTCAGAGTTTCTCACAGGCTCCTCTCTCTCCATGTCATACTTCAGCAGTGCATATGGAAAGGTCCTCTGGAAAACAAGATGGAGAGGGCTGCTGCTCCATATGTGTTCAGTAACTCATGTACTGTATGTGTTGGTCTCAGGACTGGCCCTAAGGTTTTGAGGGCCCTAAACAAAAATAGTGTATGGGGCCCTTGAATTGCCAATCTTTTAGGAGGGGGTGAGGGGGGGGCAAACTAATCACGGGGCCCTAAACAAATGTTTAGTTTGTTTATTGGGTTGGGCCGGCCCTGGTTGTTTTACTGGAGGTATCTGCATGTGTCGCTCATTACCTTGTGGATGAAGTTCACTCGACCAACTGCTCCGACCTTCCCCACATAGTTCATCAGACTGAAGTTGCCGTCGCTAGCGGCGTAGAATTCTTTAATGTTTACGTTCCCAAAGCGTTGGAGGAACGTCGTCCACACATCTGCTCTGATGCCGTTCCCAATGGCTCGTCGGACAACATGGTGTTTGTCATCGTCTCTCTGTTGAAAAAAACAAGGAGCAACACTTTGAGGGGGAGTGGCTAGCAATGCATTGTGTCATTTACAATTGAGGCTGGATTAAAACTGGATGGATTTAGTTTTACCTTTGGTGTGTTGCAGAGGTAGCGCATAGTTTCACCAATGTACTGTATGACTGTCACATTATACTTCCTACAGTCATCCCAGAACTTGGAAGTAGAGAATTTACGCCTCAAAACGACTGTTATGCCTGATAGACAAATGTGATGTTATCAGTTATCAAAATTAAACAAATAACTGAGATAAAGCTGTGAATGTGTCATGAGTATCGGCTGGTTCTATTACCACACAACCTCTTGAACCTCAGTTATGTGTCAATAATTAGCCAACTATGAAGTCTGGTTTACCTTTGTCTTACAGGTAGACAGGATCAACACAAGCCTTGATTTTATCATAAATCTTTGAAGTTACAAACAATGGTGGCTTACTCTTTGTGTACCACTCTTCACGAAAACCCGCCCAATCAGATTCTGGGTGACTATGCGTGGACATGGATTGGAAATGTAGGTGTATCTATTTGTGCACTCATTTATCTATGTAATTGTAAATACATGATTGTGCATTCCCACCTTACAAACCCTCAGTATAGTGTGTTCAGGTATCCAGGTACTGACCTCTCTCTATGGCACCTGTCAATCCCACCTGAAACCCGGAAGAGTGGTAGAGAGGAAGTGGAATGTAAATGACATCCTGTGATGTCACTCCAGCGATGGACAGGAAGAGTGCCGGTCCCCAGGCCCTGTTTTGAGACGACACTGTTGCCTTCGGGAGACCTTGGAGAAACACACGCGGACACACTGAAGAGGGTGCCACCCCGGGTGACGCACAGACAAGTCGTCCCATCTGCATTTCAGCTATTTAGAAAGAACGATTCCCTCAGTTTTGGCATGTTTGATCAATCAGAGTCCTGCTGCCTCTGGATTCTTTATATGTGTAGATATTGTATTACTGCTCAATTTAATGTTAGAGATACTGATTAGTGATGTTAGTTTCCTCCAGGATCACAAGGACTCTTACTTAGAGACCTGCTGCTCTTGTTGGTTAGCTGTAACTGATTTAAGATTATTGTACTCGCTGTGAGGTAGTTTACTGCTGCTTGCTCTTCCACAGGTACACTCTTGCACTTGTGAGGTTCATGTTGTTTAATTGTAACTTGTTTAACTTCATGCTCTTATGATTCTTCCCTTTGGCACTTATTTTTTTCACAATGTATGCTTCATGTTTGACTACTTGCAATGTTGGGGATATCTCGTTGTTATGATCAGTGACCTATGCACTTTTGTAAAGCTCTCTCTTGGAAGTCGCTTTGGATAAAAGCGTCTGCTAAATGAATAAATGTAAATGTAGTTAGACTGATCTGTCTGTGTCTCTCTCCCTCTATGTGTGCAGAACATTCCACCTCTTCGCAGACAGGGCCACTGTACCTGTTGTACCAGAGGTGTAGAAATAGAACAGTGGGCTGTTGATGGTCACCTTGCTCCTCACCTGAGGAGACAGAGGCTGGGCAGAGGCCTCACGGATCCTGCCTAACAGACTCTCCATGCCCGGAGTGTCACAGGCCTCACTGAGGATAAACACACGCACGCCCTGCTCCTGCAGGACAGGAAGAACCTCCTCCACAGCACCCTGCAACTCTAGGAGAGGGAGAGAGAGAAGAAGGAGAGGGAGAAAGGAATAGTAAGGGAGAAATGGGGGCAGCAAAAGAAGAGGAATACTTGGAAGTTATGCTGGGAGAAAAGTAAACAGAAAGTACTCTGCACTGGTTAGGGTTTATGTCAAACATGAATCGTTCTTTAAATTCATCTTCTCAACGGAAACACATTTGACTTTGACCACGTTTTGTTGTTTATTTACCTGCAGCTGCCACGAGGACTTTAGCCCCACTGCAGGTGAAGCAGTGCAGCAAAGACTTGGACCGGATGTGGATGTTAAGCATGGCAGCAGCACATCCCAGTTTGACCAGGCCCAGCCACAACCAGACAAAGCAAGGCTCGTTCCCCAGGAAGAGAGCCACTGTATCCCCCTCCTCCAGACCGCCACACTCCTTCAGGGCTCTGGCTACCTTGCTACTCTGCTTGTCCACATCCTGGTAAGTGTACACCTCATCCTCAAACAGGATGAAGGGTTTACCAGGCTGGCTTTTCACCAGATCTAGGAAACGATCCAACAGAGTGTAGAAAGGTTCTCTCTTCCTGTAAGCCATCCTCTGAGACTTGATGGAGAGCATTTTGCAAACGTACCGGAAATCATGAACAAAGTAAGGAACTTTGACGTAGAGGATGGCTATAAGTATGGCCATCCCTGCGCAGAAAGTGAAGAAGATTTGCATTACGGCCATCTTAAATTCTCTGCCATCAGCTTCTGAGCTTCAGCTTTGTTTTCTGTGTCAAATCTTGTGTAACTGCATTTTATATGTGGTGGACAGACCAGCTGCTCTCTGCCCTCCCACTCCGTCCAGCCAATGACACGTAAGATAGACAGACTGCCAGGCAACGATGCAATCATTGACTCCCTAAGGCCTCCCAAAGCCAGCCGGCCAGCGTCCTCAATAGTTCTTCTCGCTAGTGGACTGTGAAGCACAGATATTTGTCACCACCTTGTGGCTTTGAACTAGAGGCAGCACAACAGACTGTAGGACTGGAGCACCCCAAACATATATTTACTTGAGGAAAGACACAAACAAGAACTGTTTTTTCATGTGAAACCTTTAATAAGGATCATTCTATTAATTATTCATCATCACCATCATCCATCATACAGACATTTGAATCCCGATTCAACTGGTCCCTTTCTACTTTGTTCCTAGTCAATAATCTAAAAATGTTGTCCAATTTAAATAACCTTTCTAATGTGTTGGACTATTTAAAAATATATTATTAGCAATGCCTTTCCTGAAAATATTGGAGTACAGTTATGCATGCATGCATTTAAATAAAACGGGTTAGTAAAATAACATTTGAAATACAACCAAAATACCCCAAATATTCACTACAGTCAAGTCTACAGTAAGTAATAATGCTCTGTGTCCCTCCTCCCATGTAATGCCGTCTTTACTCCCATGACACTAGAATTAAAAGAGAATGATACGAATCTGAACCTTACGTCTAAAGGTCTAATCCCTGAGCTGAATATAATCTATGTTACTTGCATAACATCATCAGATCTACATAAAGAAATACAGTATATTTAACAGATTAATAAACTGCAAATAAATTGGCCCCTTTGGCACCAGGTGAGTTAGTCTGACCTGACCAAACATCAACACATTTTATTGAATGTATATAAAACAGTCACCGACAGTTCTCTGTATCCGAACACAAACTGATACAGCACTGGTAACCAACGGCGCTACATACCAACTGCCAGTAAACCAGCGATGCTAGATGCACACTATAGCTCGTCACAATCAGTAACTTTGCCCAGAACCAACGGGCCTTGTGGTTCCAGAAGGGTGTTCCGGAGCAGTGTCTCACAGCTTGAACTTGCCTGACACTATGGAGTGGTAGACCTGGGACGGTCAGAGGGACGTAGCTGCTCTCTCTCTCCTCCAGGACAAACAGAGGGTCCTGCATGCCCGCTGGGTCGAAGCCTTCCTTCACTAACCTCAACTTCATCTGTTTAAAGGTTCCCGTTACCTCCACTGCATTCTGGAGGACAGACACACACACAGCTGCTCAATTCATGAAGCCAATTACAAGTTACTTTTAATCGAATTATTTTAGGATATGCGTTATATTATACTGAGTCCGCTCAATCCTTTTACCTGAATTCTGATGAATCGTGGGCGTGCATAAGATGGAAGGTAGTTTGAGACATGATTAAACAATCTTCCACCTTCAAACTGAGTGTTGTTTTTCACCGTGATGGCAGCCATTCCTATTCTCCCTTCGTGGCCTTGAAAAACAAATGACGTTTTCAGTCGAACAGACCAGGCTAAATCTCTGGGATTAGCAACTATGGAAACACAACCAAAAAGCCCTTACCTGGTACTTCAATCCCATAGACGTTGGCCTCTCCAACAAACTCAATCATGGTGAGAATGTCCGCTACTTCTGTCGTGGCTACATTCTCTCCTTTCCACCTGAGAACAACCAGAGCTCATATTTACATTTACATTTATCAGACGCTCTTATCCAGAGCCACTTACAGTAAGTACAGGGACATTCCCCCCCAAGGCAAGTAGGGTGAAGTGCCTTGCCCAGGGACACAACGTCATTTGGCACGGCCGGGAATTGAACTGGCAACAATGAATACTGAATAAATTAAAGGACGTGTAGGACTGTATTGGCAGGGACCTGAATATTTGAACCCCTTTGTCACTGGTCACCCAGATATTAGTCTGGGACAGTGGTTCATTTGCACCAAAAGGTTAAATGACAATCACGGAACACCACCTGAAGAGTGACCTCAACAGGACAAAAAGACCGGCAGTTGGGGACAAACTCAAGCATCTCCGGCCCTACAGAAATTCACCTGAAGGTGTCCCCTACTCGGTCCTGGAAGTAGATAAAATTGTCCTTGTCGATCTTGAGCAGGTCCCCGCTGTTGAAATACAGATCTCCTTTCCTCAAAACATCCCTCAGTTTCTTCTTTTCAGTCTGCTGTTCGTTCTTAGCGTAGCCAACGAAGGGAGCGATGTCCGTGATCTTCGACACCAGCAGTCCCGTTTCTCCTGTGGGAGAAACGTTTATCAGACGCATGACATTCCGCATCCTCTCACACAGCTAAAGAGCTCAGTTTAAGGGGAAATTCTGGAGGCCTGCTGTAGACCTGACTCGAGTATCTGACCTTTGGGTGCTTCTATACACAGGCCTCGGATGTCTCTGACTGGTTCGTCTTGCTCGGTGTTGTATTTAATCAGAGTGTACGGGAACAGCCTCTACATGATAATACAGGGAGAAAATCACTACGGCAACGGTCTCACAAAGAAGACCATAGTAACAAACAAAAAACTGCCACTCGTTCTTACCCTGTGAATGAAGTTCACTCGTCCGACAGCCCCTATTTTCCCCACGTAGTTCACAAAGCCTACGTTTCCTTCGGTGGAGGCGTAGAACTCTCGCATCTCGATGTTCCCGAATCGATCCAGAAAGTCTCTCCATACGTCCGTCCTCACGCCGTTACCGATGGCCAGTCGGACCTTGTGCTGTCGGTCGTTGTCTCTCTGTAGGGGGCACAGGCACATCGTCATCGCAGAATGGTATAACTATCACGTCATTGTAAACATGATTGATTTATTACTGCAAATAGAAATACATTATCATCCAATTGTTAAAATCAGTGAAGAAAGAAATTAAGAGTTCTATAGAAAAAGTGCATTTACTTTATATTAAAAACATGACATAGTAAGCAGTTTGAGACTAATTGTCAATTGAAATTTCAATTACAACGTTCTAAAACATCACCATTTAAATAAATCCTAGTAAAAGATACAGTTTCATAGCTTGTTCATATGGTATTTCTAAGTAAAGGCCACTGGCTATTCCTAGTGTCGAAGCAAACCTGGGCCAGATAAACCCAGTGAGAAGGAGCCAGTCACATGGTCGTCTGAGACCTGACCCCTGTGATGCAGATAGCGTTTCAATGGCCATAGAAAGCGTGTTTAGTTTACTCTAGATCACTCCTTGACACCCAGAGACCGTCCCAAGAATACGATTAAAGATCCATCAAACCCACAACAAATATCTCACTCATCTTTACACACGATTCTGAGTATATTAAGTACGAGTTCGGACGTGGATAAAGGTAACTTCATACAGCCGGTTTCGAAATGATCGTAACTATTTCAGAGTGCCAGCTGTGCCTTCCTGCTGAATGGACAGATTTGGAAGTGCTCGGAGGTTTGCTCCCTTAGAACAAGCTGTTCACATTGAGTGTTCTGCAGCTGTTCTGGGCAGGAAGAAACACTTGGGACACTTGCCTGGTACACCCGCCTCCTATGCTCATGCTGGTTGAAGCTTGCATGTATTAAAGGTGCCATATGCTAGGCATGTCATCACCTGGGTTATTTCACCATTACCCCTTTTCTGCCACGTCATACCCACTTTTTCTAACAGCCATGATGGAAACCTGAGACAGTTCAATCAATTTGCGGAGAGTCCCTCAGAAGACATTGGGCATCTGTGTGACTTCCTGTGGGGGAGTCAGGTGGCTGAGCGGTTAGGGATTTGGGCTAGTAATCAGAAGGTTACCGGTTCGATTCCCAGCTGTGAAAAATGACGTTGTGTCCTTGGGCAAGGCACTTCACCCTACTTGCCTCGGGGGGGAATGTCCCTGTACTTACTGTAAGTCGCTCTGGATAAGAGCGTCTGCTATATGACGTAATGTAAATGTGTGCATTATGTGTTAAAAACACTGTCAGTGCCTGAGCAAGCCTACTTGCGCGTTACAGAGGATGCTTACCCTAGGTGTGTTGCAGAGGTAACGCAACACTTCTCCTATGTACTGCACGACCGTTACGTTGTATTTCCTGCATTCCTCCCAAAACTGAGAGGCAGAGAACTTCCTCCGTAGTACGATAGTAGAGCCTGAAATTGACATAAAATGGTGGTGAGGAATATATGAAGTTTATACATGAAATGAAAAACCCAAAACATTTTTAAAGGTTTGCAATAAGTTATTAAAATGATGGTAAACTATAAGGTAGAAAACCCTCAGAGTATTGATCAAACGCATTGTCAGCAGGTAGTAACACTGAATCTTACTCTGCGAAGGCTCACTACCCACATATGGCTCCTGTCCACTGAGTACGCTGAAATATCCCCCCCACAGAGCAATGAGCCAAGTTTGTTTTTCATTTGTTTTTGTTTTTATTGCAGTGTTTAATATCCCTGAGCGCAGAACGTCTTTTGTGAACTTTAACCCACTTGGGAGAACTCCTCCCATGCCCACAGAGCTGTGAAGAACCTGTTCAGATTACTGGTTTACATTCAGATTACATTCACAACAAGCTCTTTCATTCATTTTCTCAGCTAGGGAGGGGGAAGGGGGTATTTGTTAAGCAGATAATGCAGGAGTGGAAAGGAGGGTGGGTGGGGGGAGATGCTGCAAGGCTGACTACAAGGTTAGAGTCGGGGGGGTAGGGGGTAGAAGATCCAACCAGGCTGGGCAGGCGGGGAGGGGAGGGGGCAGATATTGCAAGACTGGGGGGCAGCAGACACTGCGAGACTTGGGGTTTGGGTGCAGCTATTGTGTTGTGTGACTAAAGAAACTGGCTAAGCCCAGACAGCAGGCCTGCAGTAATACCACCTTGGATGGAGTTACGTGCTTACGAACATAATCAGAATCTGAGGCTTTAAGAGCCTGGTGAAATTCAATGAACATACAATGAAAAGTAAGAACCAATCTCTTAAAAGGAGGCAATGAGAGAGAGTGCAGCGACCTGGGGGAGGTATAGCGGAGGCTCATGTCCTCACCTGCTGACCCTATCTGCTGACCCCTATCTGCTGACCCTATCTGATCCCTCTCTCCCACACCTGGAGCAGAACTGCTCACCTGTCTCGATGGAGCCGATGAAGCCGATGACAAACCCGGCCGTGTGGTAGAGGGGGAGGTTGAGGTAGATGACATCACTGGAGGTGACGCCATTGGCTGCCAGGACAGCTAGAGCTGCCAAGAGGCGAGTCTGGTTCACCACCGCAGCTTTAGGGAGACCTGCAACACCACAATGAGATAGAGAGATATAGAGATATAGATAGAGAGATATAGATAGAGAGATATAGAGAGAGAGAGAGAGAGAGAGAGATATAGAGAGAGATATAGATAGAGATATAGAGAGAGAGAGAGAGAGAGAGAGATATATAGAGAGAGAGATATAGAGATATAGAGATATATGAGAGAGAGATATAGAGATATAGAGATATAGAGAGATATAGAGAGAGAGAGAGAGAGAGAGAGAGAGAGAGAGAGAGAGAGAGAGAGAGAGGTTGAGTATCACATTCTCTTCAAAGAAAATCTGGGAAATCATGTTCATTTGTCAAAGAATCACAGTAATGATTTGTGACAACGATAGAAATGTGACAATTTTATACTTGAGCTAATTAGGGTTAACTGAAGAGGGGGTTCACTTTAACTTCTTCAGAGAGGTAAATGTGTCTTCGATGAAAACAACTGGGTTCATATAAAGGATTCCTTCTAACCCAGGTGCATACTGGGAAATAGCCAACGTAAATTAAGACGAAAAAAAGACAGACAGAGGGAGACAGAGAAACAGAAACAGAGTGAGTGAGGAGGGGGGTAAGAGTGAGACAAAGACAGCACAGCATAGACCTCTTCCCTCACTCCCATACCTGTGGTCCCAGAAGTATAGATGTAGACTGCAGGGCTCTTAAAGGTGATGTCTGATCTGAGTGACTGAGGAATGGCAGCGTCTGAGGCCTCATCCACCTTGTCAGAAAAGCTCTCGACTCCAGCTACGTCACACTCGTTTACCATCAGGTATACGCTCACGGCCTGCTCTCTCAGAGAGGGAAGTATGTCTTGCACAGCTTCCTTCAGTTCTAACAGACAACACACACATCGGCTCATAAAAAAAGGCATTTGAGGACATCGACATAGCCTACAACGTTTAGGTTCAATATTTGAGATTGTGATGTAGCCGTTCATAGCCATAGTTATGTCCTCAAAGTTAGGTTGAAAGTTACCATACAAAATGATTTAATTACACCCTGGATAGGAAATCGGTTGTTCGTGAAAGTATGGCTGGCATATTTTAAAGGGACGTAGCACGTGTCTGTAGGCTACTTCACGATATTAGTATAAATCAAGCAAATAATCAAACGCGATATATCTGTCAATCAACATTCATAGAATCTTACAATCTGTCGAGATATCCCCAAAGTAGTTGCGTAATTTACTATTCTATCGACTGCCCCATTTGAAAAGCTGATCGTTCAAAGCGCGTGGGCATACATACCTGCGGCTGCAATCAACACCTTTGAACTGCAGCAGCTGAAACAGTGAAGAAGAGATCTAGAACGAATATTAGGATTTAGAAGTGCCACTGGACATGCAAGCTTGGCTAGGGCGAGATAGGTAAATATGAACGCGGGTTCGTTTCCCCATAAACAGTGCAACTGTATCCCCCGGTTTAAGTTGTGAATGAGCCAGTAACGCGTTGGCAACTTTGTTGCTGTTTTTGTCTGTGTCCCGGTACGAATATGTTTTATTTTCAAACACAATGAAAGGTCTGTCTGGATGTGAAGCTGTTTGTTCTAAAAAACGATCCAGAACCAAAAATAATGGTTTTCTTCTGCGACGTGAAACAAACTTGACCAGTATCCGTAACAAGTCTTTAACATAAAGAACGTCTTTCCAAAAATATGGAAATCTTTTTGTAAGAACAAACGGTATGGCCAGACTAGCCAAAATAATTGAAATCAAGTACATTTTACATAAGCGTCGAGTCTTTTCGATTGTGATAGGTCAATTTCGCGGTGTTAAAGATAAGAATCTGTTTTGCGAATCGGCGCACTCCAGATGGGCCATTCTCCGGTCTGTGGAATGTGTAGAAATGACAAAACTGTTTGATGGGGTTTTTTTGAGGGCGGGGCATTGAGCCTCTTGTTTATTGGGGCAACCTGTGATTGTTTCCCTGTGAAGCAATTTGAGAAAATGTAGGGCTTCGGCGCATACGTTAACGATAAAATAGTTTGATGCGTAATTAGGCCTATGATGCTTAGATATGTAATTTCTGGATTAACGTTTTGGATTGGAGCCTTTGCTAAAAAAAAATCTGAATGTAATTAGAATTTTGTTGCACATTTTAGAGGCCATCTTTAAATCTCATTTATGTCTTACTGTGCACTACACCGAGGACGCATAATATTCCTTCTATATCTCTTCAGGAGAGTAGCTATTCCATAACCAGTATGTGTTGTATCAGAGCATATCTGTCGAACCTGAAAGGAGTTTAAGGCCTAAAGGGTACAAACACGAGACCTCGTAAACCTTTAGCTGCAATAGAGCACTCATGTGTAACCCAGATCATGTTGAGATGCTGGCTATGCCAATTTCCAGGGTTGGTAGTGTGTATAAGCTTCCTGCTATCAATCTTACGGGATTCTCAAACTCATTTGGCTCAGGGTTAGGTAGCAGGAGTACTTTATATGGCTCTGCATTAGTAGGCTACAGTAATTTAGGACTGATGCTGTAGATCGGTGTTTACCGTAGGCTACCTTCCTGACCCGTCAATTTCTTGTTTGCTCAAACTTACTAATAGCGAATAAAGTTGTTCTGATTCTTAGAAAAAAATCAGATTCTAATTAAAAGATAATGTAGCCTATATGGATGCGTTTACCTGTGCATCGGATAGGAACGTGCTTCTTGAATAACTAAATAATCAAATACGTCATTCCTCCATCTGTGACCTTTGAAGTTTCCTCCAGGCCTTCTGAAGGCAGTCCTGACATGTCGGCGGTCAATGAGGTCACGCTTGCACAACACAAAGATAGGAGCACAGTCCAGTGAAACATGTGGCTCCACACAGCTGGTGCTAATCTTTTTGATTAGGTCGGCTCAGTGTAGGCCTACTGTGAGGCCATTATTATCTTAAATGTGCCTTTTAATTTTTGTAATTTTAGCACTCGATCATGTATTGCCAGGTGCTGAGAGGCGTAGGCTAACCGAAAAATTACCGAAATACTAACATTGTGATGGAAAGTGAGTATGGCGGTTATGCATTACGTTTCCAGTGATAACTTGAACTCATTTGCACCCCAAATGTGTGTGCAATATATGAAATGTGAGGTAGGTTACTACCCACCTTTTAATGTAGGCACATGCATTGGGCTACACAACGAGCACAACATTCAATTAACCATTTTAAATTAGCCTATATATGTTTTTTCATTTTACAAACATAAAACATAGGCTAAAGTTTTTGACGTTCTCTTTTAGAAGCTAAAATGATTTTTCGTGTAGCCTAAATAAAAATCAACAGCTTTTTCTGACAATTTGGAGAATACAGGTCTCGAGCAGATGACGCAGACCCAGTGCCAAATTTGCCCAGTGACTCAAATGTGCATACTTAATCCAAGAAGGAGAACCGATTGCGCGTGAAGACGATAAGAATGTGCTGTCGTAAGGGATAGTGTTTCAGGGTGCATTTTTCTTCAGTCACGTTGCCCTAGTTCTACAACTTGTAACAGCGGGCCAATAAGACGAGGTGCTATAAAGCTAAGCCTGAACTGGGGCGTCTTCATTCATTCTCAGAAGTGACAGGAAGACGTTGAGCTGCCGCGAAGCTGCCTCTAGGATTTATCAAATAACTTTAATAATCAGGTCGGACGATGCTACGTGTCAGGTGTCTCAGAGGAGGTAGCAGAGGCGCTGAGGCTGCCCACCTGATCGGAGCTATGGTTGGTATTAAGTTATGTCCTTTATTATATTGCTTTTATTTACAAAATTTACAAAAACCAAATACATGAATAAAAAACGCGCATGCAGAGTGCGCAGAAACAGCTCAATGTCAACATGCTTTGAAGTGAATTGTGAAATGCGTTTCCCTTTTTCATGGATTTAACAAAAATATTCCACTCTACAATTTACAACTTTGAATCAACCTCTACAACCTGAAGTAGCCTCCCTATGTGTAAAATGCAAAAGATCTACATTGCCAAACTCGTGCATTTCTAAGAAGAAGCCCAAGTTCGGAGATACAAATTAAAAAAAGAGTGAAAAGAATGTAATGGTCAGCTTTTTTTCGCGGGATATGTTGGGACTGAGTGACACAGCAGCTGCTCAACTCTCAAACTCATGTGACATATGCGCTCATGCGCCCACAGAAACCTTGAAATCGTATCTGGCTGGAGATAGAAGCTGGGACTGGAAGTCTGGTGCTTTGGCTCTTAACCAAACCTCCTCATTTAAAACTTCTTAGGTTAGGGACATAGTCAGGCACTGTATCTCTTTTATCAATACTCCTTTTACAAATTGCTACATTAGAAACTGGTGATAGCGTCGGGGTTTAGTTGTAGGCCTACTAGTTAGTTCTTTGTCCTATAATTGAACCAATTAAACTCCTGAACAGTATTAGTTTATTTTTGTTTAGTTAGATTTGGGATCCAATGTATATGCATTTTGTGTACATGTAAAAGTTTGCTCAATGCTGGCATAACAACAATTAGCCTACATCAATAAATACCTTTTAACCAAACTAACGTTAAGTGGTGAAACTGCAGCCTATTCATGTTTCTGTCCTGCAAGAAATATCCAAACTACCTGTCCTCATAATTGGCCTGGCTATCACCCATTATTCCACAGTGTCATTAAAACCCTTTCTGATTCTGTAACTCGTGTATCTGTTTCTGTTCTCAGCTTGGACGAGCTGCGACTGGTTGGGTGCAGGGCGCGTTCCAGAGCACCTCAAGTTCAGCTGCAGCTGCACAGCCACACATGGCGGTGGAGGACGAGGTTGTTACTGAGGCTGTGCAGCAGGAGTGTCCAGTCTGTGCCTACAATGAATGGGACCCACTTGAGGAGGTCATCGTAGGTCGTGCTGAAAACGCCCGTGTGCCCCCCTTTACCGTTGAGGTTAAGGTAGGCCTACTTTTCTTTTCTCAAAGGTTTTAAAGTTTTTGCATACCTGTTGGCCATTTGCTTCAAACACGCTCTTTACTCAAGTAAATCACCATACAGGTATCCCAGCATGCATCTAGTTAAGCTGAGAGAATGAGTATCCAAAAGTGCAAACTTATGATTTAAATACATCACAATACAATTTTAAGACTTGCATTCGACTATAAGACTACATGTAAAATATAACTATTTTAAAATGTCAAAGAAAGATGCTTGGTTGATAAAAGGAGCGGTTAGTATTGCCAGGTGTGTTTGGCCAATGACCTACTCCAACGGACTCCTATAAGTAATCCATATGAAACCTTTTTGGACAGGCTAACACATACGAGAAGCATTGGCCCTTCTATCAGAAGTATGGAGGCCAAACCTTTCCTGAGGACCACTTGAAGAAAGCTGTTGCTGAAATTGAGGAAATGTGCAATATTCTTCGTCTGGAGGGAGTGACAGTACAGAGGCCAGAGCCTCTTGACTGGTCATTCGAATATAAAACTCCAGACTTTACATCAACAGGTGAGCTGTTGTTACTGCAGATTGGGGATATATATTTATTTTTAAACTCTAAAATCAAATTATTCCCATGTAACTACATTTAGTTTTGCTGATGTCGAAATGCACCAACGGTTTTCTGCCCCCCTTCCCTCCTACCCAGGCATGTATGCTGCCATGCCCAGGGACATCCTCATGGTTGTAGGCAATGAGATTATCGAAGCTCCCATGGCCTGGAGATCACGCTTCTTTGAGTACCGGGCCTACAGGCCTCTGATCAAGGAGTACTTCAAGAAAGGGGGCCAAGTGGACCACTGCTCCCAAGCCCACCATGTCCGACGAGCTCTATGATCAGGTAGGCTCTCTCTTAGTTTGTTTGTACCCGAAATACAATTTTATTGCATTACAGTAGAGGATATATATATTTTTTTTTCCTCTCTCAAGGCTTTCTGTTGTTTTTGTTTTTCATCCAGGACTACCCTATCAGAACTGTGGAGGACAGACACAAGCTGGCCGCCCAGGGGAAGTTTGTAACCACCGAGCACGAGCCTTGTTTCGATGCTGCTGATTTCATCAGAGCTGGCCGGGATCTGTTCGTCCAGAGGAGCCAGGTATGTGGTACTCTTCCTGTTCTGTTCTCAGGTGGCTGAGCGGTTAGGGAATCGGGCTAGTAATCTGAAGGTTGCCAGTTAGATTCCTGGCCGTGCAAATTGTTGTTGTGTCCTTGGGCAAGGCACTTCACCCTACTTGCCTCGGAGGAATGTCCCTGTACTTACTGTAAGTTGCTCTGGATAAGAGCATCTGTCCATTTAAATGACTAAATGTAAATGTTCTCATGTTGCCTTGATCTGTGAGGGAGGGCTAGTTTATCAGAGGGGATAGTAAAGTTCATAAAAAGCACTTGCAAGGCCACAATTAGATCAGCTGTTGATGTGAAGAACCAATCCTGTGGAATAATGTGCTGGTCTTTAGACCGGGAAGAGGTTCACTGGTCTCTTTGTGCTTCTGCGAGTGTCTAATCTCACCATGCAGACTCAGCTACACACTAATTAACGCAATTACAGCCTGGAAGCCTCACTGCATTCACTCGCAAGCAGAACACAGCCTCACTCTGTGCACTGGAGGAAACCTTGTTTACTCACAAATGTATTTTCCCCCAATATGAAGGTTACAAACTACATGGGGATCGAGTGGATGCGTCGTCATCTTGCCCCAGAGTACAATGTCCACATCATCTCGTTCAAGGACCCTAACCCCATGCACATTGACGCCACCTTCAACATCATCGGACCTGGGCTGGTGCTGTCCAACCCAGACCGACCCTGTCGCCAGGTGAGATTAATAGATATGAAAGAGAAAGATAGACAAAGTAGACCTGCCAACCTTACAGTTTATGCTGTCAACTCTTTCTGAACTTGCATTTTTGTCTTACACTGCCCCCTAGTGACAGAATACAGAAAATACCTCCATATACTAACGTCTTTCTGGTTTGTCTTAGGTCGATATGTTCAAGAAGGCTGGCTGGACCATTGTGAAACCACCAACCCCTCTGATTCCTGATGGTATGTGTTACATACATCAATGCATATATGTTACCTATATGATACTGCACTGTAAACCCTTCAACCATTTAATAGCGGGGATGAAGGTGTTCTACAGCCCATCCTATGATATAGAGCAGTGGTTCCCAACCCTGGTCCTCAGGGCACCTGTCCTGCACGTTTTAGATGTTTCCCTGCTCCAACACACCTGATTCAAATGAATGGGTCATTATCCTGCTCTGCAGAAGCCTTCTTATGACCATTCATTTGAATCAGGTGTGTTGGAGCAGGGAAACATCTAAAACAGGCAGGAAAGGGGGCCCTGAGGACCAGGGTTGGGAACCACTGGTATAGAGGATTAGGGTTTGTTTATAATGCTGTGATGTTACATCACATGAGTGATAAAGTAACATTGTAAACATGTTCCTGCCTCACAGATCATCCTCTGTGGATGTCCTCCAAGTGGCTTTCTATGAATGTCTTAATGCTGGGGGAAAAGCGGGTCATGGTCGATGCCAACGAACACACCATCCATAAAATGTTTGAGAACCTTGGTAAGTTCACACATTATTATGATGACTTGACTGCCATGTTGTATACGTGTGCATGTAGATGCTGTGTATGCCATCTGCTTCACAGTTCTGATAGATGATTGACAAGGTTTTCCTCCATCAGGCATAAAACCCATCAAAGTGAACATTCGTCATGCCAACTCCCTGGGCGGTGGCTTCCACTGCTGGACAACCGACGTGCGTCGCCGTGGTACCCTGCAGTCCTATTTTCACTAGCCTTGCCAGAAACGGGCAGTTTTTATTGAGCTTGTAAGGTTGGATCTAACCGACAGTTAGGTCCAGTATACAGTTGGGTTCTCCCATTAATTATCTTGTATGTTGATTTAACATTGCTGTGCGTGACAGTGCCTTAGCAAAAAGCTTTGTTGAAAGATTTTAATGAAAAACGAAAAACAACAACAGAAAATATTTATCAGTCGTCTCAATAATTACTGCATTTCTGGCTTGGCTATTGTGAATGAGTGACCCATCCAAGATGGCTGGTGTAACACCTAGTGGTCATTGTGTGTATGGCAGGGTACATGTCTGGTATGGAGATGTCATCAGGCTGGATTTAAGAAAGAGGAGATGTTCGTGATACAAGCACGCTACCTCCCTCTGAAACCTCAGACGATTACATTTTATTCTCTGTGTTTTCAATTGATGTTGCCATGATATTTAAAGTCTAAAATATGTGTCAAAGTTGTTATAGTTGGTCATTGAACATTTATTCATTTATTTTTGTCTCGGGTATTCTATTTTGTATAGAAGATCATTAAACAAAAAAACGTTTTATTTATATATTTTCTTACACTATTATTACTATTGGGCTGATATATACTTTTCATGTTTCCCATTAATAAGCATTTTATATCCTACAATACAGTACGAGGTCCATATCAGATAATGTATACCTTTTGCCTCTGCTATGTTTTACAATAGCAATTCTGAGCCAGTTGTATAATCCTCAGTAAACCGCTTTGCTGCTTCTGTGTTTGCATGGTGAAAAACGTTTCATAATGTTTCTTCTACCATCCTATTTTAAATAAAGAAATCGATTGATCCGCAGCATAAAACAGTAAAGCTTGTGATCGTATGAAATCTGAACTGATCAATAATTGCTCGTAGCCCCTGAAGATGTCTCAAACAGCAATACAGTACGTGTGTATAGGCAAGATGTTTTTGCATTGGGCGTGCTCAAGTAACGAGTAAACAAATAAACAAACGAAAAACTGTCTTATGTATCGTAATTGTACCTCAAACACGATTTTACAACACACGACAAGAACATTTGTCACATTTGTTATAATTCTGCCTGAGCCGAAGCATATACAGAAGACTACAGTAGGCCTACATTGGAAGTAGCGCACTCGATAGACTGTTGTGGGTAATGCCGTCTTTCCTAACAAAACTTCCTACTTTCCCTCAACACTGGAAAAAAGACCCTCATGTCTCAACAGGTTGGGTGTTGAACTGCAGGGAGGGCTGTCTGCAGACATTGCTCAGATTATTTCTTAAATTTTCATCCGGGAAAGAGTCTTCAACTGCAGACTGCTGTCATTTAGTATGAATGGATGAATGAATGAATAAATACATGATGAGGGAATAATGAATGAATGACTAACACTATGCTCGGGACTTAATGGGGTTGAAATGGAAAGCATCGAGGAGCGAGGAGCTGTTGGAGAACAGTTGAAGAATGGACCGCAGGTCGAGGTGAGTGAAAGCCTAGTTTATGACTGAGGAAACGTGTCCAGGTGAGTGAAAGTTGACAGTTGGCGAGGATTGCCTCCAGGAAAATGCGAATACAATTCGAGTTAGGTAATTTAAAGGACCCGTTTACAGCTGCAGTTTAGGTTCACTAAATTGTAATATAATTTCTACAAGTTTATAATGTTATTAGTTGGGTGTACAGGCTATATTGATTTACTTTAATCCTCACAAGTGTATTTAGTAAATCAATTTCAGGTTTAATGCTCAACCATATACAATACAGTAATATAGCTCTGCCAATAGTGTTATCACCAGTGTACTGCCCATATTTAACTCCTGATATGAATTGTTGATTATTAACCTGTGTGACGTGAGGAAGAAGTATTGTTGCGTCCGTTCGGGTACTGCCCTGTCTGGCACAACGCACGTTAAGGATAAACCAAGAGAAGTGATGTAGCCGACTATAGAAGCATGCACATAATTGTAATGGACATATCAGATAAGAGTGGGTAATGAATATCTGTTTGATTATGAGCGTGCATGTCCTGCATGAAATCTAGATAGTAGATGTGACCAGCAGCAGATCCGATTAGATTATGTCAGCTGTAAAATTATTCAGTTCAGAGACAGGCCTAAAGACCAATAGGTCTATTCAAATCTAATGAAAACACTGACAAGTTCCTCTCTAAGTCAAACCCCTGTCTTTGATTGTTGGGTATGTTCAATGGATATAGGTCAGTCAAGTAGTTGCTACCTTGTGTTGCACACCAGGTTGGTATCGGTCACTTTGAAAACGTTTTCCAAAAATCGACTATGGGGTCATAATCTCAAATCAAATCAAAATGTATTTGTATAGCCCTTTTTACACGCAAGCATGTCACAGAGGGCTTTACATACGCCCATAGAGCTGCCCCTCAACCAACCTAAACCCTCAAGGAAGACAAGGAAAAACTCCCAGAAAAACTCAATGCAAGAGAAAAAATGGAAGAAACCTCAGGGATGAGCAATTCAGTGAGGTTGAATGTGGTTGTGAGAATCTCTCTCACAACCACATCTGTGAGCTGGCATCTCTGTTCCACACCGGCTTTGCCCCATCACACACGTCAGCATCTCTGTTACACACCAGCTTTGCCCCATCACACACGTCAGCATTCGGCTGTGCCAGACCACACTGAAGCACATGGGAATTAAAGCACCGGCTAAAACGTGTTGCCATTGTATAATCTCAAAATTGTGAAATATATAATTATATAAATCATAATATAATTATAATGTATTCACATTTAGTCACTGCCTGCTTACGTCACATGACTCTACAGCACTGTAAATCTAACCATAACTGCTAATAAACCTGCAGGTTCGTGATATGTCAATCGAATGCCCCTCTTAGCCCTTGTGTTATCTTTCGGGTCATTGTGACCCGAAGGCAGCACAAGGGTTAAGGGTTTTTAAAGTTCTTTCTGTTGCAGTGTTATATCAGGAGTTATATATGTGTTTAGTGGACCAGAATAACAGTGTTATTTAGTAAAGTGTGTTTTTATCGCTCTTAATCCAATGCTGGCCCAGGAGATTGGTAGGGTTAGGGTATAATCTGAGCCAGTTTTAGGTGCCTGCAAGGGACAAAGTCTCTCAGGATTGTTACATGTATTAGGCCTACAGTACCATTCTTTAGTCTTTTAAGAAGCTCCCAATTAACAAATATTTGTTCTTGCCATAAAGTGGACAATGAAAGTTCTCTGAGCACTCAGACTCAGACTACAAACTAAAAAATAATCTAACTTTCAGATATTTGATAAGTGAAACTGGTCAAATACAACAATCTGCCACAAAAAATATTCTTAAGGCTCTAATGTACACTGAACAAAAACATAAGCGCAACATGCAAGATTTTGTTAAGAGCTCATTAAAAAAAATAAGTGAACTGAAATGAATGTATGAGCCCCAAATCTATGGATTTTGGCAAATAGTTTGTTGCACTGATATTTTTGTTCAGTGTAGTAAAATACCTGAAGTGCAGCACACACTGTGTGTAGCATGTTACAATATGAACGTGTCATTTAGTTTAGTCTAACCTAATCATACCAGAATCTATTCTTTGATATTTATAGCTGGATTAAACACTTATCACTTTCTTAATTTGATGGTTTTGGAAGCTCATTTCAAGTAGTGACACACAAGTGATCCCACTCATTGTCTGTCGTCTGGCGCCACCTCCTGGAAGAGTTAACACATGACACGCTCAAGATAATGTTGCATAATGTCTATACATTTCTGCATTGGAAAAGGTTTTGAGATATGAGTAGACCCCTGCTATGTGTCGTGGACTCCACTGTTTCAAAGGTTCAAGCTGTATACGTGGAATTTAGACTTCAATCACAGAGGAAACAGGAAGAAGTGCATGAGGTGAATCTGATAATGTACTCAATGTTCAGTGTGTATGGAATGCCCCCTTACTACCTTTCTACTCGTTGCACAATTAGTCTTGAAGTAGCCTAGCCTACTTCTTGACGTCATATTTTAATATTTTTGATCAAAATACAGAATGAAAACAAAGCCCATAGTTGTTTCAGAACCTCTAACACGTCATAAAAATAAGAACATAAACAGTATTATCTTGGAGGAATGCTATGTATTTCAGACAAATTACCCTCAAAAGAATTGTGACATAACTTTACAGATAAACTAAATAATATAAAATGATTTAACATTTAAATAAATGCCTTTTCTGCATATTTTCTGCTTTCTAGGCTACAGTACATTACCTGACATTGTCTTGGGCTATGAGCTTCTACACTTTGATAGTCTAGGCCTAATATCCTGTTTTAAAAAAGAGCCAAACATAATGATGAAAGGGTAACAGCTGTACGCTGTTAGTCAAATGGTCAAATTGCATGTGTTCGCGTGTGGGACAGTCTTGTTATATTCTAGACCGATCCAACCAAAATTTAACATGTGTTAGCCTGGCATGTTTGAAACACGATTTCACCAAATAACTTTCAAAACACGCAAGAGACGCAATCATTTTAGTCATCTACACTCTATCCCGCTTCCATTCAAACGAACCCCAAAAGACCCGCTGAATTTCCATGTTCTCTGTACAATTTCAAAGTTCCCTCTGCAAACGGGGTCCACCCAGCTGAGCCAAGGACGACGCTGATTAGCCGAGTTGCGCTCATTTGCATTAACGTCAGTAAAGGCTGTAGGTCAATCCTTGCGGGTGCTTTTATTGGATGTGCTGCTGTCAAGCAGTGCTGAAGAATTGGAAGGGCAAACGCTAGGAAGGCAGAGAAAAGACCAATAGAAACCCCATTATGTAGCTTATTTCTGCGTATCCGTTTATAAATATCAATCCCATGCCTTCCTTTTTGAAACACGAAACTTGGGGACGCGGAGCGGTCTTGTTTTTGTAAGCGATTGCATTCACCAGAGGTGGTACCTCAACATATGATTTGACAGCCTCTACATCTTTTTTTTTCAAAAAGGGAAAATCGTGGGCCTATGATACACTAACCCATTTTTACCCGGGTTTGTGATCTGTGGCGAAGCCTTTTCAATCTGACAACGGATGTCTGAATGGCGATTTTACACCAAGATTTCTCTTTTTCCGAATTGTGTGATTTCTGTAGATAAATGGAGTGTTGTGTCAGACTAAATGTCATTTTGTTGCATGGGAGAATCTTGACATTGGAGCGACTGATCAGAAGAATGCTATGCTGTGTGAATATTTTAGCCTGTTGGTGATGAACGGCTCAGGACTGGAGCAAACTGTCGTGAGAACGGGTTTGTGGCCAATGTCTTGAATTGAAGTAACCAGATTGTTAAAGGAAAAGAGAACTCCCCATAAAATTGGATGGTTTTGGGTGGGGAGGACGGCATCAGCAGTGGCATTGGACGAACATGGATAAAACTATTGCATGAATTGAAGAAAGCTGACGTTTACTTGAGAAGAGTAAAGTTTAAAACGAGAAAATGATGATGTGGTACGAAGACGAGCAGAGGAACCAGAGTGAGGGATCCATTGGCAATGGAATCTGAACAGCAAAATTGAAGAATAGCGGGATTCATGTGTACGAGGATAAAACAGACCATTTGGAAAATATCTTCAATTAACTTAATGTAAAGGACAGAGAGAGGAAATAAGCTTCCTGGTAAGACTGTAGGGAGAAGAAGGATATATGTATATATATATTTGTATATATATATATTATTCATGCTTTCTTTATGCTAGGGAAACTAGACACGTTTTACGTTAAGATTAATCCAAGAAAGAAGACGTCCGATGACAAAGACCATTACGAATGACATTCGGGTATAAGTAAAGCACTTGGGGAAAATAAATAGTGTGAAGTGGGGTTGAAGCATGGGCTGTGCTTCAAGCATTCATATCTCAGATAGGGTGGTCTACGGTGGAAAAGAGTCCGAGGATGCCCACTCGCCCCAACAGACTAATACAACACAGCAGCAAGGAAATCCTGCCTCGGGACTACCGATAAAACCCTCGAGTTGCAAGGTGAGAGAACCGACTCCGAGAGAGGAGACTGTGTTACCGTGTTTGATGTCAAGTTTAATTAAGGTTGTATTTTTCCTGTATGTTTTGAATTTACAACACTGCTATTCTAAAGTAACGTGGGCCTCTTATATTGATACCTAAAGTGGATTACAGTTAACTGTACCTCATGCCTGCCTTCAATCCCTATCGACAGGTCAATGGGTCATGAGCACCAGTCATAGGGTTGATTCCTCCACAGGTTTCAGGCCTGGGGTGAACACGTATAGGAAGCAGTGCACAGCATTAATGATGAATCATATCTCTCACCACGTAGTCGTTCCCTAAAAATGGTTCTTAAATTAATTTACTATTAATTTGTTTACAGCTCGTTGTAGGCTAATTCAATGCATACAGAATAGTTCAGATGTTTGATTTGTAATGTAGGTGTGGAGTTGAGCTGAAACTGGACGCATCAATCTAACTGGCTTAGCAGGTACTGCAAGTGTTCTATGTTTCCTCATGTTGAATTCATGCTGACATGCTAATTTATAGTTTTACGTCATGCCATAACCAGAAGATATGTGTTGGACCTGAAATAATCATGTCACCATGTTGTACTATTCTGCATGCAGAGCTGTCTCCTTAACACTAGAAGTACAGGACAGGTATAGCAAGCTTCGGCCTGTCTTAGGGTAGACTTAAGGACTTAAGGCATCTGGTGGCTAAACTAGCCTATAGAGGTAATTTATTGACAGAGCCATACTGTGGTATACAGCATACAGTCTTTGTTAAAAAACCCTCAGATGTCCTCACGTAGAACTTACCAGAAGCACATGTCTATTTCCATCAAGTGGCCTATGAAATCAGCAGCACGAAAGCTTGTGTGTTTATTTTAAGCAGCTGGGTTTGGATGAGGAGATCTGATTTCCATACCTACCTGCTGTTGGAGATCAATATTGGGCATTGATCGCTCGGTAACTGCTCCAGTGTTCCCGGCTCTGGCTGTATCGCCCCGGTCTCCACACTGTCATTATGAAGAGCAGTGGCCACAGAGAGCGGGCGGGTCACAAACAACACTGTACACATGTCATGCTCCGTACCACATGACAGGGGCAGACACGTGACTTCAGTGTTCTGTTTATAATATAACAAATCCAAGGTTAGGATTAGGGCTGCGGGGAAAAATGCAACAGGCCCAGTCTTCAATGGCTATCGACTTGTTAATCAGTAGTTGTATAGGATATCAGTTGACTTTTTGAATGAGAGGGGAATTGAGCCGAGTGCAGTGGAGCCTGCTAGCTGAGGCCTGTTAGCGCCTTCTCATTGGCTGCTTTGATACTTCAACTAGCATTACATCACCGCCTCATGAAACTATTCTATTTCTAAAACATAAAATAGTTGTTTGTACATTTACGACTATAATAACTGTGTACACAATGTTGTGGGCTCACTATGTTTCAGCTGTTTTCCGTATTGTTATGTTCACCTTCTGTGAGTGTGTGTGTGCCAATGTGTGCTTGTGTATTGAGCGCATGTTTGTTTGACAGACTGCAGGCTATTTGAAGGCCTCTGTCAAGCTGAATGCTGTGGCCAAATGTCGCCACAGGATCCAGTGAGAAGTCAGTGTTTAAGTCATACGCACTCGGACAAAAGACTACGGGTCTGTACAGAATGAGTGACACAAAAGGAGTGCGTATGTGAAGTGTATGTAAGTGTGAGGTGTACGTGTCAACGGATGTGAGTCAAAAGTGTATGTTTCAATGTATACGCCGCAAAACAAACCTCCCAACACAGCTCCCCTTCGAATAACACTGCGCCCTTATTTAAACAGCGGATGGATGGATGTGATTGGCTGATTGACGACTGCTGATTATTGGATGCAGGTGGGCGTTGGTACCTGAGGGCGTGATGATGATTGGCTGCTGGGGATAGGCCGTTCCAAACACCACCTACTGGAACACAAACAGGGTGGGACACGTGACACAGTGAGACAGATGTCCCCTCATCAACACGCCAGGGACGTCACTTCTTACACCCAGTTAGACTAATGGCAGAGAAATCTCCTTGAATTGGAAATGGCGAAGCGTTATGATGGAACCCACACAGCAATTCATCTACTTCACTACATACTTGGATAATATAGACGTGGGTTACGATAGACTTGAATTCTATAGACTTGGATACTGTAGACAGGGAATATGGTCGAGTTGAATATAGTAACGTAAAGGCTGTAGAATTGAATATTGTAGTTTAAGATGCAATGATCCACATGATGGTTCTTAGTTAAAAATATTGACTTTGCCACCTTCAGATTGTAATAACAACTGTGATCTGTGGGTGATGAGAGTGTTGTGTACTGTGTGCATGCATTTGCGAGTGTGTGTGCAAGGGAGATAAAGGCGTTTTAGTCGGGAGTGTGTGTGTGTGTGTGTGTGGGGAAGATAGAGACGTGCTCGTAGGGAGTGTGTTCCACTGCTCAGATTGGGCGCTGAGAGACTGATGCGAGTCTGTGTCGTCAAGGATACGTTACCATCTGGGCTGCTCTGGCTCTGATAAGGCTCAAGTACAAGGTCTTGTGATAGTTGTCATAGTCTGTGGGTGCATTTCTGGCTAAATGTGTGGACAGACAGACAGACCGGCTGGCTGGCATAAACACAGGCCGACAGACAGACAGGCTGGCTGGCATAAACACAGACAGACAGGCTGGCTGGCATCAAGACAGATGGATAGGTAGACTGTCTGGCTGGCTGACAGGCAGGCTGGAGGACCGACAGACTGGCAGACAGACAGGCAGGATGGCAGGCAGACAGACAAGCTGGCAGATAGAACATTATTGTGTCTGACAGACACAGACAGGCATGGGGCAGACATACAGGCTGGCAGACAGACAGAGAGACTGACAGAGGGTTCAACCAAACACAGCAAAGTTTATCTAGCCTTGCTCTATGAAGCCCGACGGGGTCACGCAGGGAAGAGAGCAAACCCAATACACAGATTTGGGATCAGTTTGGACCAACTTGAACCAGTACAGTGGTTAAGAGAAACTGACCCAGGAACAGTGCTTTGGGACCCCGCTCGCCTGCCTGCTGGTTCCATATGCAGCTCGTCCCCAGTCTTGGTCTGCACACGTTGCACTCTCCCTCACACCTTGGTGTCTGCTCAGTGAAGACCAGCATTCTGGCTGCAGAAGTGAGGTCAGATCAGGTGATTCCTCTAACCCAGAACCTGCTGTCGAAGCCCACTGGTATACTTGTGTTAGGCCTTAGAACTTTCCGGTGGAGTTTAGAAGACTGGCCCAGTGGTTTGTCTGACTTCTCTTCAAGATGAGGGCTTCCTGTCCACACATTGCTGCCGTGTGCTTTCTTGAGCCCTCTCTGGCCACTGGAGTGGAGCTGACGGGTGTGTGTGTGTGTGTGTGTGTGCGTGCGTGCATGTTTGGAGTCTAAGTTGAGCGCCATTGGGTAATTTATTCCAGAGGAGGGCAAAGGCTTAGTATGGTGATGAATTAATCCACTGTGCTGCTTGTGGAGCTGAGTGAGGAGAGGAGAGACTGATGTTCCTTCCTTCTACCCTTCTCTCACTCTGTCTCTCGTTCTCTGACTAGCTTTCTCTCACCTCCTCACGGTCTCTCATTATGTCCATACAAAAACACCCTACCCATTGGCGGTTTCACACCACATCTTCTATTGCTCTCTGCTCCTCTCTCTCTCTCTTGTTCTCTATTGTTCTCCTCATCTCTCTCTATCTCTCTCTCTGCTCTCTCTCTGCTCTCTCTTTTGCTCCTCTCTCTCTGCTGCTCTCTCTCTCTCTATCGTCTACTCTCTCTCTCTCTCAGGTCTCCTCTCTCTCTCTCTCTCTCTCTCTCTCTCTCTCTCTCTTCTCCTCATGGTTCTCCTCTCTCTCTCTCTCTCTCTCTCTCTCTCTCTCTCTCTCTCTCTCTCTCTCTCTCTCCCTCTGCTCCCCTTTCTCTCTCTGCTCCTCTGATTGCTATTCTTGTGTCTTATTCTGAGCAGTATGAAGGTTAACTCTTCTCACGTGTATCTCAGTTATTGAAGAGAGGTCATTTGGGTTAAGTGACAGATACCCCTCCGCTGTCATCGGTTACGGGACTACAGACTGTGTGTAAATATTCAGCAGCCTCAAATGCTGCTAGTCTGGTTCTGGTCGTGTTTCTGCGGATGTCCAGGGGTCTGCTCGTGTGACAGAGGGGATAGGATATAACTTCAGCTCTTGTTTATGTAGAGGATGTCATGTTTATACATACACAGGGAAAATAGTGGTACCTGTTCAGTCTGAACGACTATCTGTGTGACTTTCCGTGCCGCGATTAGTTCAGGAAAGAGCGAGATACTGGCTTAGACACGTAGAGAGAATGCAGGATATTGTAGTAGGCGTTTGTAAAAGGTGTCATTTTGTATTCGAGTGTTATTCTGTGTCGTTTTCAAAATACTGTACGCTAAGCCTCACTCACACATGTTAAATGAGATGGACATTCCATTTTGTACTTAGCCAACATCCACAGCAGGTTGACCTGTGTGTTTTTTCTGCAGCACCCCGTACTTCCTTCCCTGTCTGGGGTATCTCCAGTGGCAGCATGTCGGTTAGCATTTTGTTTTTTGCCATGTCATACTTTACTTTTTATCTCTGCTGGCACATAAGCTGAAGGCCACGAAGGGATGGGGGCCCATGAACACTGTCTAGACTACTGGATGAACTGGAGTACACCAGAACGCTCCCATGTTTCAAGGCTCTGGAACCAACCCAGTTAACTATCCAGTGCTATGCAGGTTAGGGTTACGAGTGCAGCCTCCAGACGACTAAATACCGAAACAAAGTATCATCGGTGGTCTACATGGTAGCATACTATTGGACTACTTTTTTCAAATGTAATTTTAGTTGACATTAAGTTAAATGTTGTTGGATTGTCTGGTATTGGTATTCCCTTCTAGAACACTACAGTTCATTAAATGGAAGACTTTGTCCCTTTTGATGTTGGTCAAGATGTCCTTTTCTGCTCCAGAAGATTGTTCACTTGTGAGGTGTCAGCTAAGGTGAGCGTGATTGTGGAACAGACCTCTCCATTGTTTTTGAAATAGTCTTCACAAATAAGGCTGCATTCAATGGCTTGTCCTCTTCCCCCTCAAGGATAGAAACTTTGAATCATAAGGGCGGCATGTGATGGCTTCTGAAGATTGTCGAAGCGGTGTTCTTCCAAAAACAAGGCACCAAAAGTGTTTACTTTGTAGCCAGACTCTCTGTTCTGTTTCAGAAGCTCCCAGGAATGACATAGCGACTGGACTGAAGCCAGACAGTGACCTTCTGCAGCCTTCAGCGCTGCCTCGTGTAGATGTGAGTTTGGAGAGGACTCCACTGCAGACATGTCACACTATGGCTGTGTTTGTAAACGGACACTCGGCCACTCAGTGAATTGATGACCAGTGTTCTCTGATGTCAGCGTAGAGCTTCAATGTGTCTGTGGTACCACTGTGACTGTCGTGTCATAACCAGGAAGGACTTTAGCTCCACCTACCTGCCTGCTGACCAATGAGAGGTCTCTTAGAGATAGTCTAAACATGAATCCACGCCAAGGTCAGATTCCTACACTAGTTGACAATTGGCATAGGTGTTGAGGCTAGTGTGTGTGTGTGTGTGTGTGTGTTTGTGTGTGTGCTGTTAAATATGCTGTAAGGGCCTGAAGTCCCCTCAAGAATAGTAAACTTGTGAATTTGGTAAATATATTTTCTTAGTCCTCACAAGTTCAAGTGCTTTTTATACAGATTATTTTGGGGGTTAGATTTACTTTAGGGGTTGGGGTTAGGAGTTTGGGTTAGGGGTTTCTGTTAGGGTTAGGAAAGACTGAATTTAGTTCCCACAAGAATAGCTATACAAGCGCGCGCGCGCGCGCGCGCGTGTGTGTGTGTTAGTGAGGCCTTCTGTAACAGTGCATGACGCACCACGTTAACACAACAGCCTCTGGGCATTTGAGTTCTTTACCCATTTTCACGTTGCATCACACAAGCTTTCTCTCTCACACACACACACACACACACATCCCACATCATTCACATACACACAGACACCTAGCACAGGTAGTGTGAATGCACTGTCAATACAAATTGTATTCCCTCAGTCCCTTGAGGAGAATTTAAAAGAACATTTTGCAAAACTTTAACAACTCTGACATTGACATTCAGTTGCACAGCCTTTGCACAATTACAAAGATTAACCTCGTTTTTTAATGAGTATATCTGCTTTGTGTATTCCATACATTAAGTACATCTCTGGTTAAGATTCAGCCAAGGAACATTTCCAAAACAACACAACGGTATGGTTGGTGAACCAAATTGGATGATGTCCTGGGACAGCCAGCAGGGAAAGCAAGATGAGTTCAAAAGCTTAATTGATTTTGTTAGAAAAAGTAAATGAGAATCTTTAGGGATGTCAAGAGTTCACTGCTGCCCTTATTTTTCAGTAAATTCAGGTTTTGGAATACAATAATACAGTCCCATATTTCTGAGAATATAATATGCTCCACGTTATACATTTCTTTCTGGAAAGAGAGAAAGCTTTCTAGAAGGCTTTGTATATTTGGGAGATGGGGGGAGCAGGAGAGAGATGGGGGGGAGGGAGCAGGAGAGAGATGGGAGGGAGGGAGGGAGCAGGAGAGAGATGGGGGGAGGGGGGAGCAGGAGAGAGATGGGGGGAGGGAGGGAGCAGGAGAGAGATGGGGGGAGCAGGAGAGAGATGGGGGGGGAGGGAGCAGGAGAGAGATGGGGGGAGGGAGGGAGCAGGAGAGAGATGGGGGGAGGGAGGGAGCAGGAGAGAGATGGAGGGGAGGGTGAGAGAGTGTGCTGTGAAACCTGCACTGTCACACCACTCACTGCCCAATCTCCATACAGTTGCAACACAGCAGAACTACTGTGTTGATTCACACACTTTCAGGCAAGAAACATGAACGAGAAGAGGTATTTCAGTACTAGAAAAGGGAAACTGGATAACATTGTGTCAATGATAGTTGGTTTTCTTTTAAAAAGAAAAGAAAAAGGTTTTCTGGTCAGTTGTAGGTTATAAAGGTCTGAGTGTGTTTGTCAGTATGTGTGCAGAGTATGTGTACATGCATGTGTGTGTGTGTGTGTAACTGTGCCAAACCTGGGCCTAGCTCTAACACAGGCCTCGCTGATCCCTCATACGACACTGACCTCACTGTTCTACTTATAGCAAGTGAAGAGGAGGAGGAGGAGGCAACACCGGTCACAGATCCAGGACAAGGTAGAAGACCTGGTCTAGGGAAGACCTGGTTAGTAAAGATCAGTGATGTGACACTGGGGCGCGGAGATCTAAGCTGGCCACTGGCCCAAATCGTGTTGGATAACTCCATCAACCTGTCCCCTTGCCCTGATGGCCCTTGGCCTTTTCCTGGAAGGGACCGATGTGGGGGAGGGCGGGGGGGGGGCGACCTGCTGAAGCTGAAGGGGGTGGATTAGCATCCCTGCTACAAAGAGAGGGGTGGAGGCAGGGAGAGACAGAGTTGATGCAGTAAAGGAGCGAGTGAGGCAAGGTCCCTGGTGTAAGAGATGGTGTGGGAAAGTGAATGAGAGGGAGAGGGGGAGTGCAGAGCAAGCGTCTGCGCTGGGTTGCCCCTGAGTGCTGCCCATTCTGTGGCTTAGGATTGGCCTGGTATTAGGCGGATTTCTGGGTAATCTGGATAAGGACAGAAATACCTTGAAGGTGAACAACGAGAAGAGCACCTTGCTCACCAGGAAATGTATTTACACTTGATTAATTCCAGTAATTGACTTCTGCTTTTACTTAATTGATTCATCCTTGTATTTTATATTATCCATGTTGGAAAAGGACCTAGAATGACATGCCTATTTTGAGTTATCAAGGCCATTCGACAGGCATGGAGCCATTGGAACAGGTGAATGGAATACTGGTCTCAATATGTTGTAATGGGATGTATGCATTCCATCTTCTCTAGTCAATCTTCTGTTTGAGATAAAGGACTTCAAGCACAGATCACTGACATGCCGTATGACCAGTGAGTGTTTGAAAGAAGAAGGCACTTGGTTAGGACTGGTTTGTGGTCTGTTTTTAACTGTCTCATATAGTCAGGCGGCTTAGGACCAGATTTGAGAAAAATGGGGACACGGCGGACAAAAGCACCAAATTTTTTATACAGGTTCTCCAT
>CAEFZP010002141.1:5000-15000 GCA_903064625.1 Mallotus villosus
GCCAGGGAGAAGACTGTTAACAGCCTCTCTGTGTGTGGTCGTGTGTTTAGGGTCGGACTGGAACCTTCCTCATGCTACAGCTCCCCTCCTGTCTGTCTGTCACATCTGTAGCTGCCTGCCTGTCTGTCTGTCTGCCTGCCTACCTGTCTCCCTGCCTGTCTGTCTGTCACATCTGTAGCTGCCTGCCTGTCTGTCTGTCTGCCTGCCTACCTGTCTCCCTGCCTGTCTGTCTGTCTGTCACATCTGTAGCTGCCTGTCTGTCTGTCTGTCTGCCTGCCTACCTGTCTCCCTGCCTGTCTGTCTGTCTGTCACATCTGTAGCTGCCTGTCTGTCTGTCTGTCTGTCTGCCTGCCTACCTGTCTCCCTGCCTGTCTGTCTGTCACATCTGTAGCTGCCTGTCTGTCTGCCTGCTGAGTCCTTGATTTATCCGTCTATACATTTGTCTGTCCGTTAAGCCAGCTGTCTGTCTGCATCTACCTGCTCACCTGTCGGCATGCCTGTGTCCCTGTCTGTGTCTGCCTGCCTGCCTGCCTGCCTGCCTGTCTGCCTGTCCTGTCTGTCTGTCTGTCTGTCTGTCTGTCTGCCTGCCTGCCTGCCTGCCTGTCTGCCTGTCTGCCTGTCTGCCTGTCTGTCTGTCTGTCTGCCTGCCTGCCTGCCTGCCTGTCACATCTGTAGCTGTCTGCCCGCCCGTCTGTCTGTCCAGCAGCTCTTAGACTAATCCCACAGCAGAAACTTCAGCACTGCTGATGTGAAATGATTCAATTATCTGAGAGCACTCTGCTCTTTTCTCAGAGACAAAGATGGGTGCTGTTTTAAAAAGCAGGCCCTGTCCTGCTGGGTGTGGTGACTGACTGTGCTGACTGGCTGGCTGGCTGACTGGCTGGCTGGCTGGCTGCAAGACTCCACTATATAAATATCAACCTCATGCCTCACTGGCTGGTTCATAATAATAGTATCACATTCACCAAACTGGCGTCCTTCCAAATTATCTAGGTTCAAGCTGTGAACCCCAACCTCCTCCATATCCATTTTGAACAACGGTTTAACAATGAGGATAATTTTGCTCAATTCGCTGTCCAAATTAAAAAGGCTCGAGTCAGCAAACTGACTTCCCATTTGCCGGTAGACAGAATGTCCCGCGTGCCTCTGCTCCCAAATCTTTTAATAAAAATTGTCCTTGAGTTTGACTTTGTTGCCACAGAACAATTGGGTGACGGTCGTATGCCTACGTCTCGATCTAGTTGGCAATCTGTCTCGTTAGCTAGAACGTGATTTGTACAGCTGTTGCTGCAACCACGCAAGGCAGCTTGCAAACATGACAGGCATGACAAGCTCGCCTTGCAGTGTGCAGCTGGATAAATCGCAGTTAGCTTGCCGGGTGACGCTATGCTTTTCACATCGGACTGTGTTTTCGATCAGTCGTGGATCACAGGTTCTGCAGAATGCACGTTGGAATTGCTGCATTCTTAGAACGCAGTCGATATTCTACTGTTCGTGAGGAGTTAGCTATAGCTGGGTAGCAGAATTCTGCATTGTCTGCAATCACTACCACCTTGTTGACCTCGTCACTCACCATAACACTGGTGTTGCTAGTCAGCATAGAGAAACATTTCTGGCATCATCAGCATTTTATAATGGAAGGAGAAAAGGGCAAAGTCCGTAAATCACGTTCAAGAAATGACAAAATAGCTAGATGTCATGGGGCGACTGTCACCTGGAAATCACACAATATAATCAACGTGACTTGCTTGCTAAGCAAGCTAACTAGTTATCCGTCTAGAAATACCCCATTTCAAAGTTAACCAGAAAACCCCCCACCGCAGTTTGCCAAAAGTCAACCTGTTAGCCATGTAGCTGTAAATGATTTATTGTTATCGTCTGACAGCTAAAAACATATGAAGCTAGCTGGCAAATCACACTAGCTAACATAACTAGCTCGCAGGCTACAGCTAACGTTAGCTGTTTACCTCATATTGGATGTATTGCTTTCTCCACTCGGGAGTGATGTGCGCTGAAAGATGCTCCGTGAATTTCATTCTGTCTCCGAGTGGCTCCCCGCTGGAACTTGATCTTGGTTGCTGTGTTTGCTGAAGAGCCACGGAAAGAAAATGTCCAACCTCGTGATAATGAAAGCAGGGTTTGACAGCTAGCTAAGAAATGTTCCTCAATCCAGATTAGGACTGTGTTCAGTCGATGGATAACGTTAGCGTTCTACCTCCCATACTGTTTATGGTCGGAGACTGGGCGATGAGTGACAACATCGAATCATAACTATAGCTTAAATGCTTCAACCTCTCCACAATTGTCTTTGAGTTCGTGTTTAGAAAAAAGTCTTACGACGTCATGGATTAGCACAAGCACAGTATTGTCGGCGATTGCATATTAACCCCCGCGTCTTCTACAGCGAAGTCGTTCCGACGCCATCGAGCCAGTATGGGGAGAAGTGACGTTGATGTGGCGTCATCGCGTATGGAATGCTCAGGTGAAAAACAAAGTTGTCATCTTAAAACACGTATCGCCCCTCCATTGAAGGTGCATGAATGAGAAAGCAGAGTCATTTAAAACATACGACGGACACGTTACAAACGTATGTTTGTTTTAATCAACAATTAGACCATAAAACACCATGTCCTCAATGGCCAGGCCATCACACTTTCACACTGACACGTCGTATAACATCAGTGTTTCGCACATAAATGTAATTTATGTCAACAAATTGAGGTCGTGGTGTGTATGAGGATGACCTAGCACCGATACGTTACTAGAAACAGCTGCCTGTTACTGGCTTCCTTCCCTGGACCAAACGAGCTTCTTGAAACATTTGTTATCGAGACAGACTCATTCCGTTTACTACTGCCTCACCGTTATAACTGAAGAGTCAGGTACAATATTTGTAGGTGAGAATTGACACTGGTCTTACGCTCCGAAATATAACATAATGGTATTGATTGAACCAGCAGCTCAGTTGGAAGGCGTGTGTGTGTAAAAAACAAACACCTTTTATACATATACTCACTTGGAGGTTATCGTTTTTCCGTTAAAAAAATGTGTTGGAATGGAAGAGTTGGGGCTGAGAAACTGCTTCAACAGTTCAAAATGTATATCGTTTGACACTGGCGCCCCCTAGTGGACAATACGTGCATGACGTCGACACATCTCGAGGACAAACATACCGTTGTCTTTACTCTCGCGCTCATTGTTCGGCTTCGAACTCCTACTCCATTGTTTATCCATTCAGAAAGCCTTGTTCAGCTCGGGACTATCAAGTTGACTCTTTGCTATAAATGTAACAGAGGAGCTGTGTGTTTGCTCTCGCGCGTTTGTGCGCGTGCGTGGTGCAAGCCAGAGAAACCGAGAGAAAATCACACACAAAAACACAACAAATATATATATTTTTATAGAAATAAATACAATTCATTTGCATAAATGGATACAAGATATTTGCCTTAGGCCTACACAGTTATGCAATATACGTCTCCTAAACATTTGAATTATGTTCGCCTTAGAATGAACAGCGTCTATGAACGGAGTCATCGACATTGATTGGTTTCGTAAATTGCTCACCGCTGATATTCAGAACTACATGTCATGGACAGCGCCTCTCTCGACACAACAATACGTGTATTCCATTAGAACCCCCTGTTAAAGCAAAGCAAACAATCACAATTTGGAACACAAAATATAGCGTCTCCATTCGACGAGCTTTTTAAAGACCTAAACACATATAGCGGCAATGACATCACCGAGTCATTATTAAACATTCGGTAAGGTATAGGCCTTGAAAATGACTCGACGTCCTTTGCAGGCCGAAGACTCCGCTCTTGGCATTCACCGCGTGCCTTAATTGAATGACTATAAATCAAGGTCCACTGTGAACACGGAGAGAAGGAGCCTATATCTCTGGAGAGAAAAAAGAAGAATTTCTTTCCAACGGTCAAAAAAAAACACCCCATCTCATCCCCGTGTGATGGGATATCAATACTGGCGTATTTTCCGTTAGGAGCCGCAGCGGTCATCTTCATTGTACTTCACTTAATCCTACAATTTTCTGTGGACGTTTAAACCCAATAAAATAAACCGTTGTCCCAAAAATCCTATACATGATCCCAAAGATACCAAAATAATACGCATTATAGCCACGTAAGATAGGCTACCTAATCCTCTGCTGCCGTTATGGAATTGCTCGCAGTGGGCTATACGCACAACTGTGTTTGTCAATGCGGCACGCAGCTCAGGTTTTGGAGGTTGTGAAACAATGAAAACGCAGAGCCGCGCGGCTCATTTGATCCCCTTCAAAGGGCGCTTGAGACTGTCATGTCGCGTGGGCCATGAGCGAATAATGGAGGATTATTCTGGCTCTTCACGAATGACATACAAATTGTAATAAAATAGATGGATGTACTATTTTTTCGTAAATATTTGCATTTTAAAACGGTTGCACATATAGGCCAGTATTAGCTACTAGTAACCCCAAACAGCGCATATATAGGATTATAGCCCAAAATTCGGAAACAATGGTAACTATAATATCGTTAAATCACGCCCAATTTTTTTTTATATATAAGAAGAATAGCTTATACGAATGAGGTGTAAGGATTAGTCAATGACCTAACCCTTTAAACGCAGACTTCCTATACACACATCTCTTTGTTAAGAAATTAAAATGAACACATACGATGCATAACAGCGCAAAATCCAATAAAAAAAACGTATAAATACATCATAGCGTTTAGCATTCATATAGGCCTGTAGGATGGGTCCAGTATGTCGCATTATCTCTTCCAGGAACGGTCCTCATCGATGTTATCTGCTCCGGATTTGCTCCCAAAATGCAAAGAAATGCATTCTGAAATAGAAAATAGTTTGAATTTCATTGTTCAGTTGTCTTGATACTGCTCTGTTGATCATTATTCACAATGAAACGTCGCACCGAACGATAAAATAAAATCCTTTCAAGGATTAGTCTACGCGCACGGACGGTGACGTCACGTGCATACCCTGTCAGCAAGCCTCTGTTTAAACATTAAGTGGATACATGAAAAGGTCTATAATCAATTACAGAAGAAGTGTAAACCGCAGAGTAAACCTAAAAATGCAAGCTATTATTGGTATAATTTAGAGGTTAAAGATGGATTACAAACGATGAACAGAGAAAAAGCAAAACAATTTTTACGGTATTTTTTCCTTGCCCTGTTAGCAAAGCATAGGAAAGGGAACCAAATATGCCTAATTAAAGCCCAACAAAACCGGAATGTATGAAAACGAATTACAGTCTTGAGAGTTTAGAACGCGCCACCATTCGCGGTCTTGACAGTTCGTCATACACTCGTTGACCAATCAGAAACCAGACGCTCCCTTTTCGACCAATTGGGTAGCTCAATGTTGAAGAGTTCAAATTGTAGTTTGCCGTTTTGGTCAACGGTAGAAAGTGTGTCAAGACTACAGTACTCTTTACAGTTTTTCCTCTTCTTTCATTTAAACACGTTTTACTGTAAACCTTACGATATCTAAGCATACTTTTTAGTTTCTGCCGTTGCAAGCTTGGTCTCTTGCTAACGTTTGGTCTATGGTACGACTCAAACTAGAAAGAAACCTGTTGAATGTGGAGTTTCAATCAGTACTGTTTACACGTTAGCTCAGCTAGCCTATTAGCTAGGTGCTCCAAAAGTGTGTTTCAGTCTTTAATGGTCGGCCAGCTTTTCAAAAGCCACACATTTTCATGTCTAGGTAGTTAGCTTCCTAGCTACAAATGCAAACTGTAATTGCAGCAAGCTAGCTAGTTATCTAGCCAGCTTTATTGTCCTAGAACCTGACAGCAATCAATGTTCAACGACGAGGATAATTTAGTCGAGAATGTTGCCAATCTAAGGAGTCGGCTACAATCAAATGAGACACAACTACAAAGTTTGGGAGAACTATTGAGGTAAGTAGTTTCATACTGTAAGTAGTTAGTTAGCTGTTGTTGATGCCTTTCCCCATCACAGTTCACAGACAAGAGTTATTCACGACTTCGTTCTTGGACTGTCAGAAGTCTGTTGGGGAGGGGGGGGGGCGCTTGATGTTTACCAAGGCAAATAAGATAGCTTTAGCTGTTAACGTCAATATCTGAGAAGTGACATCACATAAAGCTGAAGAAAGAATGAATCATGGACGTTCTCCCCGTCCTTACAGTCAGTCTGGACATGACGGCCACAGCGAGAGGTCCAACCATAGCCCTCCGCACGGGTTCGCACGGCGTCTCACCGTAGAAGACCTTCGGCGACCGGATGACCTCCAGCTCCCGCAGGTCCAGCGCTGCGCGGAGAGAGTCCTGAGCAGGACCACCGATCACCGGGTTACCGATCGCCGGGTTAGCCCGCGTGCCTCAGACTCCAGGGTAGGAGAAACAGAGATGGAAACGGTGTTTTTGTTAGCGAGTCTGTGTGGGGGAGTTAGTGTAGCCTATGTTTAGAGAGAAAGCATTAGAGATTCGCAAAAGAGAAAGTTAAGAGCGTAAATAACATAGTAATAATGTATAATATTCATTTAGCAGATGATGTTATCCTAAGTGGCCTACAGGGTTTGTAACCTCTAGCAACCTCTTGATCTACTGTCAAAGAATCTACTGGCGAACTATACCTCCCCCCATCTTTATACAAACAGATGTACGTTGTGCAGTTCCATTCAGTGTCCAGCTCTTCTGACCTCTAAACACACACACACACACACACACACACACACACACACCACACACACACACACACACACCACACACACACACCTCCAGACGTCCTCAGGCAGGTGTGTTACTGAGATGGAGGCGGGTCAGTTGAAGCAGAGGCTGGGCTTCCTGCGCCAGGAGAACGCTTCCCTCATGCAGGAGAACCAGCAGCTCCTCAGCGACCTGCAGGCTGCCCAGCTGGAGGTGGCTAGCTCCAGGACCAAGGTAGGTGACCCCCCGCCCCCCCTTCCACCTCCCTATCTCTGCTCTCGTCTCCTCTCTCGTCTCCTCTCTCTTGCCCTTCACGTCTCCTCTCTCGTCTCCTCTCTCGTCTCCTCTCTCGTCTCCTCTCTCGTCTCCTCTCTCGTCCTCTCTCGTCTCCTCTCTCGCTCCTCTCTCGTCTCCTCTCTCGTCTCTCTCGTCTCCTCTCTCTTGCCCTCACGTCTCCCTCTCGTCTCCTCTCTCGTCTCCTCTCTCGTCTCCTCTCTCGTCTCCTCTCTTGCCCTTCACGTCTCCTCTCTCGTCTCTCTCTCGTCTCCTCTCTCTTCTCCTCTCTCGTCTCTCTCTCGTCTCTCTCTCGTCTCCTCTCTCGTCTCTCTCTCTTGCCCTTCACGTCTCCTCTCTCGTCTCCTCTCTCTCTCTCGTCTCTCTATCGTCTCATCGTCTTGCCCTTCACGTCTCCTCTCGTCTCCTCTCTCGTCTCCTCTCTCGTCTCCTCTCTCGTCTCCTCTCTCGTCTCCTCTCTCTGCCCTTCACGTCTCCTCTCTCGTCTCCTCTCGTCTCCTCTCTCGTCTCCTCTCTCGTCTCCTCTCTCGTCTCCTCTCTCGTCTCCTCTCTCGTCTCCTCTCTCTTGCCCTTCACATCTCCTCTCTCGTCTCCTCTCGTCTCCTCTCTCGTCTCCTCTCTCGTCTCCTCTCTCGTCTCCTCTCTCGTCTCCTCTCTCGTCTCCTCTCTCGTCTCCTCTCTCTTGCCCTTCACGTCTCCTCTCTCGTCTCCTCTCTCGTCTCCTCTCTCGTCTCCTCTCTCGTCTCCTCTCTCTTGCCCTTCACGTCCGCTCTCTCCTTCCAGGTCCGACTGCTGGGGACCACCGTAGGGGCCAAGGCCTCCAGCGTGTCCGTCATGAAGGAGCAGATTCTGGGCTTGGAGGCAGAGGTGGAGGCTCAGATCCAAGAGCTCAGGTAACACCTTTCCATCGTTTCACACGCGTCTGCCTGACGATAATCACCATGGCAACCCAACGACTGATGGTATTGACGCCAGTGATGCTAGTACTCTAATGTTGTGGCTCAAAGACCACCAAGCCCATGGTGCTATAGAAACGATTGTTGTTGTTGATGAAGTCGTTGTCATGGTTGCAGGGCTGCAGAGCTGAGAGCAGACCAGAGTCTGCAGGCTGCAGCTCAGAGTGACAGACAGGTGGCCGAACTCACGGAGGAACTGAGCGTGCTCAGAACACAGCTGACTGACAGAACCAAGCAGGGCAAACGGTAAGCAACAACAAGCCATCACACACACACACACAGAGACACACACACACAACACACACACACGACACACACAGACACACACACCACTCCTCCCCCTCCCTCCATCTTCTCCCCTTAATCTTTACTAGATTAATTGACAGTTTATAATTGTCAGTGGAATTTGTCTTGCACCTCCAAAATAAACATCTAAGGAAAATACTGACACCTACTGTCCCATTCTGTGTGTTGTGTGTATCTAGTGATATGTGTGTAGGTATCTAGTGATGTGTGTCTAGGTATCTAGTGATGTGTGTGTTGTGTGTGTGTATCTTGTGATGTGTGTGTGTATCTAGTGATATGTGTGTGTGTATCTAGTGACGCGTGTGTGTAGGTATCTAGTGATGTGTGTTGTGTGTGTGTATCTTGTGATGTGTGTGTGTATCTAGTGATGTGTGTGTGTGTATCTAGTGATGTGTTGTGTGTTGTGTGTGTGTATCTAGTGATGTGTGTGTGTATCTAGTGATGTGTGTATCTTGTGATGTGTGTGTGTATCTAGTGATGTGTGTGTATCTAGTGATGTGTGTGTGTTGTGTGTGTGTATCTAGTGATGTGTGTGTGTATCTAGTGATGTGTGTATCTAGTGATGTGTGTGTGTGTGTGTGTGTGGTCTGCCAGGGCGGAGCAGCAGAGGAACCAGGCCCTCCGTAATGCTGAGAAGCTGACGGACGCTTTCAAGGAGTACAAGACCAACGTCTCCTGCAAGCTGCAGAAGGTACCTCCCCCCCCCAGTCCCCTGGCCCCCCAGTCCCCTGGCCCCCCATCCCCCCTGGCCCCCCACAGCCCCCCCCAGTCCCCTAGCCCACCAGTATTCTAAAACACGCTCAAATGTAGCGACAAACATCCAGCCTTCTCTCTAGTCACCCCACCAGTCCATGTCAAATCATGTCTCTAGTTTGCCTAGATTGACTATTTTTGTTTGTCTGCAGGTGCTGGACAGCGAGAGCAAGCTGAAGGAGAGTCTGATCCAGTGTGACAGAGAGAGAGAGAGTCTGGAGCGAGAGAGGAACGAGCAGGCTCAGACCATCAGGTCAGAGGTCATCGAGGGAGGAGCCTAGAGGTCACTCTGTATCAGGGGAACAAGGGATGATGATGATCCCAGAGGAAACTCCTCATCACCATCCCCCTCCTCCTCTTCTTCATTCTCTCACCACCACCCCCTCCCCTCATCCTCTCACCCCTCCCCTCCTCTCACCCCCTCCCATCCTCATCCTCTCACCCCCTCCCCTCCCCTCCTCTTCATCCTCTCACCCTCCTCTCCTCCTCCTCTTCATCCTCTCACCCCTACTTCTCATCCTCATCCTCTCACCCCCCCTCCCCTCCTCTTCATCCTCTCACCCTCCCCTCCTCCTCCTCTTCATCCTCTCACCCTCCCCTCCTCCGTCCGTCCAGCCAGCTGAAGGAGGAGGCAGGCCAGGCCAGGTGTTTGACCTCGGAGCGAGCCCAGCTCCAGGCTCGTCTGGAGGAGGCTGAGCGGCAGGCCTCGCGGCTGGAGAAGGAGCTCTGTGAGCGGGCCGCAGGGGGGACGGAGCTGGCCTCTCTCCGCAGGGAGGTGGAGGATCTGCGGTCGCTGTCTCAGTGTCAGGAACACATGCTGGGTCAGGGCCAGAGGGAGGCCCAGCAGAGCCGGGCGGAGCTGACCAGCCTGGAGGCCATACTGACACTGCTGCATCTCAGAGAGGTATGGGAGACACACACACACACACAGGCTCACACACACACTACAGTCAGACACACACACACATATACACACACACAGGCTCTCACACACACATAC
>CAEFZP010002141.1:20000-25000 GCA_903064625.1 Mallotus villosus
ATGATACAACCCAGGGCTCGTACCGCCAGCTTCCAACTGTTCCTCACATCACCGACATCTTCCTTTAAGTGGTTTCATGAAAAGAAAAACAAAACAAAACCTAGTTTGTTGTGTTGACATGTGGTGTCTCCATCGCTGTGTACTTTCTCTGGAGCTGCTGTCACAACCACAACACAGAACAACGTCTTCCTTTGATGATCACTCACCAGGATCTGGAGTTTAGGGTTCTGTCTTTTTCTGGCCTACAAAGGCCTGCTTTGACAGACGGAAGGTCTGGCTCCTCTGGGCAGTCTGCTGTCCTGTCTGCATGTCTCCTATCAGACCATCTCACTCCTCAGTCTGCATGTCTCCTATCAGTCCATCTCACTCCTCTGTCTGCATGTCTCCTATCAGACCATCTCACTCCTCTGTCTGCATGTCTCCTATCAGACCATCTCACTCCTCTGTCTGCATGTCTCCTATCAGACCATCTCACTCCTCTGTCTGCATGTCTCCTATCAGACCATCTCACTCCTCTGTCTGCATGTCTCCTATCAGACCATCTCACTCCTCAGTCTGCTCTGTCTGCATGTCTCCTATCAGAACATCTCACTCCTCTGTCTGCATGTCTCCTATCAGACCATCTCACTCCTCAGTCTGCTCTGTCTGCATGTCTCCTATCAGTCCATCTCACTCCTCTGTCTGCATGTCTCCTATCAGACCATCTCACTCCTCTGTCTGCATGTCTCCTATCAGTCCATCTCACTCCTCTGTCTGCATGTCTCCTACCAGTCCATCTCACTCCTCTGTCTGTATGTCTCCTACCAGTCCATCTCACTCCTCTGTCTGTCAGTGGTGCGCAGCACAGGCTGCTTCTGATGGGGAGGTACCGATGGATGGAAAGGAGAAAGGGAGGAATGGAGGCAGGGAGGGGGAGGCATGAGGCAGGGAGGGAGGCATGAGGCAGGGAGGGAGGCAGGTAGGGGAAGGCATGAGGCAGGGAGGGAGGCAGGGAGGGAGCATTGAGGGAGGGAGGGAGGGAGGCAGGGAGGCAGGGAGGGAGGCAGGGAGGGAGGCAGGGAGGGATGTATGTGGAGAGCAGGTGATGACCCTGTGTGTCTCCCTCCAGGTGATGACCCTGTGTGATGACCCTGTGTCTCCCTCCAGGTATCCCAGCTGGAGCAGGAGTTGGAGCGTGCGCGTGCCTCCCTGCAGGAGGAGAGGAGGAGGAGAGAGGAGGAGGTGCAGGAGAAGGACAAGGAGGTGCAGGAGAGGAGGAGCCAGATCGTCCAGCTGTCAGGCTCAGTCAGGTGAGGAGAGCTGTACTGTCCACATCCTGTCACCTGGTTACATTAGACTCCTGTGATACTACTACTGTCAGGCTCAGTCAGGTGAGGAGAGCTGTACTGTCCACATCCTGTCACATGGTTACATTAGACTCCTGTGATACTACTACTGTCAGGCTCAGTCAGGTGAGGAGAGCTGTACTGTCCACATCCTGTCACATGGTTACATTAGACTCCTGTGATACTACTACTGTCAGGCTCAGTCAGGTGAGGAGAGCTGTACTGTCCACATCCTGTCACATGGTTACATTAGACTCCTGTGCTACTACTACTACTCTAATGAGCCATACTGCTGTGGGAGTCTGCATTCATTCCAGTTCATGCCCAGCCTCCAGCACACACAAAGACCAGTTCTCCCCCAAGGGGCTCGAGTCGTCCCATGACTGCTCTGTGTGTGTGTGTCTGTGTGTGTGTGTGTGTCTGTGTGTGTGTCTGTGTGTTTGTCTGTGTGTGTGTGTGTGTGTGTGTGTCTGTGTGTGTGTCTGTGTGTGTGTCTGTGTGTGTGTTTGTCTGTGTGTGTCTGTCTGTGTGTGTGTCTGTGTTTGTGTGTGTGTGTCTGGTGTGTGTGTGTGTCTGTGTGTGTGTGTGTGTGTGTAGCAGACAGGGTATATATACTCCACAGCTCCTCAGTATTCTTGGTTGGGAGGGCGTCCAGATCATCCCATCTCCAGACACTCCAAGATACTCTCTCTTCTGGAAGATACTCTCATCAAACATACTCTCTCTCCTCAACGACACGCTCCAAGATACGTCTTCAAAGGAATTCTCTCTCCAAAAGATACTCGGCAAAGATATCAAATCAAGAGACGTCTTCATCAAAGACACTTTCTCCTCAGCGATCCTCTTCAGACACGCTCTCTCCTCAGCGATCCTCTTCAGACACGCTCTCTCCTCAGCGATCCTCTTCAGACACGCTCTCTCCTCAGCGATCCTCTTCAGACATGCTCTCTCCTCTGTGACACGTCTCTTCAGACACGCTCTCTCCTCAGCGATCCTCTTCAGACACGCTCTCTCCTCAGCGATCCTCTTCAGACACGCTCTCTCCTCTGTGACACGTCTCTTCAGACACGCTCTCTCCTCAGCGATCCTCTTCAGACACGCTCTCTTTTCGGCGATACGTCCAGACTGTTGCTCCCCAGCCAGTCAGCTTTCTCTCCAGGGTGGGGCTGTGTGTGGTCTGGCTCCTCCCCAGCTGCTCCGCCCCAGCCTGCACCTCCACCCTCCCTCCAGGCGGGGGCGCTGTCTGCCCGCTGAGGCGGCGCGTGTGCAGGACGATGGGGGCCGTGTGTACAGTCAGGTGGGGACGGCTGGTCCTGCTCTGGTTCCTCCTTAGGACCACTGTGTGAGCGTGTGTGTGTGGACGTGTGTGTGTGGACGTGTGTGTGTGGACGTATGTGTGTGGACGTGTGTGTGTGGACGTGTGTGTGTGGACGTGTGTGTGTGAGCGTGTGTGTCACACTATCATATTTGTATGTATGGTCTTTATTCCCTGCATATTTGTGTCTGTGTGTGTGTGCCTGTTTGCCTCCATGTGTGTGTGTGTGTGCCTCCGTGTGTGTGTGTGCTTGTGTGCCTCCATGTGTGTGTGCCTCCATGTGTGTGTGTGCCTGTGTGTGTGCCTCCATGTGTGTGTGTGTGTGTGTGTGTGTGCCTCCATGCCTCCGTGTGTGTGTGTGCCTGTGTGTGTGCCTCCATGTGTGTGTTGACGTGCGTGTCCCTCCCTGTCCTCCGCAGCCAGCTGACGTCAGAGGTGAGTGCGTGTGGCGGGGAGCTGTCGTCCCTGGAGCAGGAGGTGCTCAGCCTGCGGAGGGAGAGCAGCAACAGAGCCTCACAGCTCAGCCTGGCCCAGCACAGCCTGCAGCACACCCAGACCCTGCTGGACACCAAGAGCTGTCTGGGTGAGGGGGGAGGGAGGGAGAGGGAGAGGAGGGAGGAGGAGAGAGGAGAGAGAGAGGGGAGGGAGGGAGATGGGCATAGGGACGCGGATGACGGGACAGCGCGTCAGGGACGCGCAACGCGCGCCACCTCACTCTCGCCTCCCGCCCCCCTCAGCCACCGAGACCCTGCTGGCACCAGAGCTGTCTTTGTGAGGGAGGGGGATAGAGATTTGATGAGAGGAGAAAAGTGATGCTGGTGAGGTAGTGTCTGTGATGTTATACTGATCTCTCCCTCCCTCTCTCCTCCTGCTTCCTCCCTCTCTCCTCCTCTCTCTACCTCTCCCTCTCTCCTCTCTCTCCTCCTCCTTCCCTCTCCCTCTCCCTCTCCCCCCCTCCCCCTGGTCAGTGGTGGACCTGGAGGAGAAGCTCCAGCGTTCGGAGGAGGACAGGAGGAGCTCGTCCCAGCAGGCCCAGCTGCTGGAGGGGCAGCTTCAGGGGGTGAGAGGGGAGCTGACGGACACCTGGGTCACCTGCAGGAGCTGAGAGACCTGCTGCTGAAGACCCAGGTCACCTGTGATGAGAGGCAGGCCTCTCTGGAGAAGCTGGCCACCGAGCTCAGGTGAGCTGGGATGAGACCACGCCCCCACGGCACACACACACTCTCTGCTGACACACACACACACAACACACACACAACACACAGACTCTCTCTCTCTCTGACACCACACACACTCTCTGCCCACGCACACACACACGCACACTCGCTCTCTCTTTTGCTGACGCACACCCACACACTCTCCCTCTCTCTCTCCTGCCGACGCACACACACACAGACTCTCTCTCTCTCTGCCGACACACACACACACACAGACTCTCTCTCTCTGCGAGCACACACACACTCTCCTCTCTCTCTCTGCCGACGCACCACACACACACACACACACTCTCGTTCTACCACCCCTGCACCACTGCTCTCGGGCCTCACCCGTGAAACAAACTCTCTCTTTGTGGCGGAGGTCGACATTACTCGGTAACGCCGATCGCCGTGGATACCCGAGTGATTGGGTGAGCATGTGAGGTCCTGAAGCTTCCGAACTGTCGTTACCACCGTGTGGTCCTGAGCAGGAAGCAGGAAGTACATGTCTGAGCAGGCCACATGTTGCAGATCTTTAACTTCTCTACAGGATTAGATCTGTGCTTCATCATGGTTTTGTATTCACTGTATCATTCATAATGTATGTCTTAAATGCTGTAAGATTATATTGATTTCTTCATTATGATAAAAAAAAAGTTTACAGTCACAGCAGTCTTTGTCCAACTCTACCCCCACTTACACCACACAACCTTACACCACCCACCACACACACATACAACACCTTCACCCCCCCACCCACTTACACAACTTCACCTCCACCCACCTCCACCCCCCCACCACCACCCGTGTGATAAGGATATATAAAGATAAATAAAGATACAGTGTGGTACACACACACATATATAAGATACACAGAGTAACTGACTGGTGAAACAGCACTAAAAGATGACTCATAACATCATCGATCAATAAGGTGGCACGTTGGTCTGACACGCCACCACAGTACGTGTTGAAGGTCACACAGGGGCAAAGGGCAGTGATGTCACAAGAGTAGTAGATGCTACCGTGACAACGCTAATGCCCACCACTAAACTACACTGTGTGTGTGTGTGTGTGTGGTGTGAGGTTACACAACTGTATCAAATCAACATTTATGTGTATAGCCCTTTTTACATGCAAGCATGTCACAGAGGGCTTCACATA
>CAEFZP010002141.1:27500-33474 GCA_903064625.1 Mallotus villosus
AACAGGAGAGGAGGAGGAGAACAGGAGAGGAGGAGAACAGGAGAGGAGGAGAACAGGAGAGGAGGAGAACAGGAGAGGAAGAGGACAGCAGGAGAGGAGGAGAGTAGTAGAACAGGAGAGGAGGAGGAGAACAGGAGAGGAGGAGAACAGGAGAGGAGGAGAGTAGTAGAACAGGAGAGGAGGAGAGTAGTAGAACAGGAGAGGAGGAGAGTAGTAGAACAGGAGAGGAGGAGAGTAGTAGAACAGGAGAGAAGGAGAACAGGAGAGGAGGAGAACAGGAGAGGAGGAGAACAGGAGAACCCAGTTGGAGGAGGCCAGAGCCTGAGTGTCTGTGTCTCCTGCAGGAGGTGCAGCGGAGGCGTGTGGAGGAGGAGCTGGCCGGCAGGGAGGTGCGCTGGGCCCAGGAGGAGGCGGAGCTGGCCGGCAGGGAGGCGCGCTGGGCCCAGGAGGAGGCGGAGCTCCGACAGGCCGTCTCCTCCCTGCAGCAGGAGCTGGAGGAGGAGAGGGAGCAGCACAACAAGGAGGTGACCACCTGTGTGTGTGTGTGTGTGTGTGTGTGTGTGTGTGTGTGTGTGTGTGGTGTGTGTGTGTGTGTGTGTGTGTGTGTGTTACGGCACGGAGCTGACAAGCTGTGTGTGTGTGTGTGTGTGTGTGTGTGTGTGTGTGTGTGTGTGTTTACGGCACGGAGCTGACCATCTGTGTGTGTGTTAGTTCTAAGTTCTCTGCGTGTCTCCTGAACACACACAAACACACAGTTGTGTTTGTATTCCTCGACTTCCTGTCTCCTCACAAGCTCCTCATCTTCTTCTCACTTCCTTTTTATTTCATCTCCACTTCCTCTTCTCTCTCACACACACAATGCATGTCTTGTCTTTTATCTTCCTTATCTCTCGTTCTTCCCCTCTCTCCTATTTCTACTTCCCCTCTCTCGTGTGTCTCTCTCTCCACTCCCCGGACATCATATTAACGATGAAACATGAAGGTAAAAACTGATAGTTTCCCGCCTGCAGCTGTCGTCTCTGCAGCAGACGCGAGGCCAGCTGCTGAAGGTGTCGGAGCAGATCTCCTGCAGCATGAGGACATCTCACGAGCAGCTGGCTGCAAGGCTGCAGCACACCCAGGCCCAACTGGACCAGACCAGAGACCAGGCCTCTAACCTCCAGGCCCAGCTAGACCAGACTAGGACCCAGGCCTCTAACCTCCAGGCCCAGCTGGACCAGGCCAGAGCCCAGGCCTTCAGCCTCCAGGCCCAGCTAGACCAGACCAGAGACCACACCTCTAACCTCCAGGCCCAGGTCCATGCCAGGGAGACGGCCTTCAGACGGCTAGCGAGGCCCTGCTCATCAAGGTAAGAAGATTCTTCCTTCTCTCTCGTCCTCCCTCCCTACCTCTCTCTCTTCCTCCCTCCTCACTCTCGTCCTCCTCCTCCCTCCCTTCTTCCATCTCTCCTCCAGGAGTCAGAGGTGACCCGCCTGCAGGCCAGGATGTCGTCTCTGGAGAGAGCGTCAGACCTCCACTCCTCCTCCACCCAGCCCTCCTCCCCTCCACCCAAACACACGCTCCCTCGCTCCCCCCCGTCACCTCACAGCCTCCTCCTCTCCCTCCCTCACAAACACCTCGCCTCCCCCTCGCGCGTCCTCCCACGCCCTCCCTCCCCTCCCCTCCCCCTCACGCACCCTCACTCCTCGCCCCCCGGTCACACGCACCTCCGCTCCTCCCCTTCACACGCCCCCACGCGGGTCCTCTCCGCCCCCCACGCCCTCCCTCCCCACCCCCAGGACCGAGCCTCAGACTGGGGCAGCAGCAGCGTGGATTCCTCCCTGGAACTCTCCAGTAGCCTGAGAGCCACTCTGAGGGAAGCGCTGGGGCAGAGACCCTGGGACGACTCCTCCCTCTCCCCCTCGCCCAGCCCCTACCTCTACCCCGACCTCCACCACACCCACCTCTCCCCTGACCTCCACACCCAGCTCCACCCTGCCCCCCTCACGCACCTCCTCCCAGAGCTCCACCACACCCGACTCCCGCCAGACCACCTCCCCCCAGACCTCCAGCCTGACCCAGACCACAGTTGGCAGGGCTTCAGCCAACTGGAGGCCTCCACGGCCACAGACATGTCCTTCAACCCCCTCACCTACATGGTGGACAAGCCTGGGGACCAGGACCAGGAGGGGGGCAGGGTGCAGGAAGGTGACCCAGGAAGGGAGACTCTCCTGGGGCACGCCCGGGAGGATGAGCAGGAGGGGCTGGAGGGGCTGGACATGAGCTCTCTGACCGGCATGCTGCACTTCGTCAACCAGACCCTGGCCATGCAGGAAGACACCTCCCTCTGGAGCTCCAACGGCCAATCAGAGGCAGACCACACCCTCACCATACAGGTTAGTCCCGCCTTCTCAAAACCGATAAGCCAATCATATGAGAATGTTTGAAGACGGGGAAACCTTTTCAACCAAAACACATCTGTTGTCAGTATCATTGTAATATAACTGGTTATTGGTGCTTGTTAAAGATGCTGGGTTATTAGTGTTATGACTGATAATAAGAGTGATGGTGTGTTTTGTTTCCAGGGAGGGTTGAGGGAGGAGGGCGGAGCCTCTGCTACTGGTGAATGACAAGCCCCGCCCCCTCAGGATGTGTTAAGCACAGTGGGCTGGTGGTTACAAGACTGTGTGTCTGTGTTTGTGTGTTTTTAGTCATGGTGTGTATTTGTTCTTGTGTGTGTGTGTGTGTGTGTGTGTGTGTGATGATGTTTGGCCCAGGACCTTTTAAAGTTTCCATATAAAATGAGCGCTTCTTGAAGTATTTAAATGAAGCTGTGGGCCTCTGCTGACAGTCAGGGATTGGTCCTCTTCACCCCCTAGACTGGCTGTGATTGGTCCTCTTCACCCCCTAGACTTGCTGTGATTGGTCCTCTTCACCCCCTAGACTGGCTGTGATTGGTCCTCTTCACCCCCTAGACTGTGATTGGCTGCTGCTCTCAACCTATTTGTTTTGTGTAGAAATGTACAGTTAATTCAATGTTTTGTACAAACTTAAGATGTGTGTTACGTTGAATATTTTCTCTGTGAATATTCCTAATGATTTTTTACTAGAATAAACTATTTTGGTATGTAGTCTTGGTGTTTGTTTGGTGTTTGTTTGGTGTTTGTTTCGGGTCGTACCTAATCAGCCGTGGCTGTAAGGGGAGGCCTGCGGTGGCCTATTAAACTAAAAGTTTTTTTCCGGTCATGTTACCAGGGCAACGTAGTTGACTGGGGCTTGGAATGTGAGGTTTGAAGGGGGGGTAGTGTGGGAATGTGTGTGTGTGTGCTGAGGTGGGGGTAATATGTTGGATCCTTACGGGCTCATCTAGGAGCCACTTGGCCCTCAGTCAGACTTCCATAACCAGTGATCTGTGGAGGGAGACGAGGAATCTACACTGCACACACACACACACACCAGCATCTACACTGCATAGCACACACACACACACCAGCATGTACACTGCATAGTACACACACACAGCAGAGCAGCTGCATGTGCAATGAGAGAACTTTGTGAGCGGAGAGAGTGTGTCTCTATTGTAGGAACCAGCATCATTCAACACAGGTTTTAACAGTGTGTGCGTGTGTTCCTCTCTGTGTGTGTGTGTGTGTGTGTGTGTCTCTGTGTGTGTGTGTGTGTGTTTATTTTGAAACCTGAGACGATGACTGAGTCAACATCACAAGCAGCAACCAGGCTGGCCCCAGCTGTCCTGTGGAGGTTGATGGGAAATGTCTCTGTCTGTCTGTCTGTCTGTCTGTCTGTCTGTCTGTCTGTCTGTCTGTCTGTCTGTCTGTCTGTCTGTCTGTCTGTCTGTCTGTCTGTCTGTCTGTCTGTCTGTCTGCCTGTCTGCCTGTCTGCCTGCCTGCCTGTCTCTGTCTGTCTGTCTGTCTGTCTGCCTGCCTGCCTGCCTGCCTGCCTGCCTGCCTGCCTGCCTGCCTGCCTGCCTGCCTGCCTGCCTGCCTGTCTGTCTGTCTGTCTGCCTGCCTGTCTGCCTGCCTGTCTGCCTGTCTGTAAACCTTGTGTGTCTAATTAAACCACACAGCAGCTGAAAGACCTTAGCTTGCAAACTGCCTCCCAGTGTGACTAGTCATTACTGAATCATTCAAACTGGTTCTTGGTAGAGAACATCATTGGCAGCAGACAATATTTCTTGATGCGCCTGGAACCCTTGTGTTCTACAGGCGAAGGGAGAGAGAAAGGGAGAATATTTACTGTGTTTAAACTTTTTCTTATTTTTATAACTCTTGATATTAGGTTTTGTGTTCGCAGAACGTTAAAGAGGAAACGTAATTATTTCGAATGTCTTGCGTCATGTTTTTATCACTGCTAAATGTTCCTCTTCAACCGTAAGGCGTGATTGCGTTGCATGTTTAGTGTAGTTGCAATATGTGTTCCCGTTTAGCTGACGATGTATTCAACGCGATGTAGGCCTACAAGGCAGTCAAGTTCTCTAAACACTGAGCTAAACCCCCCCTACTTGTGCATGTGTGTGTGGTTTGCGTATCTGCACTTCGTGTGCTTTTTACGGTAGGGTATTGGCACACGCGAAGTTTGCGTATCTGCACTTCGTGTGGTTTTACGGTAGGGTATTGGCACACGCGAAGTTTGCGTATCTGCACTTCGTGTGCTTTTTACGGTAGGGTATTGGCACACGCGAATTTCACACACACGCAGGCTGGTTTCACACGCACTCTAGCATCACACACGGGATGTCAGAGTATTTGACATGGGAACAGTCTGGGGCAGTGATGCTGACTGAAGGAGCCAGCCTATCTGTCCCTGACAGGCGGAGGCGACATGGTCAAGCATCCGTCTGCCTGACAACCTTATCTCAGAAGCTAGCTACACAACCTCCCAGCGTCTATAAAACTTCCTTCCAATGTTCTCCTAACGTTCGCTTCACGGTTCTCTCAACGTCTTGATGGCGTGTTGTGAACGGAGCTGGGATAAAGGTTTGTGTTTATCTCCAGCTGCAGTAGGCCTAGACTGCTCTCAAAACACACCGCCTCGTTAAACTGACCTTTCTAACGGAAAGGTCGTCAGCGGGTACCTTGACGACGGTCGCCACACAAAAAGATTTGTTATCCACACGGGATTGTAGCTCCGCAGCGTCAAACTGTCATTTCTCCATTGAAAGTGGTTGGGTGGACGATAATGGGACCCTCTGGCTAACTGCTAAAATCAGGAAACAAACATTTCTAAGCATATCCTGATTGGATTTCAAAACCGGAATGTTATAATATAGGTTTGTATCTATATATTAAAGTACAATGCTGTGACGTAACGTTTTTAATTTGTATTATAACGACATTTTGGTAACATTTCTAACGAGCGTCGATAGCTAGGTGGACGATAATGGGGACCCCTTACGCTAGTCTCTGGGCGAGAGGGTTAAGGGACCAGAAGATGCTGGGGGTGGGGAGGGGGAGATTATAGTCATGTCAGGGCTATCTCTAAACCCTCTTAGGCCGCCGTATCCCAATCAGACTTCTCTGTAGTGGCGGCGGCCAGGAAGGACCTGCTGGTTGCCAGGGGAGGCTGCTTAGTGTAGTGGGTGGATGCCGAACCAATTAGATATGCGTCAAGAAAACACTGTGGTGTTTCGACATGCTCTTTCAACCTTGAATTAAACAGAAACAAACACTTTTAGCCTAATAACAGAGGGAGGAGGCACCAGAAAATGAGTACAACGGAATTAAAACGGAATTAAAACAAAATAAATTGATCAACCTGTCACAATTAACAAAAACGTTTTTTTCTTCCAGAACAAAGCGAGTTCTCTTTAAACAATGTCCATGATTACCAAATTGCTCACTTGCGCTTTTCAATCAAATTAAATTGTCACTTTCAACGATCAAATGTGTAATATGTGTTATAAACCATGTCTGGACAGTTACTCAGCATATTGTTCAGTCAGACAGGAAGCGTTGCGCAGGCAGATCCTGTAATCCCA
>CAEFZP010002142.1:0-92841 GCA_903064625.1 Mallotus villosus
TAGAGCCGAGCTGAAGTTTATATAATTGGGGAATTCCACTAAATACAGTCCAGTCGTTGATGAATCTCCAACTTCAAATTTCCATTTTATTGTGATACATTTACAATTTGACAGGTATATCTGATATAAACTCGTGTCCATTATTATTATTCTCTCTCTGTCTGTCTCTCTCTCACACACACATTTTCAAAATAAATGTCTTCATTTACCCCCCCCCTCCCCCCCCCCAATTCTCAGAGAGGTCTCTGTGACAAGCAAGCAGACCTTCACTACCTCACACAAATTAAATGCTGCCCCCCTCTGGATCCAGAGCAACAAAGCAGCTGATTGACTACCTTGCTGTGCTTCCACCGACAGTATTACACACATCCAGTTTGCTCTGGCTCTTGGTGCACCAAGTTCACGGCTGATTGTCCTGCAAATTGTCAAGGGCATAATTGGCGAACATTGATCAATTTCGACTCGGATATACGTTTATGAGACATGGTACACCAATTTCAAGGTAAGATTTGGAAAACCTGATAATTATTTTCTGTTTCAGCTAGAGCTAGTTTGTACTCGCCATCTATTTGCTAACTAAGCTTGTCGTGTTCTCATAGAAAAATTGACTTAGCTACTCTAGATGTAACGTTTACATCCCGGATGGGTAGCTAACAATTTGAGTTCACCAACAGTCAGCCAATAATACTTTATACCAATATCTCTTTGTGTCTGATCTTTAAATTTGTACTAACCGGCTAGTGATGCTACAGTTTCTTATTACTACTGGACCGCCGCTAGCTAGCTAGCTTGGCTAGCTAATACTATCGTATCACATCATGCATGAATGATATTCATAACAACACTACACTAGTGAGAAAGGCATAGCTATCGTTATGAGAAGAGTGGTTTGGATAGCAGTGTTTTACACCTCCAGCTAGTACAGTAGTGCTAATTCTAGTTACGATACGCTAGGTTCGACTCTATCTCTCTGTATCTTTCCATATTAATCTTACACAGCAGCTAGCTACTGAATGATATATTGTCATCAACGTCTAGTATCCTTGGCAAAAAGAAATGAGCCTAACGTACCGATACCAAGCTACACTTGCTGTAACAAGCACATATGTGATAGCTGGGCTTCGTTGATCAGTGCCTTATCAGGTTGATGCAGGGTAGCTAGGCAAGCTACCTTGCTGGGATGAAGCAATCTGTCAAGCCACGCTGATGATGCAAGCACAAGTTATATGGTCACATCCACGTTGCCGAAACATAATACGACATGACCCATCAAATACTCCAGCTAAGTTGTTATTGTCTGATTCAACAAAAGATGCGTCACCTCCCATCTGTCACTAATGTCCGAATTCTCTTTTGCCCCGATTAGCCCAGACATCTCTGAGTTTATGAAACGGATTAACCTACTAACCCCTCATGGATGAACATTATAATATTTTGTCAGCAGTCAGTCCACACAAACTTAGAAAACCTTACTCACTTTCCAAGAAAAACGATTAAATCTGCAAGTAGCAACATTGCAGGTACTGATAATAGCGCAACTGAGCGTGCATGACCGGTGAGTTGGCATGCTTCTTTACAAACCTGTCAAAGCCTTTCACAATACTTTTGTTGCTCATTCATGCACTCTGAACTGTTACTGAACTTACAGAAAACTTCCATTTTACTTTTTCAGTCTAATGTTAAAACTAGTGCTAGCAAATATATATTAAACAAGTAATCCCTCACCAGTGATACAGGGTCAGTAAGCAAAACAATGTAATGTGCCTGTATAATGATAGAAACGTGTATATAATTTCATATGATATAATCCATAATAAAACGTATGGTTTTTGCAGTCAAACGAACAATGAATCCCAATTGTACAGTCAAAGTCAACATGATCGATCCTGACTAACCACAAGCCACAAGCAGTAAACAGCGCTAGTTACAATAAAATGCAAAACGCAGTGGTTAGGTTATCAGGTTTAGGAATACTTGACAGTCATCGTTATGGTCGGACCGTTGAGCGGTAAGTGGGATTTAAATTGATTTTATATTCAATAAGATTTGAAAAGGCTTCGTAGGCCTGATACTGACTCTAGGACGGTTTACTCATTTGTTGGTGTGATTCAAGGTGCTATAGGCAAGTTGAGTGGGATTCAGGTGGGCTATTTGAGTCATGGGCTTGGCATTACAGGCTTATCATAACCAGTCTGGGCACGAAACACCCAGCTCAGCTGTTCTTATCTGTCTTCTTCTAACAAAGTCACCCCATGTCTGTTGGCACTGCCGGTCAATGACCGTTTGTAAACTCAATCCACAATTCCAGTCACACTTCCCTCCTCAATGTGTGTCACCTACTAGATGGGATTACCACAAAAGAACAATGGCTCAAAGCTTGAATTGGGCAAGAGAATTTTGGCAATAAGTAAAGTCCTACTGCCAGCTTGCACTTGTTATTCATCCGAGATGATCCCTTCTTTTTCCTGATACGCACATACACACACACACACACACATACACACACACACACACACACACACACCATGGTAAGGATATCCCGTCAAGTCACCACAAGCTTATCTCGGTGTCTGACCTACTTTGCAAACTAATGAGAATCACAAGCCATTTTCTCTTGTTAATTACATTAGGATTGCCTTTCCAAGCATTTTGGACTGCACAACCAATATATCTAAGGTTTGTACATTTTCCCAATACCAATTCCATTGAATAGATATTTCTTTAGTGTCACTGTTCTAATGCTCACGTGGAAGAAATAGCTGTCTGTCTCCTAGAAGTAGCTATCAGTTCAGGTTCTGGGTTAAGAAGCATTAGACAACAAGCTGATTAGAGCTAGACTAACGCACACCTCGACAAGAACAAGGACCGGTTCACACACAAATGTTGTAGCAAAGTCTCTCTGAGCCACGAAGGTCAGGGGATGGAATGAATAGAGAAAGACGAAGATGACACGCAGCTAACAGATGTCCAGTTAAGGCAGACGTATGACATCAATGTAAATGACAGGTTACAGCAGGAACACATTGCCTAGAATTGTACAAGAGGATATGAACAAATAATGAGGCATAGCTGATCTAGTGATAACGTTTAACTTAAGCACATAGGAAGCCCTTGTTTTCCCCCCCACACTCCCGAGCCTTGTAACCCAACCCAGGGCAGCAAATCAACGTAAACTTAACAAACAGTTGACTTAATAACCATCCCAAATGCTCGAAAAAAGACGATGCTATCAGAGTATCTTGGCCCGATGCTAGCAAGGCATGTGTGAGCACAAAGCCTGTCCACACAGCAGTGATGATGACTCAGGGTAAAAGTCCTGACTATGGGCTTTTATGATACCGCATCTCATGTCGCCTCAAGGTTGGCCACTGTGCTGAGTGCACTGTGGCTGCTGCAGGCCCACTGAGTCTGGTGAAGAACGTAGACTAGTAGCTGGTTAGGCTGCAGACTATCTGGTTAGGCTGCAGACATCTGGTTAGGCTGCAGACTATCTGGTTAGGTGCAGACTATCTGGTTAGGCTGCAGACTATCTGGTTAGGCTGCAGACATCTGGTTAGGCTGCAGACTATCTGGTTAGGCTGCAGAGACGTAGCAGGGAAGTGTAATTAGGGAATCGGGATGTGTGAAATGCAGCCTTGCTACTTTGCTGTTTGCTAAAGGCTTGTTGGTTCCTTCTTAATGGACAGAAACATGTAGTACAATAGGTTATTTGTAATTGCATAGTTTTTTTGTATTGCACTGTATCCTGTCTAGTATATTCAAGAATCAAAGTTGTGAAATGAGTTTATGGTCTCTTAAATGAGCCTAGGCTGTATTAACTGTAACATTTGTTTTTAAGGCTGAATTAAAATGTAGTTTCACAGCAGAACATTTCTCAGGTGCTCGGAGTGCTGGTGGGAAAACCTACATGCCTTATGATGCTAAGTGTTAGTTTGTGCTATACTGATGACATTAGATAGACACACTTTATTGATCAAGTGAGGGCAGAGATGTTATCAAACAACTGTTAACAACCCCTCTTCTCTCTGTCTCTGTCTCTCTCCTCTCTCTCTCTGTCTCTCTCTCTGTCTCTCTCTCTCACACACACACACACACACACATCTGTGGGATGAGCTTTAGCCTCTCTTCACTAATAACCCCAGAGAGACATTATGATACTGCTTTCCGATCACTCCTCCCCCTCTGATCAAACCGGTTCACTCCAACCTGCCTCCTCTTCCTCCCCGGCTCAGAACAGCTGCAGGACCCGGGTCATGTGTGTGTGAACGTGTGAGTGAGAGTGCGCGTGCGTGCGCTATAATCCGACACCCGAGGGGAAAGAGGGCTCCTGCCCGTAGGTCAGCGAATCAGCTGACGCCACACACACAGGGGTCAGGACGGACTTCTTGGGAAAAGACTTTCCACATGACCGTCTTAGCCCGTTCAGCCTTCGTAACTGAGCCCCGAGTCCCCTGCCATCTCTGTTCCAATAATACAAGCTGCTCCGTCTTCCACAGCCATAACCTTGAACTAGGAAGGAGCCTGTAGTTGAGGAAGTCTGGATACTAACATAGCATAAATAGCCTACGTTGTGGACTAGACAGGGCCGCAAGGTCATGTATCTACGCCCTGTGAAGGCACCCTGACTGACGAGGTAAATGTTGTTCTGGTAGTCGTCAGCATGGATGATGCATTCCCCCCCACCCTTGCCACTGTCAGGTCAGTATTCTGTGCCAGGAAGAGATTAACGTCCAGAGTGATGCTGTGGCTTCTTGTTTCACATCCCAGCCTCACCCTGTACTGGGTGATCTCTCTCCAGCCGAGCCCCAGAGTCTGGTGATCGCTGAAGGAATGTGACCTTAGTCGACATCACACATACGTGTCGCCTATTCCAAAATAATTGTTTTAAAGGGCTTGTAATTCCAGGCCTTTGAATGTATCCTGTCTCTCTGACTAGAAGCTGAGGGGGAAAAATTGCTTGGGCGAGTTCTCAGGATGTGCTTGCACTTTAGGCGACTTTTTCCTTTTTTTCTTTTCTTTTTTTGGCTGACACACTTTTCACGCTCTTGCTTCAGCACAATCTAACTTGGTCCAGTATTTCTATTGAGCTGCTGTATGTTCACTCGTGATTACGCTCAGACCCCAGTGAGGGGCACTTCGATACGTGAGAACGGCCCACCCAGATTAGACGCTCAAATTAAATACGTTGGTCAGCTGATGTTGGTGTCGTTTCTGGCTCTGTTCCTCCCTGAGTCTTGGTGAACTGTTCTGAATAGATCTAAATGCCATGACCCACAAAAAAACGTTCAACTATGTCCACTGTTTATGTACTGTCCATAGCGCCTTTAGCCAAATATCTTAAATGTATTGCTGCTTTTGCTATTCTTGACCTTTGTGATTCTTTGTCATATTTATTTGTAATATTATGCCTACTATGTAATTGTTATGTAAGAATTCTGTTGTTCAGAATGTCTGTTGTGTAAGACTGTCCACTTGATAAATAGAAGACTGTGACTTTGACTGACCTGTGTTTGGGCCCCGAGCCGCAGAGCGGAAGTGAAAACCTGTCAGTGATGCTGTGTTCCTCTCTCAGACTCCTAGCTGGTGTGTGATCTAAAGGCAGGAGATGGACGTGTCGGTCTCGTTCGGGCCAGACAGCCTGCTCCAGGTCAACAATGGCGACCAAGGAGGCAGTCGTTGGAAACATCCCAACGACGACTCGGTAAAACTGAAACCTCCCGGGGGGGTGGGGGGGTGGGCTTGAAAAAATGGTCTCAATGTCTTTTCAACAGAACGTGGGTGTCAAGTAATACGTTTAAGTTAACTTAAAATACGTTTTTTTGTTACAATGTGTGTGTGTGACCAGGAACGGAGCTCCAGCCCCTCAGTGCTGCGCTGTGTGACCAGCACATGGAAGGAGGGTCTGCTCAACAGAAAGAGGCCTTTTGTGGGCCGCTGCTGCCACTCCTGCACCCCCCAGAGCCAAGTGAGTGCACACAGAGAGGACCACATCACTATATTCTCCCAGCACATGTTTGCAATCCCGCCAGAATACTGATAACTGGGATCATTTTGGTCACTGGGATGCTTTCATCTCTAATTCTTTTTCGCTAAGCAACTTTTCCAACCAGATACATGGCCGGAATGTTCCAGCCACTGCACTGTATTCCCAGTGTGTTGTTTTTACTACTGGGTGTAGGGTTGTGTGTAGTTTAACGTTCCACTCTCTTCCAGGAGAGACTCTTCAACCCCAGTATCCCTTCTCTGGGACTGCGTAATGTGATTTATATCAACGAGACCCACACGAGGTAAGCCAATCAATAACGGGAATACATTCACTATTTAATTCTATTTGAATAATACATGCGTTGCAACGTAGCCAATGCCGACACATTTTCCCATCGCTAAAGTTGCTGAACCCAAGTGACCTCAGATTGTCACGTCTGTGAGATTGGCTGTTGTACTACAGTGAACCGACACCAGATGAACCAGTCTTACCAGCAATCAGTCGATTCACAGAATCATCTCAGGGCAAGAAGAATGCTTCACTGAGTCACTGACAAGCAGAAAGAACTAGAATGCATCTTCTAAACTGGGAGGGAGCTGTCCTGGTTGATTGATCGTTCAATACCATGTAAACATAACTCTCAGTATCCCTGCTCATGTCGAAAACAGACCTTGGTTGTAAAAATATGTCATGTTTTGGGCGGGACAGATGGATGAGCTCAGCATTGCTTAGATATTTCCCTTGGAAAGGTTGCACCACCTTGTTCGAAAGTGCGTTTCAAATGCTATTTAACCTAGGTCACTTTTCCTGTTTACAAAACCTCACCAGAGGGTATCTACCAGGGTAATTAGGGTGGCGTTGGTGCATCTTTGTGAAACAGTGGAAACCTTAAGTTTGAATAATTAACCGTGTTTGTTAGTGGACACCGACCTGGATCAGGTGACTGCTTTCAGTGGTCCAAGCTGCCGTTAGCTGCTCTACAACCAACCATGAAATATAAATATACCCATGTCTACTGTAAATAAGAGCCATATCTATTGTGGAATCTGGGGAACTTAAAAAGCTCAATATAACCTAGAGGTGAGATGTTCAGGGGAAATGGTTGAGTTTTACATTACTATCAGGTTTTTTCTTAATTGTTTGGAATGATTGACCTTTTGTAGACTTTGTTCACTCAAAACGAAATCAACAAATAAAGATTGGACATCGCTAGCTTGTGTTCTTTTTACTTTATTTACCGTAGGGGTACGAATTCATGTCATGTCATGTGTCATTGCAAGGCCACTGGAGCAGTATTTGTGTGCCTGTGTGTGTGTCCACCTTGACCTGAGGCTGTGTTGCGTTCTCTCCGGCCGTGCAGACACCGTGGCTGGCTGGCCCGCAGGCTCAGCTATGTGCTGTTTGTCCTCGAGAGGGATGTCCAAAAGGACATGTTTGCCAGGAACGTTGTGGACAACGTTCTCAACAACAGCAGGTAAACCTTCACACACCTGCAAGGGGAAGAGATGGATGGTGCCGGTCGCAGGGAGGGAAACGAGCGTAGGAGAGAGACAGAGAGAGGAGAGGAGGGGAGGGATGCGAGTGGGAGGGCTGGATATGGATGGGTGGTTGAGAGATGGAGGGGAAGTGGATGGATAGGGTTGAGGGAGATGGAAAGGTGAGGGGGGTCGATGGAGGGAGGAGCAATATTGATTGATGATAGCAAGAGAAATGCAGGGGGAGAAGGAAGGAGGAGGCGATATGGAGAGGGAGAGGCAGAAAGAGATATACAGTTGGCTACCGGTATATCATGGACCAGACCTTTAATAATGCTTCAAAATAATGCATATATTGTGACAGAATACATGGAATTCCCATCAAGTAAGAGTGTCTCTTTGAATATGCTGTCCTGAGATGGCCTTTGACGAACTGCAATAACCCCCCGAATGCCCAAATAAGCCACTTTCAGATAAGGGACAGCTGAGCAAAGAGAGTAAATGAACTGTACTGTAACCCAGGGTGGAGAGCGCCATCGTGGAGGTGGCGACAGACTCGGACCCGGCGGCCAGCGAGCCTGGGCAGGAGTACAAGGCCGTCAGCAAGGTGAGGAGGAAAGCCCGAGGCTTCCTCCAGGAGATGGTGGCCAACATCTCACCAGCCTTCATCAGGTAATATAAAGCACCACCGAACCTTCAAATCCCGCCACACTCTCAAACTCATTTTACTGGCTGAATGGTCCTACAGCGGTATCTGGCATGTGTTTAACGTGAGAACTACCCCAACTCATTTGGCCAGCTCGCTTGTTTTTGGGAAGTTGTAAATGGCTAGCTAGCGAGCGAGCTAACTCGGTGGTTCTCGGCCGTCCTTCAGGATGACGGGATGGGTGCTCCTCAAACTCTTCAACGGATTCTTCTGGAGCATTCAGATTCACAAAGGCCAGCTGGAGATGGTTAAGAAGGCCGCAGCAGAGGTCAGAGAAGCGTCTTAGGCCCCAACACAAAACCACACATATGCAGTACAGTCGAGACGTCCTAGCCGGTATGTTGACATGGAGGTTCACAGTGTTGTATCTGTCCCTGTGTCTGCAGCACAACGCTCCCCTGGTCTTCCTCCCTGTGCACAAGTCCCACATCGACTACCTGCTCATCACCTTCATCCTCTTCTGCCACAACATCAAAGCTCCCCACATCGCCGCCGGCAACAACCTCAACATTCCCATCTTCAGGTGAATGACACGCTACAAGGGAACCTATTGTTGCTCTTATTTTGGTTCGATTTGTACCTGCTAGTGATAAGAAGAGTAGTTCATTCATGATGTGGTTTCAGTTGTTGAGGATGAAGTATGTCGGGGAGTACAGAAGGCTCTTTCATTCAGACTTGGCCTTTTTCGTTTCCAGGTAGCTTTGTGCATACCTAAACTAAAGACTACGGCTCGGCCTATTATATTTGTTTGCTTCAATGAATGAATAGAGTTTGATGCTTTTGCTGGGCCTCGTCCATAACAAGGGAGTATGAACTCATTTGCCGTCTTTTTTCTTATTTGCAGTACATTGATTCGTAAACTTGGAGGATTCTTCATCCGGCGAAAACTCGATGAGACAAGAGATGGAAAGAAAGATGTTTTGTACAGATCCTTGCTACACGCTGTAAGTGTATGGAACTGTATGAATCAGCCTCCAGCCCCTGTTTCATACTCGGTGGTTAGTCTTGCATATTATACTGCAGAGAAGGGAGTCTGTGAGACTGAAAAGGGAGACTTCAGTCACTGTGGTCTCTGTGCTAGTGTACACGTGTGTGTGTTTGTGTGGCGTGAGAGAGCGTGCATGTGCTTGATTGCATAAATATTATGAGGGGGGGACCTCCTGGGTTGAAACTCAGAGCTATGATTTCAGCTTGCATGTTCCCCGCAGTGTTCTATCTATATGAACATAGAAAGCCTTGCCTATGAGCTGCTATCTGTCTCCTGTGTGTTTGAGAGTGTGTTATATAACGAGATTAAGAACATTATATATGTGAATGTAAGGGCCTGGAGACCGAGGATCAGCAGCAGTTTCTCTTCCACTTGGATTGAGATCATCCGGATTTAGTTTTACAGAATTTACAGCTTTTTCTAGGTTATGTGGCTATTCATGCTTTTTAGACATCAGCAGTTAAGTTTGACCTTATGTAAGTGGTCTGACCAGTTGGACTGCTGCAGCTGTTTTCGTAGAACATCATGCCTTCAGCATTGTGTGACAAGAGTGGTTAGCGAAGACCATTGTTACTACTTGTGACACTAAGTGATGATGACTCACTTCACAGCCATAGCTTGACCTGTCAACTCCCCCCCCCCTCTCTCTCTCTCTCTCTCTCTCTCCCCTCCCTCTCTCTCTACTCCGTCTACTCCAGCTCTTTAGCTGTCAATCCCTGCCCCTCGCTAAGGGTGCGTTGACGCGTGTGTAGAGGTGAGAGAGAGAGAGAAAGCGTTAGCGTGGTGTGAAGTTGTATGCGTGTCACCCATGTCCTGGTCTGGAGCAGTGGCATGTCTCAGCGGGTGGAGGGGTGCGTCATAATGCACGGGGATCCTATATCCTATACCACACTACTTATTATTCAGATGATGAATTATACATGAGGCTGGGAATATTCCCAACTGCAGCAAACACATTTGACTTAAAAGACCACGCTGTCCTATTCCGTAAGTTAACGGAAGAAAGGCAGCAGCTGTTGTCAATTCGTGCGATTAAGTTAGACCGTTTCCTGTATTGAAACCAATGGCCTGGTTGTGATGCCCTAACCCATTAGACCTCAATTTAATGCAATTTAAAGAGATGGATGGGGAGTTTAAGTGAAAGAGGGAATACATGCTATTTCACAGCTCCCTCGAAAGGCCACGGGGGGGCTATTTGGAGCCGAAGCTTATCTCTTCAAAAGCCTTCACGATCTTTACAACAGCTGATACTAAGAAGGAAGAGCAAGGGTGTATTTTCAGCAACTACCAAGACACAAAATGGCCTGCATGGCAGGTGCTGGGTGTTGGGGAAAACAAGGATCCATGTTCTGAGAACCACGATAGAGCATCGCTCTTCCAGAAACCCTCAGCTGCCTGCTACCTTACCTTGATCCAGACTGAATGGGTGAAATGACATGGTCCACCTTTAGCATTTAGCATTCCCCATTTCTCTCTGGAGCTACAATGCTGTAAGCATTTACTGTAGCATTGCCCATCATATGTCAGTAGTCCTCTGGAAAGAACTACAACTCTGCAGTCTGGCTTCGGTAGCATCTTGCTAATGAAGAGAGTAAACAGGGGAGAGAACAATTTAGCTAAAGCAGTAGCAATCAATTTTCCTGAGAGCAGTAGGTCTTTTTTTTCCGTTCGCCTTTTGGTGGTTTGTGTGTGATGTGTGGTTCCTCCCCTCGCCTGTGTGTCTGTCTTTTTGACCTTTTGCTTCTCTTCTTTCCCCTACTTTCCTCCTCCTGCATATGTAACCCCCTCTCTCTCTCTCTCTCTCTCTCTCTCTCTCTCTCTCTCTCTCTCTCTCTCTCTCTCTCTCTCTCTCTCTCTCCCTCTCCTCCTCCATATGTAACCCTCGCTCTCCCTCCCTCTCTGTCTCCTCCTCCTCCATATGTAACCCTCTCTCTCCCTCCCTCTCTCCGCCCCCTCCCCCAGTACACGGAGGAGCTGCTTCGTCAGCAGCAGTTCCTGGAGGTCTACCTGGAGGGCACGCGCTCACGCAGCGGCAAGACGTCCCCGGCGCGCGCCGGCATGCTCTCCATCGTGGTGGACACGCTGTGGACCGGCGCCATCCCCGACCTGCTGGTGGTGCCCGTGGGCATCTCTTACGACCGCATCCTGGAGGGCAACTACAACAGCGAGCAGCTGGTACGGTCCAGAGCTGAGGGGCGGGGCCGGTCGATGAGCGTCCGAGCGGGGGGGGCACGGGGTCGAGTTTGGAGCGCGCGCGCGCGCGGGGGATACTGGTGGTGGGAGGATGAGACTGCACTTTTGCTTTGGGACGTGTTCTGATGTTTTGTAATGGCATCTCTTGTCGTTCAGGGAAAGCCCAAGAAGAACGAGAGTCTGTGGGGCGTGGCGTGCGGCGTGTTCCGCATGCTGAGGAAGAACTACGGTTGCGTCCGGGTGGACTTCACCCAGCCCTTCTCCCTGAAGGTGAGGGCAGAGAGGGACGCTCACAGCCCCTCCCTTCTGTGGGCCACTCACTGCTCCCTCACTCTGCCAGCTAACCAGTGCCACACACATGGCCTTAGCATCACACACATTCTGTTGCTATTCAATTACACCACATCATTGCTTTGACGATGATGTTCCCAAAGTAGCCGCAGTAGGAACCAATGTCCCAAATGAATACTGTAACCAATCGAAACGTTCTATTCCATTCCAGGATGTGTGGTAACGTGACGCGTGTTGTTGTTTGCCTCCTCCAGGAGTACCTGGACACTCAGAGAAGTCGTCACAGCCCTCCTCTCCTGTCCCTGGAGCAGAGCCTGCTGCCCACCATCATCTCAGCTCAGTAGGTAGAACCCAGACGCGTGGCCGCCTCGCGTACGGAACATGTTAAACCCTTCACCCCCTCAACCTGTCCCCCCGACACACACACACACACACACACACACACACACGTTTACCTCAGAGAACCCACTCAGTGAAACAGTATCCTTCTTTCTCCCACACGTGCACACACACACATGTATGTACACACACACACACACACCATGTGAAACAAACTCCAGTTCCCATTTCAGCCAACTACTTTTGAACTATTTCGCTAATGATTATACATTATTAATTGCACAGTTACACAATGAATGCCTAGTCACATGAGGCAAGGCCAGTTTGCTGCTGATATTTGATATTTGGCTTACTGTGCCGAATGTAAGCGCACGCACACGCACACCTCTCCCTGGAATCAGCCCCAGAAGCCCTCTGCGCTGGATCAACATCTCCCACTGGGCCTCCTGCATGGTCTCTCAGCGGTCCACTGCAGCCATGGCAACAAGATACACTTTCCCACCACAATTGACACATGTTTTTTCTTACTTCAAATTGTAAACATTTGAATAATTTGAAAAGAGGTTATGGGGCGGAATGATCTATTCCTGGTGTTTGGTATGTTTGCTGGATCAAAGTGCCTGAATGTCAGGGGTTCTTATCGGGGTTCATTCGAAGTGACCCCCCCAAAAATGTGTCCCGAGAAACTTCTGAAGTACATGGGACACGTGATACTTCCTGTGTAGCGCGTGCTGTGTGTGACGGGAGTGTTGACGCAGCTGCTCCGCTGTGTGTCCAGGCCTGACCAGGCCGTGTTCAACGCCGAGGAGGAGGACGAGGAGCAGCTGAACTCCAGAGACCTGGCCGACGAACCCTGGAGGAGACAGGTCATCGCCAACCTGGCCAAGCACGTGCTCTTCAGTAAGACGCACGCACACGCACGCCCAGAGTGTCTGTGAGCACACACTCGATGCATTCAGTGAATACATTCAGTTACAGCCGACACGCTGCTTTGCTTGAGTTATCACCGTCGGTGGGCTACACCTTGGTCTCTCCCACATCCTCGTGTTCTCGCATCTGCTCTAGACTTAAAGCCTTCGCTTGGCACTTGCCACACCAAAAAAGTAATTTCCCACAGACTTAACATGCAGCAGCGTTTCTCATTTGTAAGCACAGCCAGCATCATTGAGCTTTGTCCAGCGCTCTGAAGACCAAGCGGTTCTCCCCGTTAGTTCATTCAACTGCATTTTCCCCGACTAGCCCTATTCACGTCAGCCAATGGCATGCTCTCCTGGGAGATGGCCTGTTGTTTGTGAGCCAATCACAGCGAGGGGAGGACAGAGGAGCAGGGTAGGGGTGGAATTGCAGTATCAGTGGCACTGCTTGTAAATGTTTTACGCCCAGACTGACATTGTAGTCAAGGATGAACCGCTAAAGACGCACCGATTGCTTGATGGGACTGCATTGTGTTTCTGAAGTCGTACATTTAGTCACACGGAGACACCCTGCGTGTGCCAGTCACTCTCAGCCACTCTCCTTCCACCTGCTTCTATAGGGCTCAGTCTTACATGAAATACCACTATATACCGGATCGAATATTATGGGTTTAGTTATTAGACACCTGTCAAGATTGTGTTTCTGCTTTTTGAACACAGACGATAACTGATTGTCATCTTGTGACTCTGCGATTTTGAAGTGTCAGTCATCACTTTCCATGTGTCCCCGTGTCCCTGTGTACCCCCTTGGCTCTCCTCACAGCGGCAAACAAGTCATCAGCGATCATGTCAACACACATCGTGGCCTGTCTGCTCCTGTACCGACACAGACAGGTAATCCACCCCCTCCACCCACCCACCTTCTACCCTTTCACTGTCCAAGGGAGCCAAATGACAGTAAACACTGGATCAAAGCAATGGCTTGTGCTCTCGCTCTCTCTCTCTCTCTCTCTCTCTCTCGCTTACTCTCTCTCTTTCTCTCTCTCTCTCTCTCGCTTACTCTCTCTCTCTCTTCCTCCCTCCTTCCCTTCCACTCACTCACTCACTCATGCACTATCCAATAGTGCCCTCTATAGGCACAGATCAGGAACTTGAAAACTGAAATGAAAGAAACGGTATCTCCTCTCCTGCCAGGGCGTGCCGCTGTCCAAGCTGGTGGAAGACTTCTTCAACATGAAGGAGGAGATCCTGTCGCGGGACTTCGACCTGGGCTTCTCCGGGAACTCTGAGGACGTGGTCATGCACGCGCTCCATCTCCTAGGCAACTGCGTCAACGTCACCAGCACCAACCGCAACACCGAGTTCACCATTGCGCCAAACTGCACGGTGCAATCTCTCTTCGAGCTCAACTTCTATAGCAACGGCCTCTTCCACGTCTTCATAGCGGACGCCATTATAGGTAGTTACCACGACGACCTGCTGGTGTCCAAGGTCTTACACGGCTCGACACTAAGGCCTCGCTTATCTCATGTCATTGTGATGTTGATTCTTTTGCACAAGACAAGAGTAGATATCAAATGATGTGTCCACTACTATGCTAAGTAGCTAGCGTAAGCATGATACTGAAGGCATACCGTACATACTTTTGTTATTCGGCTAATAGCGTGGTGAAAGGCCAGAGAGGAATGCTCTACACCAGACCAGACTGGTCTGACACCAGACCCATGAGGGCTCCCCAGATCACTGTCTCGCTGTACGTAACTCCTGCTCTCTCTACTTTCTCCTCCCAGCATGCAGTTCTCTGGCGCTGCAGCGCGAGCAGGCGATGGAGGCGGAGGCGGGGCAGCAGGGCCGGCCCAACAAGCTCCTCCTCAGCCAGGAGAGGCTGATCCGCAAGGCCGCCAGCCTCTCCCACTTCCTCACCAACGAAGTGATGGTCGCACCGGTCAGTGATAAGCTCTCTCGCCCAACAGCTATCCAATCACACCACCTCGGCGCATTCACCTCACCACTACACCCCACTATGACGCTATGTGCAGAGCCTGTCCGTGTTGAGCACCAGGTCTTCTGTGCATAGACCTCTGCAAGAAAAGTGGTAGTTTAACCTTGTTCTCAATCCAAAAGATTAATATTTACAGACTTGTGGCGAGTGTCTGTCGCTTGTTCTGTAGAGTGGGCTTCCATTTATTTACTGTTCACCCATAACTTATTATGGATTGTTATGATCCTATATGAGAATACAACAGTTAGTCTGCTCTGTCGGAGTGAAAGGGGTTCAACCTCATATTTCCCTAAATACAGGGACAGACATCCATTTGAATGTGGAGCTGTGCGTTTTTTTGCTTGTGGACGTGTGACCTTATCTGACCTCTGTCCCCTAGCCCTGTCAGACCATCTACCAAGTCTTCCACGACGCTGTCTGCCGTCTGATCCAGTATGGAGTGCTGCATGTGGCAGAGGTGAGATGGACCCAAGCTCAAACCTCTCAACCCAGACGCGTTGTCAAAACCCCTGGTTTCAGGGTTGCAACATGCGTCCTTTAGCCGTGTGTTCGCATGACAAACCGTTGCAACACACGAGAAAGCTGAAGCATAACATAACATTTATTTTCATTCTATTGAGGTCTTAAGAGTTTCTCTGCGCTTGCCCAAAGATGGCCTCATACGTGTGAAAATCCTTAAACTAACTGTGTGGATGCATGTGCACTTTCTTGTGTGTTCAGGAGGACCAAGAGGAGCTGAGTCCAAGCCCCACAGAGGACTGGCCTAAGAAGTTTCCGGAGCCCCTGTCCTGGAGGAGTGACGAGGAGGATGAGGATAGTGACTTTGGGGAGGAGCAGAGGGACCGCTACCTCAAGGTCTGAGTTCTGCACTGTCATTTACTATAAGGTCTCAGCAGCTGTGGTGAAACCATCTGATGAAAGAAGCAGTCGCGTTCTTAGGAAGCAAAGCTGAATTTCCCCGTATTAAGAAGCGCCTCCTAAACCACAATTGTTTCCTTTTTCATATAGTAATCAGAATCAGTGTCTGTATGGGCCCTAAGAAACCACACTTTTGCTTTCGAATTGACATATTTGTGGGGAGTCTTTTAGAATGAATACTTTTTCTATTTAAAGCCCATGTACATTCTGAAGAAACCTTGTCATTTCTGACGTACAGTATGCACGGGCCGAGCTTGAATGAATGTGGAGCCAGCATGGATGCAAGCAAACAAAATGATATAAGCAGAAAGATTACCCAAAAGGATGCCTGTCTCTTGACTGTAGTGTATCATCCTTGACTCCTTTGTGGTGTTTCACTCCCGCATCTCAGGTGAGCATGTCGCCGGAGCACCAGGAGTTCTTTGTCTTCCTGCAGCATCTGGTCAGCCCTGTGCTTGAGGCCTACAGCGGGGCGGCCATCTTTGTCCACAGCCTGAGCCAGCCAATGGCTGAGTCGGAATACACACAGCAGCTGTTCCGATACTTGCTAACCCGCACTGAGAAGGGCATAGCGGCGTACGGTCAGTTTACAGGCGCTTTTTTGTCTTATTGTTGTCTTTTTTATATATTTTTGGACAGGAATTTGGTGGAAGATTATTATTATTTTAATGTTAGCTCTACATGAGCGTTTCTCTGTCTCATATTTGATCTCTCCTTTCCAAAGGTGAAAGCGCAACGCACTACCTCGTGAAGAACACAGTACGGACATTTAAAGAACTTGGGGTGAGATCATTTATTACTCATGTTTTAACATGGTTTTAGAACTGTGCCTAATCCAACACAGAGATACACGATACACATCAGTTGGAATGTCCACTGCTGATCCCTGATTTGCCAGAATCTTACAGTAGATACGTAGTTTGTTACTTCAGTTCTTATTGTCTTAACCATTGACTCTACTGTGCAATTTAGAACTTGACCCGTTGTGAGATGAAAGTTTGTAATTGTTGTAATTGGTCTCTTCCCGTCTTGATTTGATTGGTGGCAGGTCCTGAGGGAGAGGCGGGAGAATCGCGTGTCATATTTGGAACTGAGCAGTACCTTCCTATCTCAGGCCAATCGGAACAAGCTCCTGCAGTACATCCTTGGTTTCACCCTGCTGTGACCTATGATCTCCAGCTAACCTGCTGCCCCTGCCCCCGGCTCCACCCACACAAGTACTCCCCTCAAGGGCTTTTACTGGCTAGTTCTAAACAATCAGAGGTGCTACTCTTTGGAAAGCTTTACCAGGAAGTGCCTTCATGAAAAATTGCAAACCTTTTGTGGTTAACCAGACGAGACTTGAAGTCGGTCTTCCTTTTCCAGTCAACACCCCTCCTAACACGAATAGAACTGCACCCCTCCAAACATGTATAGAACTCTGCAGCTAGGGAAAGTTATAACTGCACATAGACGGCAATGGGGAGAGAAAAAAATGAAGAAAATGATACCTCTTCATTAACCGTCATTGTACTTTGTGTCCTTTGTTTGCCAGTGAAAGCCCTAGATTTGTTTTTGTTTGGTTGTTTTTTTTATTTTGGTCTTTTAACTGTAGGTATAACATTTCTTATAACAATAACAACAGTCCAGTAAATGAATGTCATATTACCATCAACAAAAAAGCTGCCTCTAATATAAGCAAGCAAAAACAAAATGGTACTAAAATAGAATGGCATTAATACACAATGGTCAACAGAGGTATTTTGCTGACTAATTTGTACCAGAATGCATATTAAGAGAATTGCTCGCTTCCTTAAACAGCTACACTAATGAAATACACAAAAAAAATTGAAGCCGACCTGGGCCTATCAGAAGCTCTGTTGTGACCTTCAACCTTTTTATAGCTGACAGTTACTGGAACTCAAGTTTAGGAGCCACTCTGTTTTCCCTCTAGATTTGGCAAACAGGTTGTTACCTAGAACGTTAGGATAAACCACTTGAACATTTTACATATGTAACCGACGCAAGTAAAATTCAGCTCGCATTCACTACCAACTAACTCACAATTATAACAATATTACAGATCTTGTACAAATTAGAAATTCTGCCATGCTAAAGTTTGCATGTTGAAGAGGGTGACTCAATATGGAAAAAATGCTTGCGGTCAGTCTGCATTCTATTTCACCAGCCTAGTATGTTCATCTGGAGTGTTTTGTAATTGAGTTGACTGACTAAATTAGTGTCTTTATTTTATATCGCATCAAGGGTTGATTTCCAACGCATCGGAATTCATATGCAAACATTGACTCATTTAACATTTAACATATTAGTTTACAATTGGAGGCTCTGGTTTCAAATGAAACCACCGATCCAGAATTTGCATTGGAAATTACTACAGAATACACTATATGTGGATGTCTTTAAGGATACCTAGTTTCACATACAATAGAAGTTGTGTACTACTTAGTCTAAAACACACAGTTGTAACACAGTTTTAGTGTCGGAAAAAAAGATAAACCATAAACATTACTAGCTAGCTATACTGACTGGAGATCTAGCGTAGAGTAGCACATGAAGCACTAGCAAATTGTACTGCATTTCTAAATGTGTTACTGTAAGAGGAATGAGAGGAGTCATTTAGTTTATTTAACATCTACATGAATGTCACTCTCTGTGGAAGACATTTTGAAAGTCACGGTCATGCAATGCTGAGGTCAACACATTAGACTAACACCAGAACAAACGGATACGATGGTATGTACGATTGGTATTATAATTCTAGAGGTACTTGAGGATTGCTTTTCCCCAAACTGTGTTTGGGGTTCAAAATGCCACCCATGTCCACTTCAACGACCTAACGTAAACAAGCCTTTCATAGATTGTTGTTATGTTGGTTTTGGAGTTTCTTACAGTGGAAAAAGTCTAGATTGGGTACAAAATATTTGTGTATGTACTTATTCATGAGACTGTGCTGTTGAATATATTTCATAGCGTACATTCTAGGCGTATGGTTTCCTTCACATGTTTAAGACCGCTGAATATGTTTTCGACCTTTGGTGGGGCAGATGGAGTCGTATGATCATACAGTATATGACTGGTATGGACATGATGTTCTTCATTAGCTATACAAAGTGTCTGGAGATCGTAAAGATCGAGGCTCGATAGTTGTTGAACAAAGGTACAGGGTTGTAGAACCTTTTTAAGGTTTGAAGGTGAAGGGTGATATCTGCTTGTGATTGGTTGTTGTTTACGCTTGGAAAAACTGCTGTAGAGATCTATGCTGCTCGAGCAAGTTGAACAGGATGTCACTTGTCTCCTACTTCCCATTTGTACATCTTATACACCCTCATTTTCTACTTGGAAGTCTTTCAGTCTACATTGACCATGGATGTGTACGGTCTGTTTGGAAGCTTCTGGAATGCATGTCTTGCCAGTGCTGTGGGTCTGGGAAGGTAGGAGAAGTATGGTGTAACTTGGATGTTGTCTTATTCAGGACTGGATGCTTTCCAGAAAACGTAGCCACCTCATCGTTTCACCCTCCCAAGTAAACGATGATGTCATCTGATGGTGTGACCAACACGTAGAGTGAGAGGGGAAAGGGGGTGGGGAGTTTGTGGTGTCTGAGGGAGATGATGGAGCAGTGGAGGTTGTGTTCGACATGGAAGTCATGTATCACAGCACTGGTTTGTTTAGCGGGGTCGCATTGATTATGAAAGATCACACTGAATTTCTTGATGATTGATGCAAAATGTGCAACTGTACTCAATTGTAGACCCTGTTTTTGAGATTGCACATGATTTATAAATGAGGTGCTCTGCAAGGGCTCTGTGATATATTCGTCATTTATTTAAACACATTGGCGTAGCATAACTAAGTATTACGCTAAGGTAAGAGAGCCTATGCAGTTTTGGCCCAGATTTAATTTGGGGTTTTGAGGTAAAACACTGAAATGTTGGGATCTGTTCAAATTAATTTAAGAATGAAATTGTTGGTGATTGGCATTATGTTTAAGTTGGATACATTATTTAAAATAATGAAGGAAGATGGCATTGATTCCATGGAATTAGACCCCAGAGGTTGATATGGGAGTCTCTGTGGATTTTGCTTGTGGGAAAACATGCAGCATCATACTTGAGGCCTATAAGGCATAAAGAACTATAATGTGACATCATAAAACACATGTGTTTATAAATGGGCATTTAAAAACGTACTGAGGTAGGAACATAGAAGGGAGCATACATTTGTGTTCGCTCTCGTTCAAAATCTCGACAAAAGAAGATTGACACAACATGGTATGTTGAAGAAAAGATTGATGTAAGTTACAACTCGGTGCACACTATCAAAATCAAAACACATTCACGGAGTTACTCGCGTTATCCACTCTCGTCATTTGCTGTAGTTTCTTTAAAGTATTGAAAGCAATACCCAGTTTCTGGAAGGTACTTGGAGGCACCGCAGGTAGCGATCTGAGGCTTCAAGCACTGACTGGATCCACAGGACACCTTCACATCAGCTGGTAAATGTAGAATAAAAACAAATGCAAGTGTGTAAATACTTAATTTGGAGAAAAGCTCAGCAAAATAACTTGATTCTGTAGAGAACAAAGCAGAGTTTGTTACTTGAATGTACCTTTCCCCAAAATAGTGAGCGGTATATCGTAAGATTCTCAAAGAAGCAGCGCACAAACCTTACTTATTACTCATCTAGATGGTATTTGTATTATTGTCCTTCTTCCATGTCTAATTGTCTCTTTTTACAAGTGAAACAATGCAGGCACACATTAACTTTGCTTTGTAGCACTAAGACAATAAATGAATCCTGTATCCTCTGAACAGGATGCCTTTTTAATGCACTGTAGTTTCTTTTTGTTTGTGTGTGTGTAGGTGTTTTGCATGTTAGCTAAGGCCCATGTAGCATGATGGATAAAACAACTAGCAGTTAGTCCAAAAGTGATTTTCTTTTCTTTGGAGAAGCACTTTAGCAGACACCAGCTACTGAACATGATTGTCACTTCTTATTTGACTCCTTCCATAGAATGAAAAAAATGTCCAAGCACAGTTGTCATGCAATTTTTTTTTGTTTTAAAATAAATTAATGATAGATTAACAAATCTGCCTTGTCCATCTTCAGTTTTGTGAAATGTTTAATGAGTCCGAGTACATGACTACATTTTGCTACATTTTGTTGTATATGCTGTGTTATGTTCTTGTTGACTGATTGTATATATCACTGCTCACAAACATGAGATTATTAAGCACATCTTTGTATGGAATAAATGCTCCAGAAAATCATTCAAACAGATCATAGCTTCAGGTAGTCTAAACGGATAGATGTGTGTGCGCATGCAAGTGATAATCTCTGTGGTCCTTCAAATAAGCCGCAGAACCTTAAACTGTACAGCAGGTCAAAAAGAACTCCCACGCGTGATGGGAGGTAGGAGGAGGTGGGCGGGTGTTGACATGTATTAAAGCAGGAGGGAGATAAGGGGAGACAGGAGTACTGTGAGGGAGCGTGGAGAGGATGAGGGGCCGTCACCACAGAGAGGTGTGTGTCGTCCTGCCTAACAAAGAGCGGCTGTACATCACTGTCGGGGTAAGAGGCATGCTTCATATGGAAGTTGTGTTTGTGAATGTCACGTGACAGAGTTGAAAGACTGTGTGTGTGTGCTTAAAAGTGTGAATTGTGTGTGATGACATGGATCTAGTCTATGTTAATGTGCTGTGTGTGTGTGTGTGTGTGTTAAGGTCAAAGCAAAAGGACAGGAGGTGTTCAGTCGTGTGTCTGACCTGCTGGGTGTGAAGGAGCTACACTTCTTTGGACTGAGTGTGCTTCATGGTACTGTAGGTTGGGAGCTGGTCAACTGATCAAAATGTATTTGTATGTCACCTTTTTTTTTAAAGTCAGAGTGCTTCACATTTGCCCAGAGAACTGCACCTACAACAACCTAATACCCTCCAACACAACAGAAATGTGTCTTTTTGTGCAAGAGAACAGTCTATTTGTCTTTTGTCTTTTCCGGTGTCTGTTAAAACACAGGAAGTGTGTGAATTAATTTAGATTGGAATGCTCACAGGGAGGGAAGGAGGAACAGTAGATGGTGCACAGATTGGTGAAGAGAGGAAAAACAACTGGGGCTGGTCTAAGTGAAGAGCCAGTCCACTTACTAAGCTGGACATTTATATGTCCTTGGTCACCATAATTATTTAAATTATTGTTCTCTCTTAGGTGCTTTATTGTGTCTACCCATTATATGGGTAGATATAAAAATAGATTTTAAACACTTGTTTAGTATTTAAACAACTTGTGTTACTATAATATGGATGTTTTGGACAAGTTCCCAATTTCTAAGCTGTTGAGCACACACTGTTCTTTGCTCCTCTGTTCATTTCCTGTCAGACTGTGAACACATATTCTTGGACCTGGAACAAAAGCTGACTAAGTATCTAGGAAAAGAAAGGAAGCAATTGAAGGTGAGGTCAAGTTACCACATGTATCAATGCAAATTCCCTGTACATGTAACCTTATATGAGCGAAGCCTAGTTCAGGCATGGTTTCATTTCACCTAACTACAGCCTGCTTCAAGCCCATTGGCCCACGTCCGATAAGGCGGCAGACTCTAACTCACTCCTGGTTGTTGTATTATGGTGCTGCTTCCACCCTCCACCATCCCCATCTCCCTGTGTTGTCTGTATGTACTGTCCACCAGGAGGGGTTATTACTCTATTTGCTCCATAGTCGTTTATTTGTTTGGTCGCCAGAAAGCCCTTGTTCAGCTGACGCAGCCGTTTTGCCTACACACCTCTCTTCCATCACCACACCCCTCACGTACACCCCTCTACTTGACACACATATTTCCCCTGTTTGTTTGTTACATTCCTTATTGTAGAGGTGTTCTTCAAAGCAGCTGTCTTCTTGTCCTATTGCATCTAGATTCCTCAGTCATTCTCTCACCTCACTCAGTCCCATGATAGTTTCGTAAGTAAAAAAAGACATTTACAACTTGATATGCCATACGTTCATTCCCTTGTCTCTGCCCAGGATCCTGTTCAGCTCTTCTTCAAAGTACAGTACTATGTAGAGAGCGGTCGCATGATCTCGTGAGTCTCACACTGTTATTTTCCTCTGGTTTACATCGGAATGTGCCCAGTAGTAACCTAGACATTTGAACACAACAACCAAATGTTTGTTTATCTAATGTCTACTTCCTCCTTACCTTCTTATCGTCTCTTTATCATGAAGGAGCAGCAAAGCCCTGACTCTCTACTACGCTGACCTGAGACAGAGGGTCCTTCAATCGCACCAAGGCATCGCACAGGAAGAGAACATTTTCCAATTAGCAGCTTATGCTCTCCAGGTGGAAGTCGGGGACGTGAGCTCTCTGGAAGAGAGAGAGGACAAAGAAAGACAGAAAAGAGGAGCAAGAAGAGACAGGAAGGATGAAGGAGTGGAGTTGAAAGAGGAACAAGAATGCAGCCATTACTTTCTTCCTGAAGATTTCTTTCCTCCATGGGTAGGTGTGAGTGTGACAAGAAAAGACAGCAAAGAGAGAAAGAGGTGGGGGGGGGGTGACATGCAGCAAAGGGCCAAGGCTGCATTCAAACCTTAGTTGCTGTGGTAAGGCCTTAGCCTATTGTGGTATATGGCCATACGTATGGTCATTGACAATGTTGTCACCTGTCTGCCCACAGTGTGCTTGCTAAGTGTGCACACACGCGTGTTTGTATTTATGTGTTAAGGTCATAAAGCGTCGCGGGCGGGAATACGTACTCCAGCACCTTCCAGGCCTGCATGCTGATCTGAGGGGCTTGTCCAGACAATACGCCACCCTCCTCTTTATCAAGGAGGCCAGTGCACTCCAGGATGTCTCTGTCATTTCCTACAGGATGAGCCAGGTCAGAGTACAAACCCACTGGGTCAGTCAACTGAGTGAAACTGTGTAGGGCAGACCAGTGACACATGCAGACTGGTGGGCCTTTTTTACTAGCATTAAAATAAAACCCAACTAAACCTAAGCTAGACAACTTGTTTCATATCAGCCAAGTTGCAGTTGACAGAATGTAGGTCAAGTTTCTGGAAGCAACTGGATCTTTTCTTTGCCCCGCTGCCTCTCTCTTTCTCTCTCTCTCCTCTCTCTCTCTCTTTATCTCTCTCCTCTCTCTCTCTCTCTCTCTCTCCTGCACAGATTAAAAAGAAGAGGAAGTGCTGTATACTCCTTGGTGTGTCTCTGAGAGGAATGGTTATTTACCAGGTTGGGGATATTCCAATGATTCATAACGATTAACAAAAATAACCCAGTACAGATGGAACTTTGCCAAAGGTCCATTAAATATGTCCTGTTGAACTGGTTTGTTTCCTCTAAGGAGGTGGATGGAATCCAAATTCTGCTGTATGATCTCCCCTGGAAAAATATAGACAGATTCACATTCCAGGTTTGTTAAAGATCATGTACACACACCAGGTTTCTGTTTAATCAGACTAGATCTGTGTAATATTTGAATTCCTTCATTACTTAAGGATTTGCTTGAATCTGATCATGATTGAAATGATGCACTATTGTATTACCCGTTCTCTTCATGTCCTCACAGGGGCACAGGATGGAGCTGCAAGCGGAGGGGCTTCCCACCCTGCTGTTCTACACCCCGTCAGCCTTCCACTCTGTTCACATGCTCAAGCACCTCAGTGACTCACATCGCCTGCACATGAACACCAGGGCGTCGGCCGCTCTCATACGCGAGCTAGAGGAGAACCACGGTCAGGTTCTGCCTGTCTGTCGCTGAAAGTCACCGTCTTTTTCCTTTAGTTTTTTTCAGTCAGTCTGTTTGGTTCCAGGTTTCTGTATGTCCCCTCGGCTCCACTCTCCACGTTCACAGACTCATCTTGGTGATTCGTCTCTGTTACAATGTGGGCAAATAAGAATGCTCTGTCTCTCTCTGTCCATTTTTGTCCTCTTGCTGTCTCTCTTCCAGTAAGTACGCTTCACCAAGAGGCCTACATCTGTGACAGAGCAGCCCTCGGCCTCAATTTAAGGACGGCATTAGAGGAAGTAAAGGTCTTTTGTCCTGTGAAGTAGTTCAGACCAGGACGTGGAGAGAAATGATAGAGAACGTCTCTCTAAAAGGTGAGAGAAGTGCACGAGCAAACATGACTCCATATACTGTGTTCAAGATCCACAGAAGCTCACAAGTACCTGGCACCATACAGAACATGCAGACACCATCAGTCTGTATCAGCATTATGTTGTGATCCTGTCTGTCGGAAACTCTTTGTTTCACGTGGTTTAATGAGAGTCTTACATGAATGCACCCAGTTGAAAATGTGCAGGCCTTTAAACACATTTTCAATTGGGTGCTGATTGCGGTTTGTCCCACAAATAGTCTGATAACCAATGCACAGGGATTAGCATCGATGAAAATACAAACTACGGATCAACCAAGAATGGTAACATTATCTAGAAAGTAAACAGAAAAATGTATGTGACCCCAGAGATTGAGCTGTGTGTGGACGAGCCAGTGGAGGACTCTGTCGATGACCCCGATGACCTGATGTGGTTGGCTGAACAGTCGGAGGGTGTGTCTGTCGATGACCCGGATGACCTGATGTGGTTGGCTAAACAGTCACCAGTCTCTGTGGATGGACCTTTGGTAATGCCAGTATCTCATTGGGCAGGTAAGTCCTATTCACAGCACAATCTTGTGAGCTTGTGTGTGTAGCACGGCAAGCTACTGTACCACACCTCAGACCCCACTTGTCTTTAGGATATAGTTATAGATTAGTATAGGTTATTATGTGTATTAGAGGTTTAGTTTACTGTATTGTATATTATTTTGTATATTTAGGAGGTTATTATATTTAGTCTTATCATAGATATAATCTATGTTCTGTGTACTTACAGTGTATATGTTATGTGATGTTATGCCAGGTTGCTTTGCGTTGTCTCGTGCCAAGAATTTCAGTGCCCAGTTTGATATTGTGTTGTTCTGTGCATCTGAAAATAAAAGACTTGAAACTTTAAACAGACTGTCCAGTCCTGAACCTCACAAGTCTGTTTATCTTTCAGATGTTGCTATGGAAATGAAACAGGTTGGTGTCATGGGGTCTCTCATCCACACCCACTTCCTTTTCATTATTTGTATAAATGTTTTTGTATGTGCCATTGTTTAAATACTGTAAATGCATGTGCTCTCTCTCTTTCTTTCTCTCCCTTCCCTCCTCCAACTGCCCCAGGTTTTGAAGTTGAAGGCATTGAAAGTGTGTCTGTGACTGGAGAAGACAATTCTGGAATTCCCACAGCACTGAATGCATACATAATATTATCCATCGAAATGTAACATAGTAATATTGAAGTAGGTGATTGTTGTTAGGTAATGATATACAAGGTAGTCAATGTACACTTAATGTAGTGTTAACTATCAGTGTTTTATTGTGTGCATTCAAATGGACATTGACCATGCTGTATCACTTTGGCTCTACAGATATAAATGGATGCTAGTCAAGTTTTGAATTATGTTGTGCTTTATACCATGTAAGGTAGAGGTACATTATGAATGTACCTCTACGGATTAAAGTGTGAATAACAAGTTGTGTTTACTATGACAGTGTTAGTCAGACTAATGAGTCATAGTAGCTAATGTTCTTTAAAAGTTACTCTCCCAACCTAATCATGCCTTTAGATAACATCAATAATATATTGCCATTGTCATCATGGATGACATCACTTCACCTTCAGATGGTGGGTGGGATCACCCTCGTGATTCTGTCTGAAGAGGGATAGGGGAGGGGTAGGGGAGCCACCATATATAGGCATTGGAGGTTTGCTCTTGCTTGCCGCCCACTTTCCTGGACGATTGAGCGTCATTACCTTAGTGTTGAAACACAGATAGGGGAATGTGCCAGGGGAACGTCACATAAGACTTGGCAAGTGTCAAACCAATTCAATAGCAGTAGCGCATTTTGAAAGAAACGGTAAGTTTGTTTTGTTTCCCATAAAAAGATATTCCAGTCATAAAGATAGTTTGCTAACCCGTCCCACATATTGTACTGTAGTGGGATGCGTGCTGGTCTTGCGGAACTTAAAGCTCAATTAACTTTACATGTATTTGAATAAAGAGTTGTGCATTTGACACTGGCAATGTAATGACAGTGAATGATACAAAACTATAAAACATTAAAAAGTGCTATGCGTATATATCAGTGGAGAGAGGTAAACCGGTTCAACTGGGTGGCTACGTCTGTTACATACCGTTTGTTCCTTCAGATGAACCAAGCTTTTGTGACGGCATTGCTCTTGACCCGTGTTGTGCCAGATATACGTAGTGAAGGTAAGACTTAAAGTAAGATTTAGTGAAAGATTGATAGTTATCTTTTAACCAAGTACCATCTAGTGGCATTTGTTTCATTTGGTTTATTTCATGCAGTCTGACCACATGTTCCTCACAGAGTGCCGATATAAAATGAAGACATTCAACATTACAACACATTGTGAGTGCTTCAGTGTGATGGGAGGAAATGAGCCTCTCTGTGGGTCTGGGAAGCCACCTGGAGGTTGCCATGTTCAGAACACACCTGAGAAGTTATGCCTCAAGTGGCCTTCAGGTCAGCAGTTATCATGTCGGATGGGAGATAAAGACATCTTTGTCGGTAAGATTTTCTCTATAATTTACTTTTGGTATGGTTGAGTTTATGTTGTTGGCACAGTCCAGCTAAGTGTGTGTGAGTGTCATTGTGATTAAGTTCTGTGCATTTGGAGCACAAATGATAGTGTCCCAGATGACTGTTTTCTGCTCATTGACATAGAGCAGTGGAGCAGAATGTCATAATAGAACCTGTTTGGTATGTCTGTTGCATTTAAAAGATGTATAAAGTAAAAAGTATTTACGTGTAGGCTATAACAGGATGTCCATTAACTGAGAAACGTGTGAACAATGAAAGTTTATATTAAGTGTCTTTCCATCCTATCTTAGATGATGAATTTGGAGTGTGCGCCCATGACCAATCAAGTAAGACAACTTTATTTGGAAATCACTTTGGATTAAAGAATCTGCTAAATTAATTAAATGTCAAATGTGAATCTGATATGTTATCTGATGGTTGAATGTTTGTGTAGAAGTCAGTTCAAGTACATTCCACAATCTCAACATGAATTGTGTAACGTCTTCTTTCAGCCATTAGCTGTAGAAAGGAGTTCTATGAAGATGGTATGTATCAGTAATATATTCTGGACACTGAGAAATGAATTATGTGTGTTAAATATATCCAGATATATATACATATTTCATATACACAGTGTGGTTGTTGTTGTTAGACTTGTCATTGCAACCCTTGCATAGTCCCTGTCAAACAGTGGTTTGTGAGAAAAAGTCGTAAACATGCTTACTCACCTCTCAGATATGAACTCCTTGGTTTTTGACTCATAAATCCTTGGTTGGGGTTTAGTTTATTGCATTAGGTTTCCATTTGTACTCGTGTTTTGATCTCTAGAAATTAACTATAAATGAAAGTCTTCTTCACCACCTGTACCCTTCACACAACACTTGTTTATTCTGTCACTTTGCAAAAAACTTTCACTTTTGCAACAACCAAGTGGTTGTTAATATGGAAAGGAAACATTTACAAAAGACCATCATTTGGCTAATCAACTATTATTGCCCATGAATGGGTAATGCAGCTGTTAAGCCTGGATATGGGGTTTCTTTCAATATAAAAATGTGTTTCAGGGCCCCAGGAAATAGATTCTCCTACAGCAAGTCCTAAAGTAGTCACATCAGCTGCTGTTCCTCATCAGTTTGGTAAGTAGTGCACTACTTGACATCGGTCAGGTTCTAGTCAATTTTCATAGTTTTTGTCATTTTAATTGATAAGCAAATCCTTATGTAGTAGCCTATGGTACTTAAGATCATTACTAATTATGACGGGTACGCATCAAATGACCCCACGAAGACATGCGTCTGTTTCTACACAAAGTTTCAGATGTAGCCTTTAAAAAATGGACTTGGTGTGAGAATCAGCGTAGATCCACTCATGTTCAAAAAATGTGTTTAAAAACCCGTTTCATAGGGCTGCGCTTTACCATCGCCATCTAGTGGTTTACTGTGAGAACTTGTAATTCACACTTTAAACCACTAGATGGCGGTATTGAAGCGCAGCCCAATGGCGCTGTCGAAACAGTGCCCCTTAACACGCAATTTATACTTTTGCGTAAGGCCTACTTGCTACCTGCTTGAGGCTGCTTCGATAGCTAAACAACTGTCCTGGTGCACGTAACTCTGTCAGGCTATTGCATTTCGTACTTCTGTCGATCGATTTCTTATTCCCTGTTAGTTACTGTATCCATTCAGCGACGAAAGTGTTGTACCAACCATTTCCGATTTGAGTTAATGTAATGTGGTTTTGAGTTAATGTTATGTCGTTCTCCATTTGGAGAAGCGTGTCTTTGTATTGGGGGGAGGTGAGCAAGTCATCCTATTTGGGGGGAGTTGACTCGTATTTGAGGGGAGTGTTTTTATTTGGGGGATGCACTCATATTAGGGGGGGGGGTGTTTTGCACTTCAGGGCCACCGTATATTTGTTCATGGAAGCATATCAATGTATTGATAAAGCAATTGAGGATAAACCATTATGTGTTGGACCTATTTTTCAAAGATGACAAAAGCAGTTATACAGACAGCTTGTGAGTTATGCTTTTTATACCAATTAATTGAAACTGCGCTGATTATAGAAGGGAAGGAAGGGTTCCGGTAATCCACTATGGCTGCTGCAACTTGTACAGTACAAATCCTAGGCTATTCTTAAATCCTTCTTCTGTTTTTCAGGTACCAAAATAATGGCTTTTGTGCTGGTTGGTGTAGCATTGTACTATTGATGACATAATTCCATCAACTCATCAGCCCTGCAGTATATCAACACTGGTTTTCAAGTCATTCCTCACCTGATAGTTTAGTCTACATTGGATCACCAGCCAGCCTGCCAACCAGCCTTGCCAAGCACCTGCCAAGCCTACCCTGCCTGTCCCATCTGCTCGCCACTGCCCTCTCCACTCTACAAATACTCAGTCATGAAACCTTTCTGGACCATATCGCTCTGTGTTGTGCGTGTTGTCTTTAAACGTACATTTTAAGAAATACAATACGACTATTGAACAGTAGATGGCAATACAACCCCAGTTCACCTGGTACTTGAATAAACGTTATAAAAAATATATAAATCTAATCTCTTTCTCACCTCAACAACCTGTTTCTAATTCCTCCTCCTGTGTGTTCCTCCCTCCCAGCTGCATGTTGAGCAGTTTGACAGAGAGCCCATGCTTTACAGACCTTGGTGATTGACAGCAACTTCTGCTGCTAGTGTGTCCATGTGTGTGTGTGTGTGTGTGTGTGTTGCTTGTTTAAGTGCTGTGCGTACACTGTGTGCAGTTCTTTGGGGAAAAAGCCCCTCTCCCCAACTGCACCTTTGGACCAGTCTCTTTCCCAGAAGTGGAAGTAGAGGCACAACCCCCATCTGCACACCATTCTGTATTTCCTCAGACCTGCAGGGTTAATACATGAGGTGGGGTGAGGGGGATACCAGGGCATGTGAACCCCCCTCCCCCCCTTTTCTTTGTCTCTTTATTTATCTTCTTCATCTCTTTCTCTCTCTCCTCAACTTCATTTCATATTTCATGTTGGTAGTCGTTTGTTGTCGGGTTGTCTGGCAGAGCCACAAACCTGAAACCCAGTGACAATATGAACCCCAACATTTGTCAAGAGAGGATTAGCAGAAGCAACGGAGGGAGAGAGAAGAATGAAGAAAAGTGGGAGAAAAGACAAGTGAACGAGTGAAAGAGAGGGAGAGAGAGAACGACAGAGAGAGATAAAAGCAAAAGCGAGAAAGTGTGTGTGATAGAAGAACAGATTGTAACATACTGCCTGTAAAACAATACTCTTAATGTGTATTTAACGCCAGTAAAGCAGCCAGCATGCAGTTGACAATGGACCAAAGGCAAGAGGCAGCTGAGGGAGTAAGGGAGCAAAAGATAAAAACGAAAGGGGGCTGTCCTTACTTGTTCTCCAGTGTGTGTTTGGAGCCAGTTCCAAGGGGAGGAGGCAGTGTGTGTGTGTGTGTGTGTGTGTGAGGGAACCAGAGAGAGAGAGGCACACGAGAGACAGAGTGAGGCAGTCAAACAGAGAGTGTCAGTAAGGGAAGCTCCACTCTTCTCCCCTGTGCAGTGCTCTAGTTCAGGGACCATGCTGCAGGGGTGTCATTTAGCCTGGCTTGGGGCTCTCTTCCTGGGGCTGGCCAGCACCTTGGCCGGGGCCTCTGGTTTCCAGCATCACCGCTACGAGGAGATGGTGCGTGCCATGTTCGCCGTGCAGAGCGAGTGTCCCTACATCACTCGGATCTACAGCATCGGCCACAGCGCTGAGGGACGCCACCTTTATGTCCTGGAGTTCAGTGACAACCCCTGGGGTCCATGAAGCATGTGAGTACATGTTTAGTGTAGGGTTAGGAGTGTGAGTATAACTCTTATTGTTGTCATATATGGATATGTGTGTGTGTGTATGTGTGTATTCATAGGTATATTGTTTCCCTTATTCACAATCTTTATTGCGGTACAGTGATGTTGTTTAACATTAGTGTCCCAGAATGGGCTCCAGGCTCTTCACCTCTTGTGGCATCCACTTATTGACTGTGCATGTGAAGGGCAGAGTGTTTTCTAGGTAGTCTGAAGAGGAGAGAAAGAGCCTTGCAGGCAGGAGGCAGCTTTGTATATGGGGGTTGAGGGTTAGCCTGGAGAGATGAAATGCTAACTCCATTTTTGTCTGTCTTTGTTTTAGCATAGTTGTGTAATATTTCATTCAGTGTCAGTCATTTGATTATGTCAACAAAATCAACACAGTTTGAGTAATGGCTTTTTCTTGGGGAAACTGATGGATGTGTCCCCACCCCCCCATCCTAGGAAAACAACAGAGAAAGTTTTTAGCACTTCAAATGGAAAGAGTCTCCCTGTGTTTCTGTGTTGAGTGGTTTCACAGTTATGTCTACTGTCAGGGGAAAGAGGAAAGAGCCAACAGGGAGAAGCTTGTTTGAAACATCTGCATTTCATTTCAAAACCCAGCTTCTGATTCCGTACGTTCTGTTTGATTCATGTCAAACTATGTGAAACGGCCAGGAGACGAGAATTTGGTTGAATGTTTCTGTACAGATCTTGTTCTGTTAATCACCGAAACCTCTGCAAGTCTCAGCACAGCCACTAAATCAACATAATGGAATTTAGTTGAGCTCTTTAGATGATCTGCGTGCTCTAAATGACTGCTGATTGATGGTATTTTCTTTCTTTTGATGTGGAAACCAGTCACATTATAAACTGGTTACATAGAAAGGATTAAGGTAGCTATACTCTCAGAACAACCCAAAGCATGGGCAGCATATTCAGCATTCTTTAGTGCCAAAATATTAAAAAGGCATTAAATAACTGATTGCAATTTATGCTGCCTATAACAAATATATATCTTAGATACATGACAGATGAATAGCTGAGAGCACGCCTCTGGGTATCCTTTTTTGGCCGGGGCTGAGCTTGCATTTTTTCACCCCAAGTGGAGCCTTCCTTTAGTAGAATGGAAGGATGTGCGCGCGTGTTCCAGAGCCGAAGGTAAGAGAAGTAGAAAAACAGGAAGTGTGTGGATAGACAGGAGGAATTGCTGGGTGACCCTTGTCTTGGTTAATCCAATACAGGAAGTTTATTTTGCTGATTTGGTCACGCGTTGCTGAGTGTGGTCGTTTTGGAGCCCTGCCCCTGGGAGGCTGTCTTTGTATGCTGGATGTCAGTCCAGTTGTGGGCTTATTAAAGACTTAGGGGTCTGTTTCCTGGGCAGGGTTAGGCTAGGTAGGAAATATAGGCTGAGGTAGACACATTTTTGAAGAAAAAAAAGGTCTTTAGAGGAAGGTTGGCTGCAGGAAACTGTCATAAAGTAACACTGGGTTAATCTCAATCGAAATTATAATCCTGAAAATAACTGCCCATGCCCAGGGTGTCAAATATAGTGATCCAAGATTTGCTCCTTATCAGGGTCTGTAAGAGTTTCCTTCAACAAAGGCAGAATTTTCCAATATGCACACACCTATTTGGCAATGTCTCTTTATTGTGTAGGAAATACAAATATTTTACAGACTGCTCTTGCTTTGTTAGGACTTGAGTCTGTTGTTGCAGAGACAAAGAATGCAAAGAATATATGTTTTCTGTGATAACATCCACTTCTTCTTCTGTGGTGGAGGTTGTGGTGCACTTCTGTGGTGGAGGTGGTGGTGAGGTCCCATAGGGAGTGCTGGTGGTCAGTCTGTGTTCAGCTGCCTGCAATTCAATAGCTATTTGTCGAGACAGTCTGTTTAGATAGGTGGCTAAGCCAATCAGTGAGGGATTCCCCAGGACAAGCAGATGAAATTAACCCAAATAATCTACTCAAATTACTGGCACCCTAATTACTTGTCTTGTTGTTAGTTGTGATTTGCTTTGGTATCATCAGCACTTTTATATAAATCTACTACCCTAATCAGTTTTTGATTGTGCCACAGTGTTTTATTCATCAACCAGATTTGGGTGTTACTTTTGATGCTACAAATGCCCCATTTCTTGACATGTCTTGAATTTATTCCATTATTTATGCTACTGCGTGCATGTTGCTTTCCACGTCACAAGAATATCACTGTCCTGATGACACTGCGCTATTCAGTGCATGTGATGAAGAAACCACGTTGACTTTGACTCGACTTCATGCACTTACCAGACTGCAAATTGTTTTCGATGAGAGTGTTTGCTTAACAGCATGTGTTTTGCAGCTCAAGGGGTCAGTTAGGACTGTAAGAAATGCATGATCTCTCTACAACATTGACGTTGTCATTTTGTAGTACTGCTTAATGAGCCTCAGGGTGTATGTGTGTGTGTGTGTGTGTGTGTGTGTGTGTGTGTGTGTGTGTGTGTGTGTGGTGTGTGTGAGAGTGTGTGAGAGTGTGTGAGAGTGTGTGAGAGTGTGTGAGAGTGTGTGAGAGTGTGTGAGAGTGTGTGAGAGTGTGTGAGAGTGTGTGAGAGTGTGTGTGTTCACCGTGTTTGCACAGGGGGCTCACTTGTTTGCAGTTTTTGCCTGCTCTGCATTCTAAGCGGACGTGACCCTCTCTGACCCCTCGTGACCCCTCTCCCTCTCTGATTGCTCGCCACCTGACTCATGTTTTTCCAGTGGAGCCGGAGTTCAAGTATGTTGGGAACATGCACGGGAACGAGGTTCTGGGCCGCGAGCTGCTCATCCAGCTGTCCCAGTTCCTGTGTGAGGAGTACCGGGCCGGGAACCACCGGATCATGAGGCTGATCCACGACACGCGGATCCACATCCTGCCCTCCATGAACCCAGACGGGTACGAGGTGGCAGCCAGGCAGGTATGCTGATGCAGTGCAGACTGCAGGGGGGCGGGGCATGCATGAGCACACACGTACACACACGCGCACAGAAACACGTACACACACACGTTGACACGCACAGAAAAGTACACGCGTTCAGAAACACTCACACACACAGACACACAGACACACAGACACACAACACACAGACACACAGACACAGACCACGACACACAACACACGACCACACCACAGACACACACACAGACACCGACACAAACAGGTGTACAGAGCAGTTTTTCTCCTTGTCTATTATCATGTCTCATCTACCAAATCCCAAGAAGAATTCTTGGCATCCTCCAGAGGGTAATTACATGAGCCAAAAAACAACACAATATTCTACGACTAACACACTCACATGGTTGCACACATACACACGCACACTTCATACACACACACACAGCATCTCTTTGAGACTAATTACAGTATATGTAGAGGGACACGTGGTGGCTGCTCCTCTCTTTTAAACAACACACACACACACACACACCACACACACACACACACACCACACACACACACAGACATACACACACACTGCAAAGTGGTGAACCCATACCACAAATTGGTGTAAAGCGTTCAATGTATGTCAACAACCCTAGGTAAACAACCAGAAAGTCAGCAAAACACTTTTGTAAACACCCCTGCAGCAACTTAGACATCACTCCAAATAGAAACACATGGATTGTAGAAGTCAATATTGAATTAGGTTCTAGCATTAGTATTGCTTAAGAGTTAAGACATACTGTACAGTTCATATCTGTAATAACTAGACACGTTGGTCTGCTTTTGGTCCACAGGGTCCTGAGTTCAATGGTTATCTGGTGGGGAGAGGGAACTCAAGGGATGTGGACCTGAACCGGAACTTTCCTGACCTGAACGCCCTCATGTACTACTACGAGAAGACCAACGGACGTAATCACCACCTGCCCCTGCCCGATAACTGGGAACAACAGGTGGGTTATTACTGGGCTTCCAGACACTCCACCACACACACACCTACACCCACTCACACTCCACCACACACACACAACTCAGACACCCCTTCAGACAACCTGATATTATCCACAGATATCTGCTTACCTCTGAGGAAGACTGTGGGTTATGGCATGGTGGGGGAGTGTGTGCATGTGAGGAGACAGTCGTTTGCTATGTGTTTTCTACTGTTCTCAATAACAGACACGCTGACTGTCTGGGATACATTATAGTGCTGTCTTGGATTGTGTTGACGTACATAATGTATGACCTGTGTCAAGTTACCTGAGTGGTTGGTGATGGAGTGTATTTGAGAGGGCTACCTTCTCCCTAAAAATCCGGTTTTGGGCAGTTTAAGGCCAGAATGATTGGATGATTGACCAAGCATAAGCTTGTCACAGATAATTGATGACATAACATGGGTGAGCCTTTGTATGTGTACTCTGTGTGTGTGGGTGTGTGTTTGTGTTCTATATGCCTACGCGCATGTGCGTGTGTGTTTGTGCACATGGCTTTGATATGAGTGAGCTTGCACGTGTGTGTTGCTGTGACTACGTGGGTGGTGAAGGGCTATGCTTGTCTCCCAGTGTGGGGTTAAAGCTCTCCAAGCCAACTGTGTTGTTCTAACACTAGGTCAAACATGGGCCACAAGTCCCTCCAGAATCAAGAACAGGCACAATACGATAGTTTACACAAGAGCTCAATGGCAGGAGCCACAGAGATTTAGGGATCTAGGTCCTGCTAGGGCCCACCTGCGTTGAAGTTATACTGTACACCCTCAAAAGTACACATCCCTTTTGTCAAGTACTTGCAGTATGGATTGAATTGTACAGTGCACATGAAAGCTAACAGTAAAAACCAATGTCCTTCACACCTGTTAACAAGAGATAGGGTTCACAGGACAGGAAGCTCATTTATAGGGACTTCCTCTAGGCCTCGGATGACGGACAAGTGGCGATCACTGCTCTGCCAAGAGTTTGTTGGGCAGAGCAGTGATGCTTTATATAGCAAAGGTCAGCTAACAGTAGTTATCTACACGGCGTTACAATGATGGGATCTCCCCTGAGATCTGAAGGATGTGAAGCGTGAAGAAGCCTTGGTCTTACCAGACTTCAGGGACTCACAGAGGAATGCGGTTGGATCTTATGAGAGCTTGGTGCCTCTTGGTACTCATGCTTCTTAAGCTAACATAATGTCAGCTTTGTCCCTGGAAAAATGGGCTTGGACACTGCACTGTCAGACATCCACTGCCACACTTTTGAGTGAATAACTTAAATAAAAACAAAACATAAAATCACTGCCTGCCTACAACAATTGCTCACACTCATTTTATAGGGCTGTTGTATGTAGAATCAACATTCTATTTGTCTGACAGTTATATATGCTTCCCGGGCATCCATATATGGATTCTTTAAATGTTTTTTTAGAAAAATGCAATTGCACTATGGACAGACAAGGTCTGGTGACATTCTTGGCATCCTTTTTCAGGGGTCTTATTTAGTCAAGGTTATTTTCAAACAGACTGTCTGTTCAAGAAATAGTTGTAGGCTACCACCCACAGACTGTGCGTGTTCCTGGGATAGCTTACAGTATTTACTCAGTGTCTCACAGGAAGGACACTGCATTGCTTTTGCGTCACGTAACAGTAGTTCTTAGCGAGACGTGTCATTTCAAAAGCCCTAAATTCAAAAGGGACATCTATTTGTTGATGTAATAGAAAAGAATAATGGCGCCTGTTTGTTTTTGCGTATAGGCGTGCACTAGTCTGTTCTCTGTAACGCTAACCCTGGTGACAGGATAAGCCAAAGGGGAGCCTGGTCGTATATTAAAATCTATAGATAATAAATATCAGCCAGCCTAAAAACAGACTTGGACTAGGTCAACATTTTCAACCTGTGCCCCCAAATATAAGAACCTACTCTCCAGTTGGATTGGACTTGAACCAACAAAGCGAGACATACGTTTATTATTCTTCCTGTGGGAGACCTGTCTCAGATCTCATTGGGGCTCAAGTTAGCAGAGCATTGCTAGTACACCAACATAATGACGCCGGTAACACACAGGGGAGTTAGTCTGAACTGGAAAGACTGGACTTGACTGTAGACGATGGTCAAGAGGTGGATTAGTATTAGCTTCTGAAAACTGAATACTTTCAAGGATCACGTGCTAGCGCTGACCGTAGGTGAGGCTAGTGTAACGTTGAAAGAGAAACAGGAAAACGCAGAGACAGAAGAATAAGGAGAGAAGAGAGAGACAGAGAGAGAGAGAGAGAGAGAGAGAGAGAGAGAGATAGAGAGAGAGAGAGAGAGAGAGAGAGAGCGAGAGATAGAGATAGAGATATCTAGAGCTAGAGCGAGCTATCTGAGATAGAGATCTAGAGAGATCGATAGTCTCTCTAGAGCTAGATCGATCTAGAGAGAGAGCGAGAGATGTGGGGGAAGATGACTTGAATGGTCAGTGGAATACCCTTCCACTTCTTGCTGAAGCAGGTTTGCTTGTTATTGAAGTAATCCATCATCCCATTTCTTCCCTCTCCCAGGTTGAACCAGAAACCCTCGCAGTGATCAAATGGATGCAGAACTATAACTTTATCCTGTCGGCTAACCTGCATGGGGGGGCCGTGGTGGCTAACTACCCCTTTGATAAGTCCCGGGACCCCCGAATCAGGGGCAGGACCACCTACTCTGCCTCCGCTGATGACAAGGTCTTCAAGAAGGTACAGTCAGAAAATGTGAAAGATTAGAAGTGACTGAATGCCAGGCCATTGTAATACATGTGTATGCGTTCAAGCTTCAACTTCAAGTTTGCCATGTGTACAGCTACATTGGGATTTCTAGTCCTGCTCCTCCCAGCTGTTTCCTATTGGTCTATAAGTTCAAAATACTAAAGTGTGTATGTGTATGTTCTTTACAGTTGGCCAGGACCTACTCGTACGCCCACAGTTGGATGCACAAGGGCTGGAACTGCGGGGACTTCTTTGATGAGGGGATCACTAACGGGGCCAGCTGGTACTCCCTGTCTAAAGGTGAGCAGTGTCCCTGTGGAACACAGTCTCCAGGCCAGGGACAACACCAGCTCATGAAAGGGACCGCCAAAGCCACAAACTGTTCAGCCAAGACCTGAGTAATTGTTTTTTAATTTGAGTTTGATTGGGGTGAGATAAGTTCTCATTTCTTTTTGACTGACTTCCAGTGCCACTCAGTCGTTTAAAAGAAGAAAGAAATTGTGTTTTATGTTTCTCGTGTTGAACTGGTTTGAAGACTTGTTATTTAGTCAAAAACTCTCATTAGGTAAAACAATCTTTTACTTGAGTACCAGACCTTGTCTCGACTCTGACATTTCTGGCAAGCCCCAAAATTCTTTTGGAAAATGATTGTGTTTACTTTACATGTAGTTGGCATGGTACTTACAGTGCTGTTTACTCCAGCATTGGAATCGGCGATGTGAAAGCCCACAGCCTCATTTAACGGGCTTGTGTCATATTTACTCAAACAAATCATTTCTAGGCCACAGTTGAGCCATCTCAGCTAATGTTACGTCCTCAACTTCTCACCAGTACTGAGCATGTGTAACATGTTCTCTGGGTGTACCACACTGAACACAACTGAGCAAAGGTTCCAAACACAAACAATCCTTTATTTCCTTCAATAGTCCATATTATAATAATATGTACGCAAGGAACAGCAGACAGTATGACAATGTGGTTCATTACTCGTCATCCCATAGGAAGCCTGTAATATATTATACATTTACAGTACATACAAATTACTTTGACTGACAGTGTTTGTTTTTTTCATGTGTAGGAGAACAGTAATAGATTCTCATTGATCATGTATAGGAGGGGCAATGGGGCATGTTCTAACACAGACATTTATGTTCATTAGATGTCTGTCTAGATGACAGATGTCATTTTCTCTCACGCAACTACAAAATCAGTTCAACAATTTAAGCAGAAAAGCATCATCATGATACAGCAGAAAAAAGCACGGATCAGATCCTGACCCCCCCGGTGAGACCAGACAGGCTTTCAACCATATGTGTCTGTCTACAGGCATGCAGGACTTTAACTACCTCTACACCAACTGCTTTGAGATCACGCTGGAGCTGAGCTGCGACAAGTTCCCCCCAGCCTCAGCCCTGTCCAGGGAGTGGATGGGCAACAGAGAGGCCCTGGTGTCCTACCTGGAGCAGGTGAGAAGTCTCCAGGCTAGAGGCCCCTTTACAAGCCAGGGATGTGTCTTAATAACTGTCTGGCCGAGAGAGGACATGATCATACTGACATTGTTCTCTGGGAGAGCTGTTATGATTAGCTGTTAGAGATGTTATGGCTGTGACAGGACCTTGTTGCGTTGGCAACATTCTCCTGTCATGAGGTTGATGTTAGGGTGCTGCGCTGTCGAGATAGAGCAGGTTTGCTACTAACACATCACCTAAACCATTCAAAGCTTACCATTGCTTGCTTTGTCTTTGATTCCTACACAACACATCATTCTAGTCAAGAACATTCCGAATAAGCCCATACAATTCCCACACAAATACAAAACACTTATACACACACACGCACACACACACAGAGACAAACACACACACATTCCTGTAGGATTTGTGCCTTCAATGACGGATCGTGTTCCTGAAACATAGTAGCAGCTCCAGGCTCAGGAGAGACGTTATTTGACTCCTATTGTGCCGTTTGAATGAAGTACACACGAACACTCAGTCCTTTAATCTGAACAACACATCCACAAGTCGTCGTATAAAAGCTACTTGTGTTGCCCAGTTACTAGCAGATCAGTGTTGCCTGGTAACAACCCTGTACCCTAACCTGTCCTTTACCTCTCCTCCAGGTGCACCATGGGATCAAAGGTATGGTGTATGATGACAACAACAACCCCATCGCCAGCGCTGAGATCTCAGTGGCTGGCATCAACCACGACGTGACCAGCGGTAATGAGAGGGGCTTGATGTCACCAGATATTCCCATTGTCCAGTTACTTTCAATTTCGTTTCAGTGTGTTTCTGTGTCACACATTTCAAGTACATCGGACATGTACGTTTCTTTGACACCTATTTGAGTTTTAGGGTTTTAAGGTAATGGGAGTGGGCTGAGTTTATCCGGGCATGTAAAACGCGTTGAGTTAGAGCGCTCTCTAGTGGTGAGTTGCTGGAAGCACGCTTTAATGGAGCCTTTCCTGACAGATCAGTAACACTTAAGAAATACTAACATACCATACAGTGCAACCTGGTTTTGGATGGTGTGATAAGAAGGTAGGCAATATCTCCCCTCTATACTAGTTTGCGTGTTAACATGACGTGATCTGTTGATGCTGTTTTGAAGGTGTGGATGGAGACTACTTCAGGCTTCTATTGCCAGGGACCTACACTGTCACAGCGAATGCAAATGGATACCTAACTTCAACCAGCACGGTCACAGTAGGCCCAGCCGAAGCAATACAGGTACGTGGCTACGTGTGTGTAAGTGTGTGTGTGCACATTCATGCTGAGTCATTCTTTGGATGAATTTCTGCTTATATATTTTTATTGGTTTATATTTCCAGCTTCATTTTTACCTGAAAACGGCCCCGAAAGACAACAACCTGAACATCAAGAATAACCATGGCAAGAAAAACCTCTCTTCTCCTCCGAAGATCCCTGTGAATCTGGGCCCAAGATGAGACGTGGACTGCAGAAGTACTGGAACACAGTCACCCCACTAGCTAGAACCAAGACTAACAGGTGGGCCTGTCCACAGACTCCCACAAAAGCACATAGTACAGATGAACAGTGAACAACAACATGTATGATATGATTACTTGTGTCTTTTATAACCTGGTTGTCTGTGTAGATACATAATAAGGGATTCAGTAATGACGTAGTTATTTTGTAAGCCTCATGTATTTAAGTATTCGTATAATTTTACTGTACTGTATTCAGTGATTTTAAGGTCAAGGAAAACTGAATTGCTTATGACTGTAATTTGATGGGAAAAAAAGAATGACAATAAACTCTGTTCAGTATTTTTATTTATTTCATCCGGCATTTTATAAATGAATCATGGAATTGCACTTAGATATGCAACATAAAGATGCAACGTTTTGTATTCTATACCAAATCCAATCCTGTCACTGAGTTATTGATGTAATTGGTTTTAAAAAGATAAACAAAAATAAAAGTTTCTATTATTTTTATCAAACATACATTTTTGAATTTCAGTTAGTTAGCAACTTTTAATCCTGTCCGGTTATCCTTTATCACTTTGGTTCGGCCAGGCCAAAGTCTCTGATCAACGGGCTCTTATACCACAAGGTGTCACTACAGTACTGCTAATTAAGGGTCTTCCCTCGACCCTTCACGGAAAAGACTGAACTAGATGTGTCAGTGTGTTTGGGTCTTATCAGTAGACACTGAGAATGATTGCTCTAAAGGGTGGTCATTGTGTAAAATAAAAACGTCTCATCTTAAAATGTACAGACACTTCTGTGTCTGTTCATCCAGATTCATCCTTCTTAAATGTACAGTACCAGCCAGCACATACTATGTTACATCCATTATCTAAAGGTATAACAACGTCATCATTGAAGTTTGTTAATCCATTTGTTGTTTCAATGACCCTTCATGCTTCCATCACAATTATCCATTAGAAATGTGGTCATGTTCCTTACAGATGGCCGTTGTTCCACTGGGCTATACATTGGGATGAAACAGGGGCTGCAGTCTGTGCTTTTGACAGAGAATTTTCCACTTGACCACCAGCTTCCAAACACAGTTCAACAATAGCCCACTCTGACAAACAGGAAACAGGAAACGCGTACTTCAGTGGGCAGTCTCAACTTTGACTGACTGTGAGGTACAACTCCACTGGAAGTATAGACAAAGATAGCGGGGGATTGTTTTCAGCCCATATTTATGAATATAAGTCATTCAAAGTAGCTTGTAAATGACTGTATTTGATTAACAAATAAACATCCATGACTTCCTACTCGTACTGTAAATCTCCTCTGATAAGTCAACCACTGGCATCATGACACATCATGACACACAATGTATTCTTTTCAAACAGAGAGTGTAACCGCTGGCCAGACAAAATGAATGATGATAACAAAAGACCCACATGGCCTTTTCTCACTGAATACAGCACTGTATGATGACCACAGTGTGACTGCTCTATAGTCTCTTCGCTCTGGTGCTTTCTCAAAGATATTTGCAGTGAGCGTGTGCACGTGAGCGTGTGCACGTGCATGACAGCATGTGTGCACAGTAAGGGTTTGTGTGTGCATGTGGGTGTGCGAACAATTGAAACAAATGTGCGTGTGTGTGTGTGTGTGTTTGTATGCCAGCTGGTTTGTGAGTGTGTGGTCGAATGACTGTCCCCAGACGCGTCAATGGGGCCCACACAGTGCCAGTTTGATGCCAAACCTCCCCTGCAGAACGTATCCCCACTCTGGTTGAGTCAGCATTTACAGTAAACTACTACACAGGGCCACATAGCATCGATGGAAAGCAGTGTGAGTCCAAAAAATAAGGGTTTATGTGAGTCAAAAAGTTATGTGCAAGGACAATAAATATTATGGTATGATGTTCAGAATGTTTTATGACTCATTTGCCTCAGTGATGTATAATGTAAATTAAAAAAAAATCTATGTATATCATATTACGGACAACTGGGCATTTGTAAATACTGACACCATAAGGAGCTTCCCTGAACTTAAAGTAAAGTCAAGCTTCACTCTTCTCATTTTCTCTGAAAACACTTTTCTAGATAGACCTTCGCTGACTTCCACCAATTGTTTGGTGGACAAAAGGAAACTATAATTACTGCAGACACAGCATATTTATGTACAGTTCACACCTACTCACGCACAGTCTTTATCTCAAATACAGTCATTTTTACCGTCACTTCAACCTTAGAGAATAGATCAAATTGTAAGCTTGTAATGTCTTTAAACCTAAATTAAAGCTGCAATCATGCAGAAATATCCCTCTGTGGAGGAGATCCTGTCAAATTGAGACAAAGGTAAAATACAGAGCCAGAAATCTTTTTAGTCTCTCAGATAGAGAATATTCCATCTGCATGAACATTCCTTTTTTGATGGTTAAAAAAGTCAGTAGAACTTTGAATATGAGACTGCAGAAGTCTGAAAGAACAATCGAGAGTTCATTTAAAAAAAAACACTAAAGCAGCACTGGTGTTTTTCACATGCACACACACAAGTATGATAGATGATCATCATGATTAGAAACAGATTGTTATAACAAGGTTCAAGCAAGTGTCGTAATTTCAGTTATTGCTGGATACCAGTTTCAAACTGTTCAGACTCACTCATTCTGTATTTGGACTGAACAGGGTGGGGTGGACAGTCACAACAACATGTGCTGACCTGTGTCTGATGGGAGTGAACAATGTTGAAAGCAAAATGGGTGGATTGAAAGGAAACACTGCCCTGTGGCTATAATTAATTTGTCCAACAAATATATCAAAAGTGTATGAAACATATATCTCAAATAACCCAGTTCCCAGCCTGAAATTGCACATTTTAAATCATTCTTAACAATCAAATTAACTTGGAATTAAATAGACCAGGGCCTGGTTGCACTATTTGATACTGTCCATTGTGCATGTTTTTATCAAGTTGTAACAAAGTTTCTAATCATGGGTGAGAACAGTTAAGGTAGAGTAGTGACCAGGGTTATCACAATGTATCCAGCATGGTTTATTGGTACCAATACCAAACCCTATTGTTGTATCCACAAGCCAACTCTTGTCTTTTCATTCAGGCATTGTGAAGGCAACCCTGGGGTCCCGACAGTCCCGTTGGAAAAAAAGGAGGCGGTGGTGTGTGTGTGTTGATGTCAGCATGGAGAGCACGGAGGATCGACCCTGTGACTCGAACTTCTAGGATATGACAGCTGATTTCGACAATGACACTGTAGTTACCAGCTTCCGTAGACAGTGTGTGAGCATAATGAAATACAAAGTAATTCAGTATATTTCTTTGTAGCTTGACAAAATGAATTTGCTGTTCGAAGGCGTCTGATGAAAATCTAGAGACATTTACCCCAAAACGGCCAAAGTTCTTGCTTCACTGGATTATAACTGTACCGTGTAACGTACAGTATACAGGACAATCACATAGCCTACTACAGGTAAGAAAATCCCGAATCATGTTTGTTTGTTTGTTTTCATCAATGTTTAAACAACAAATATATTCGTTTGTAAAGCTACAACGCATCAAGTCGGCAACCATACGAAGAAACGTCAGTAAACCCAACACGGCAACAGGCACTTTTACTTTTGAATTGACAGAACTGTCCAATTATTCCTGCAATGCTAAAGGTCTAAAACACAGGTTCTCATACGGTATGTAACTCGATGTTAAAACATTTTACACAATATTGATGCACTACTTTCACTTAAGGTAGTCTTGATTTACAAAGACTCAATAAACTATAATGCGTATTCTATCAAACTTCCTATTGGCTACTCGAAACAAGCAACTGCATTGCTATGTTGGGGAGCAAAAGTGGACGTGGCCAGACGTCATTATGACAACTCAACCTTCAAATTGGCCACCAGAGAGTTGAGATGTGGACCTTTTTAGTGGATCACCTGTTGTTTGTCACCAGTTATTCCACCTCTACATTCCCGTAAGAAAGATCCAGTAATAGATGTAGCCTACTACTACACATCTACGACACGTTTCACAGCCAGGTCAAGTCGGAATCTAACGTGCATCAGAACCATTGATGCACCTCCGATTTCCACCTGCCCTGGAAAAAGAGAGAATAGGAAAGCAGGTATTCATAAACGCCCCTTGAGATTTCTGTGTGAAGGGCTGAGGATAGTGTAATCGTTTAATCTCCCATTTTATTAAAAGCTTTTCCTGTTTGTCTCATTCATATGTCTAGTGAAGATTTTTGACAAAGTCTGGCATGATCCCTTCAATATGCCTGAACCTCTCAATATTTTCTGTGCTAGAGTAAAGAGATGTTTCTGATGACAGGTCTACAGCTTACTATGCAACTGTCCCTTGCTAGACTGGGAAGGTGCATCCAGTTGCAGCCCCTTAATGTTGTATCCGGTCTGCAGTCCATTGATTTACGGTGGCATCCTTGGTTATCCCTACAGTGCAAAAACCATCGAATGAGACTCAATTGTTGGCAGCCAGTGATCACTTGAGAAGAGACTATTTGTCTGAACCTATGGTAGCTAAATTATTTATTAAACTTAGCAACAGTGTCTTGTAACATTGTGTGGGTCGGTCTGTAAAATATACAGTAACATGTAGCCTATACAAATGAGTCTACACATTCAAGACCCTGTAGCTGAATTTTGTACTAAACTGTACTTCTCATACAGATAATTAGATAATAGATACATGTGATCAAATTCTGTATTTACAATGCTTAACTACAGAGACACTACAAAGCGTTGCCATGGAAGGCAGAATGCATTTCTTCTGCTGTTGACTGTGATTTTGATTTAGCTTACGCAACAACCGACATAGATCTGGAGTTCCTCGACAAAATCAAGACTAGAACATTCCTTGCATTCCACAGAGAGCAGAAGATCAGTTCACGCAGCTGAAAAGCAAATGGCATTAGCGGAAAGAAAACAAGCTGCTTATTTCACCTGGGGAATGAGATTTTCTGCTAATGCTGAGAGAGCAGGAGATTGTGAGACAGACAGGGCAGGTCTTTTGATGACACACTTTTGTCTTTATACTATGTTCGTTTTGACCTTTTTATACACACTGTAATGCCCTTGTAGACTCAATGACCATCTGCTGCACTTACGATATGCCCTTTGGTACATTAATTTGGATAAAGGCATCTACTAAATTGATAGTTATGTAAAAATGTAAGGATAAGTAAAGATTCAAACATTTTGCCACAAAGCTACTGATAAAGTTCTTCTCTGCTTCTGCAGAGCTTGCTAACGACCATTCATTTGAATCAAGTGTGTTGAAGCAGGGAAACATCTACAACACACAGGACAGTGGGCCCTGAGGACCATGGTTGAAGACCACTGCTTTAAAGGGTTAGACAATCCTAAATCTCTCTCTCAAGTCATACACATAGAGTAGACTTCAATGTGCAACATGGAATGCGAGGCAGACAAGCAAGCAGCAAGCCACACAGACACAGACAGACATACAGTCGTATGCAAAAGTTTAGGCACCCCTCTGAGGCTGCATGATAATTTCCTGTCTTCACCAAAAAAGATCAATATAATATTGTAATATTACTTTTCTAGTTAACACTGAGTGCTGGGGTGTTTTCCAGACAAAGATATTTGGTGTGTAGCAGTATTTAGTTGTGTGAAATTAAATCAAATGTGAAAAAAAGGCTGTGCAAAAGTTTGGGCACCCTTATCATTTATTTGATTTGAATACCTCTGCCTACTAAATGCTGATTAACTGCAACACATAGTTAGTCTGATTAACTCGTTAAGCCTTCAATTACATAAAAAGGTGCATTCAATCATTAGAAAGGGTATTTAAGTTAGCCAATTGCAAGTTTTGCTTCTCTTTGATTCTCCTCTGAACAGTGGCAAAATGGGGGCATCAAAACAGCTATCAAATGATCTAAAAACAAAGATTGTTCAGCAGTATGGTTTAGGGGAAGGCTACAAAAAGTTATCCCGGAGGTTTCAGCTATCAGTTTCCACTGTGAGGAATGTCATTAGGAAATGGAAGGCAACAGGCACAGTTCTTGTTAAGGCCAGAAGTGGCAGGCCAGGAAAAATAACAAAGAGGCAAAGGCGAAGAATGGTCAGAATGGTCAAGGACAACCCTCAGATCACCTCCAAAGAGCTGCAAGGTCATCTTGCTGCAGATGGTGTCACTGTGCATTGCTCGACCATTCAGCGCACATTGCACAGAGAACAGCTGTATGGGAGAGTGATGCGGAAGAAGCCTTTTCTGCACACGCGCCACAAAAAGGCTCGCTTGAGGTTTGCCAAACTACATTTGAACAAGCCAGGCTCATTTTGGAACAAAGTACTGTGGACTGATGAGACAAAGATGGAGTTATTCGGTCACAACAAGAGGCGTTACGCATGGAGGCAAAAGAACACAGCATTCCTAGAAAAACACTTGCTGCCCACAGTAAAATTTGGTGGGGGGTCCGTCATGCTGTGGGGCTGTGTGGCTAGTGCAGGAACTGGGAATCTAGTTAAAGTTGAAGGTCGTATGGATTCAACTCAGTACCAGCAAATTCTGGACAATAATGTTCAAGAATCTGTAACAAAGCTGAAGTTACGGCGCAGTTGGGTGTTCCAGCAGGACAACGACCCGAAACATTGCTCCAAATCCACTAAGGCATTTATGCAGAGGAACAACTACAATGTTTTGGAATGGCCATCCCAGTCCCCAGACTTGAATATAATTGAAAATCTATGGGGTGACTTGAAGCGGGCTGTCCACGCTAGGCACCCATCAAACCTTACTCAACTGGAGATGTATTGTAAGGAAGAATGGTCCAAATTACCTCAATCCAGAATCCAGACACTCATCAGAGGATATAAAAAGCGTCTAGAAGCTGTTATTTTTGCAAAAGGAGGCTCTACTAAATATTAATGTGATTTTTCTGTTGGGGTGCCCAAATTTATGCAAGTGTCTAATTCTCTTATGATGCGTATGGCATATTTTCTGTTTATCAAATAAACCTTATTTCACGGCTAAAATATCACTGTCCATGACGTATGTGTATATATATGACAAAGACGTTCCTCATCCAAACGCCCAACATTTTATAGATGAAAGTAATGGAGATTATCAGGGGTGCCCAAACTTTTGCATACGACTGTATGGATAGACATCATAGACTCCACAAGGATGCAGTGCTTTGCATCATCGGAATGGGTCAGTTAGAAACAAGTTAGCCCACTAGATCGTCTTCCGTATGTTGTCCACATGCATGCTGGGAAATGGCCTCATGCTGAGATAGAGAAGCAGGAAGAGAAGAAGAAGAATGATTGTGGCATTTGGAGGACTGGCTTTCCCTTTTGTCTCCCTGTCTGAAGACGGAGAAGAGTTATGGTGGGTAGTGGAGGGTCCTTTTTGTTGAGAGAAGGAGAGAGGGGGAGCTGGAGAGAGACGGTGAGAGAGAGTGTGTGTGCTCATTTGGTCCAATGCCTAGACCAAACAAATTAGGCCTATTTAGCATGAGTGTGAATACCGAGCGAGCCTTGAGAAAGAGCATTATGCTCCTCTAGTACTATGAGGTCTCCTAGTTGTTCACATGTCACATTAGAGAACCATACACAATGTTCATATACCACAAACGGTGGTTCACTTCTTACCAGGGTAGAGAAAGCACTGCCCGCTAGATTGGGAAAACCTGGGTTTAGTTAACAAGATGGTAACCACCGTTGTGACAGTGCTTGTGTGGGATGGCGGTTGTTAGGTTTAGTGAAGCCAAGAAATCCTAGGTATGTTGAACTTGCTTTGTAGTACAAGCCCCTATTTCTCTTCTTCAAAGCCCTATATTTATATCTAAGGATACTGAGAATCCAAGTTATGGGAACTTGTGGGTTAGCATGACATGTGTAAGAACAACTACATCTCAAGGCCTGTCTCCAGGATATGGCTGACATTACCCTTACATGATTGGTTGATTAGACCCTTATTGTGGAACGCAAGGAATGACTTTCTACACATAAACAGATCACAGAACTTTACAACGCTGCATTTACGTGCCAAAATATGAATAATTCCCACTTCACTTGGTGTTAAGAAAACTCTTAAAAAGTATGAAGCATGTTATATTTGCCAAAGTTTTTGCTTTGTAAACAGTGTCACAGAATCTTGACATGAACCACTGAAAAGAAGTAACATCATCAACGCTAGTCCTGAATTCTACTTTAGGGTGTGGTATATCTTCAGACACCTCTAGGGGCCTTTAGGAAAAACCCAATGCCTTCCAAACATAACCCTGTCTCCATGGCAGCCTCGTCATGGGCCAGCAAGCGAGTCCGTATTCATCCTGGAGGTGGGAATGTTTATGGAAGAGAAGTGCTTTTCCCCACAGTGTTTGTAGTTTGTATGTTGTGTGTGTTTTGTATGCCATGGTTTCCATCCAAAAATGCTCCTCTCAATCTGGGCCATGTGTGTGTGTGTGAAAGAGAGTGTGTGTAATTGGTCTACTTGTGTGATATAAGGCTAAATATACTCACACACACCGGTTAGAGAGTGGAATGAGGAAATACTGGGAATGTCGACAGAGAAGGAGAGGGGGAACTAACACAGATATAAATCTAGTGGAAAGAAAGATCTGGAGACAGAGTGAGGACACAGGAGGGGGGAATGAAAATGGATTCAGAGAAATGCTTGATATTCTGCTCCAGAGAAAGAAGAACAGATAATCTGAAGGTGGTCTTGAAAGTGAGGGAAATAGTGAGAGAGAGACTAATCAAGAAGTGATACACAGAGAGAGATCATCAGTAATGATAATGATAAACAGGCTGTGTATTTTCCATTGAGTGTTTCTCAAGGAAGTCCCCTCTACGTACTGTGGTTTTCCCATGAAAAAGTGAAAGGGAAAGACGGAGGGAAGAAGAGGGGAAACAACCCCAGGGTCTAGTCCAGTCTGTAGTGGTGGAGGACTGGAGAGGTAGGACGTGTGAGAGGGGGATGAAGGTGGAGGAGTGGAGAAGTAGGACGTGTGAGAGGGGGATGAAGGTGGAGGAGTGGAGAAGTAGGACGTGTAAGAGGGGGATGAAGGTGGAGAAGTTTAGAGGTAGAACGTGTGAGAGGGGGATGAAGGTGGAGGAGTGGAGAGGTAGGACGTGTGAGAGGGGGTATGAAGGTGGAGGGATGAAGCTGGATTCTCCCATATGAGGTCAGCGGATTAGTAATGGTGGAAAAAGGATAAATGATGTCTGTGTTTGGTGTGTGTGTCTGTTCTCGAGCAGACATGTTCATCTGCTAGTTTAACTTGCTTGTATGTGTGTCTGACTGAGTCAGTCTGTGCTGGTTTGCGCATGTCCTGGTGAATATCCACATCCATGTCTGTACGTGTCAGCAGAGAGTTTGTGGATGAGGCCTGCAGGACAGTGATCCTGACAAAAGACAAGAGGAGTAAAAGGGTTGCCAGGTTTGTTGTCTTTAAGCCAAGTTAGTCTAACTTGGCTCTGTAACTAGGATTGCCAGATGTGTTTGTGACAATAGCTGAAGTCATTCCATGATGTTCTAATCTCATTGAAATGCACATAAAGTAGGCTGTTTGTATCATGAGACTGCAAGAGTGCTTTGCGACTGCCAGATCAAATCAAATTTAAATCAAATGAACTAGCCTAGGCTATATAGACAGCTCAACGCTTTATATGGCACGTTATGCAAGTCTGTTGGTAATATGTTTACATTAAATAAGTGCTGTATGAAGCCTTTCATACAAGCCTTTCTAAAAACCTATATTTGATCATGTTAGTCTTATAGGCTGTATTTCTTTTAAAGAGTAGACCAATCCTTTGTGCTCACACCCTAACTAGACTTAACTCAGATATCCATTTGTGTTGCACTTCCATTGTTACAAGACACATGAAGTCACAATCAGGAGAAACACTGGACTCATGTAAGGAACACTGAGAGGCACAGCTAGCTGGCTTTCTCCATGTGTCCTTTAGACAACTGCTAGCCAGACCGAGCTCTTGTTACCTCCTGATCACACAGGCTGAAAGACCCCTGAAAGATCAGCACAACTGTCCACTGTTTCATGTCCAGAATGATCCAGAACCTGCCGCCACCTGTTGGGACACGTTTGCTTTTAACTGAATATGTTTCAGTGGATGCAGCACTCTGTCAGGGAACACATTGGCCCCCAACAATGAGCAGCCGGTAAACAAGCTATCAGGAAAATAAAAAGACAACAGTGGCCGAACCAGACCCCTCTAGTGAGTTCTACTGCTGTGTGTGTGTGGGTGTGTGTGTGTGTGTGTGTGATGATGTAGCTCAGACAGAGAGAAGCTACGGCTTCATTGTTGGCATGAGATGGGTCCTGTTCAATAAATAACATGGCTAGTCAGCAGATCAGGTTGCACACACAGTCCAGCGCCAAACAAATGCACCCACGGGAGACACAAACACACACACACACACACACACACACACACAAACACACACCTCTGTAACCACGTTTCCCATGTAAGGTCCTCAGTATGGTAGGACTTGGTCAACATTTCCTTCCCATGAAGAAAGGATGATTCGGCAAAGAGGATGGGATGAAAAGAGAGCCAGAGGGAGACACCGCGATGACTTTCAGGGAAGGTCAACGTGGATAGGTCTCAACATGTTGGGTCTGCGAGCACCGATGACTAGTCAGAGAAGGTCAACGTGGATAGGTGCTCAACATGTTGGGTCTGCCTGCAGGAAGAGACCAATCCCAGTCACGTTTTAGAATTCCTGAGTACTGAATACCGAGCAAGATTACAATCGTTTCCCCCCAAAATGCTGATCTAAAATCAGTGTTTATCTCAGACGCGAGGTTAGGAAATCGTCTGTGAAGGCTGGCCCTAGGGTCTCGTTTAGACAGGAAGTGGTTTGATCATTGTCTGATAACCCTCAATAGAAGGAACACACACGCTCACAAACACTTTCATTGGTTATGCCCAGTCACCATACCCCCTGTGTGTTAGACACAGTTGCTGCTCTGTCCCCCTGTCAGCTGTGATTGTGAGTGTGTGTGGTGTGTGTGAGTGAGTGTGTGTGTGTGTGCAGCCTATGCATGTGTGAGATCTCTGTTGACTTAGCTGTCTATCGTAACCCTGCTACTTTCTCCAGTATGGTGCCAAGTGGCACCCAGTCTCAGACGCTCTCTCTCTCTGTCTCTCTCTCTCTCTTACGGCCTCTGTCTTCTTTATCTCCCCCTATGATGAGTCGTTAGCTGATCAACCGATGCTCTCTGTGGTTGTTGGCTGGTCTGTTGCTGTGCTGCTCTGATGAATGCTGTCTTTCTATGAGGGGCCTTTTCTGGGTGGGGCAATAGGAGTCATGCCTTGTGTCTTATCGGGATCATAAATACAATTCCAACGTGACTGTCTCCTACTCCCTCAGATTGTAAGGGACTTCCCCTGAAGGATATCCTAGCCATAATTCACTCTGGTTCAGAGTTAACCCTTTTGAGTTGCTAGAGGTTCTCCCAACTTGTCATGATAAAGGGGAATTATTTTAACCATGTTGTCGTCATCAATCTCACTTCCTAATATCTGTGCTACTGTGGCAGAGAGCACCCATCATATTACGTTTTTTTTTGCAGCGTTTAGCTGGCTGGTCAACTGCTACCCTGTGCCAACCCTTCATATCTGACAGTTTAGGTTTTTCCCCAGAGAGAGAACCATTTTCATCCACTCATTTTCATATTTTCTTTATGTACTTTGCACGTTGTTTGTTACCTGGTCTCAAGACTTACAGTAATCTAGTCTACCCAAGCACAGCCCAAAACACATCCACAAAAAAGTCAACCTGCATTGCAGCAGCTATGCAGTTGCACGCCGCATAAACAAACCATTTCTTCCACTCCACATGCTGTCTCTCTCTCTTTCTCAGCAGCCCATGCTGTGCTGTAGAGCAAGTGTGCAGCTGTAGGTTAGGTTATGCACCACAGAGCAGGCCTGTGAGCGCAGGAAGCATCTCCACATACTTCATTTTTGTCTGTGGGCTCAATTTCCGGTTAAAGTATCTGTCATGCAAACACCACGGATACAGGTTTCACAACTACAGCAGAAGACAACAAGTTCGACAAACTTTCGAGTGACCCAGTTTATAACAAGTTCCAGAAAGTCCAGTCGCACACACGTCACCTATTTGACCAATCCCAGGCCTCGCCGTGGAGCTGAAGTTGTGGTCATGTGCTTGGAGAGCAGCATGGGGGAGTCACACTGCACACTGACACACAGACCTAAGAATAACACTAATACGCTTGTCTGGTGCCAGCTGCCACGAGGACAGATTACTGCTACGTCTGAGGTCCCCCTCCAAGTCACTCCCTAGAGGTACAGGAGACTGCTTTAGTGTGTCGAATCCTTAACGTGCTCTCCAGCTCCTAGGATTGTACTTGTGACGATAGGCTAAGTGCCACAAACCAATAGCCATGGCCCCTGACTGATTACATAGTAATTAGGGCATGTTTTGGTTTTTGAATGCTTTGAGATATTCGTGTGGAACTGTGCACATATTCAACGCTGAGTTGATTCTTTCTTCAAATCACACAGCCATATTCCTTATAGGAGATAAAAGGGGAAGGTGGCCAATACCTGACTGGAATGTCAAGGCTGTAAACTAGTTCCGAAAGCAATAAGTTGTATCACAATTGGAATGGAGGCTCTTGGTTGCTGTCCACTGGTCTCTTCTATCTGCTGGAGAATTGGACTATGTTTAATAAGACCTGGGGGAATGCGTGGCTCAAATATTTTTAGGGCCAAAAGGTCACTTGCTATATGGGATAGTTGAATTTCGAAGCAAATGCTAGTCAAGGCATTCTCCAAATCAAGCGCTGGTCAGGTTCTCCTATTGTCTTGGGACTCTCTCTCTCTCTCACGGGCGTTTGAGGACACCAGCAGAGGTGGATATCTTGTCACTGAATCTAAACATTGGCTGATCGTCTGCGCCGAGCGTCAGAGCTACAGTGTCGCAACTCGTCTTGTTAAGACTCGCCCTGGGAATCTGGCTGGAATGAACTAACACACCTACTCCAAGTCACGGCTGTGTCCTGAACGTGGTCAGCCCTCAGCCTACGTGATCAGTCATGCAGCAAGTGAAAATGGAAGCCTTGAGGGCTCTTCTTACACTACTCCCCATTCCTCCCAATTAAGGAGATGAACCCCTGTCACTCAACGGTTAGGACATAATGTCATTCAACCTGCCTATAGAATAGGGAGCTAGGTGAGTTAGCGTGTCTGTGAAGTCCCCATGGTGTGAATAAGCTAATAGGCTGGTTAGGGTTACAGAGGGGTTTCAGTGTGTCTTTAAGACCCAGGGGTGTTGTGTTCCTACCCACAGCCCTGAGCCGTGAGCCGCGGTCTGTTTGGCTGAAACCATACTCCCTAACCTTCACCACATGGAAGGGCACGCACGCACACACACACACACACACATGGGAAGACCTGTACTCTCATGACTTTCGTGCACACGCTCCTCACATAAACACACACGTCATTCCTTCGCCATGGCGACGGGGTTGCACTGTCACACACTCTTCCATCACTGACAGGTCACACATCGCCACCAGAGAACCACATCCATGGTTACTTGACCCCCCTCTCTCCCCAGTCAGAGACACTCTTGGCTGGGATTAAATACTGCCGCTACTCCCCCCCCCTCTCCCCAGTCTACGGGACCAGACAGAGGAACCATTGAGGGAGACACACTACTGCCATCTTCTCTCGTTTCCCTCTGTCGTTCTCTTTCAATCGCCTTTTCAACGAGTCCATCCACACCGAGTGTTCTGTTGTTCCGTTTCCTGGGAGGGGCTGATTGGAACCGGGGAATATTGCATCATTTCGTAGTTCTGGTGTTATGGCTCTCCTGTTTAATAGATTTACGAGGGTATTTTTGGTTAGTAGATATTATTTCTTCCTATTGCCTAGGTGAGGAATGGCCACATTGAATCCGAGGACATTATAAATTGATAGATTTCTTTGTGTGATAACTCAAACGTGGCAGTCAAGGAAATTACATGCACACATGTATGCACACACTACACACACACACACACACACACACACACACACACCAAGGTTGTACTCTGTCTCATAGCAATTAGTTTATGACTCATGTTAATCCATAAACTTGGTTAGTTCTTGACCCCACCCAGTCATATAGTCAGGGAGAGTTAGGGAGTGTAGACATTGATCTAACGTGGTAATGTCCACAGCTCATTCAGTAACAATGCACCAATGTTCAGTCCAAGAGACTCACAGTGTAAAGCCAGGAACAGTCTCCTGTGCTGTCATGATAACAAAATCCAGCTGTCTGTATTCTGTGTATGCTGGAGTCTGTGTTGGTTGCTTCTGTGGGTGATTTGAGACACCTAGTGGAGAAATGATTCCTAATGAGAAACAGAGGGACAGGATACAACGTGAGGCCTGTGGTCTCCTAAAAACGTGGCTTTCTTTTTCTCTGTGAAGCAGACAAACTTTCTTTGATGAAAGTGCTTACAAGAATACTTGGAATACCCTTAACATTTAAGTAGCATGAAGTAGCTCTGTGTGAATAGGGACCTGAACAGCTATCTTCAACCCTCAGCTCGATTCTCACATTCTCACATTCTTCTCTCCCCCTCTCCCTCTCTGTCTAACCCTCTCTTTTCCCTCTTTCCCTCTGGCTGTTTCTCTCTCCTCCTCCTCTTCCTCCTTCTCCTCCTCCCCCTCCTCCTCCCCTCTCCCTCCCTCCAGGGGATGAGTGATGGAGGCAGGCTCGGTGGTCCGTGCCGTGTTTGAGTTCCTCCCCAGCGTCTCCGAGGAGCTGCCCCTCTTCCCCGGTGACGTCATCGAAGTGCTCAGCGTGGTGGACGAGTTCTGGTTGCTCGGCAACAAGGATGGAGTCACAGGTGAGGGAAGAGGGTCAATGACATAGCAGAACTCAGAAAGATTTTAGGAACTCACAGACCACTCTTCCAAGTACTTTTCAGGAGACAAAAGAAGAGTTGGAGTATCCTTCCACGGTTTCATGAGTATTAGAAAGGTTTTCTTTACACTTGTTTCGGATTCATTCTCAAACTGTTTCTTTCTCCTTCTTCCTGTCCGTGTTTCCTTCTCCGCCCCAGGCCAGTTTCCCACCACCTTTGTGGAGGCGGTGACCATCCCCAGCACCAAGCCAGAGGAGGAACTCTATGTATGCATCAGTGACTTCAGCTCTGCAGAACCAGGCACCCTCCCACTGAAGAGAGGTAGGGATACTAATGTACACACACACACACACACACACACACACACACACACACACGTACACACACATTTAAGCTATATTGTCCTAGTGTTGCAGTTCTGTACCTAACAAGTGATATTTTTCCACTCAGCCTAACGCTGCTTGTTGAAAGGATCTTAATGTCCTTGTACCCAGGTAAAGTGTTGACTGGTGTTTTACAGTAGGCATGGTGTGTCCCGTGAATCTGTTTGTGTAGTAAGTAGTACCGTAGTCTTTCTAGAAGGATGACTCTAGGCCGATAATTCACAATATCACAATCTACAAAACAACCCAGTGATAGATGACATTTCTGAATGAATGCCATTGCAACCGGACATTCTCATTATTTTGCTATAAACGATACAGATTGCTTACCCGGCTTTATCTAGATGTAGAACATGTGAATCATTATACAGAACATCATTATGCTGCCAAGGACACATAATGACAGGTCTCTGACAGCCAGTGGTTTTCTTAGATTTATTTATCAACTTTTTCTGACTTTTTTCGAGCTGACCGATGGCGCCAACGTTTACAAAACGTTCCACTAGGGTGTCACTAGTTCTCCCATAAGGAGTCAAGACATTTAAAAAGAAAACGATTCAGATGCTTTTGTTGTTTTTCTGTCTCCTCCGTCTCTGTTTTTAGTCTATTCCTACGGTTTTCAGAGTGAAAACATCCTTGCAAATGACCGAAATACATGTGTGTGTGTTTTCACTTTTACAGCTGAGTTTACAGCTGAGTTTCTGTGGCATGTGGTGCACAATGACTCCCCCTAAACATCGTCCTGAAATATCCTCTATCATACCGTAGTTTGAACTTGTACTCAAACTCTTTATATTTCAGAATACCTAATTGACTTTAGGAAGAGTAATTTACTTGAATATAACTTAGCAACCTGTCCTGTTGGATCATGCCAAATGTAACACGTTTGGATGTCTGTAGCTTAGTGTTGTTTCCTGTCCGGCGTAATGTTCCACACGAGGGGTGCCCCCGTTTGTGGTTCAGACACAATGGAAGGTGGAGTCTACACTCCCGGAATGTGACCTTTTTGACTTTTAGCGGACATTCCATTTCCCTAATTCTCTGAAGATTGTAAGTAAAACTGATTCCATTTGAGTTTGAGTTGGAGGCAGGGTTGGGGTCTTTTGTTACCCCAGGAGTGACCCCCCACCACCAGGAACGGGAGGAGTTTAGGATTTAAACAATGGCCTCTTTGTAGTCATATGTATGGTCATATAGACCCAGTTATGGAATTTCAGGGTTTTTTTATGTTCTAATTCTTGGAAATGTCAAATAACATTGCATTAGTTTGCTTTGTGAATGGCCAACGTTACATGAAAGATTTTAAGGAACAGGTTTTCCTCCCAGTTTATCCCCTTTAATTGTGATCCATCATCATATTTTAATCTCTTTATTACTCATCTACTCTTTCCCTCTTTTTTCTTTCCCTAACTTTCTCTCACCCAGCTGTTATTTTCCCCCTCTATCAGTTCAAACCACATGTTTTCTTCATATCATTAAAACTCTGAATGCTCCTTTCACTTATCTACACGTTTCCCTTTTTTCTAGGCGACATAGTCGCTGCAGAGAGCGGAGCCGACAGCGTGGGCGTCTGGCAGCGAGGGCGGAGTTTCTGCGGCACCCGCGGCGTCTTCCCCACGTCGTGCGTCAAGAAGCTCCACCTGTCGGGGCGCTCCAGGCAGCTCTCCGAGCGCTCTGCCCAGGCCCAGGCCTCCGAGCTCCCCCCTTACGCCCTGGGACAGGCCCGGGCCCTCATGGGCCTCCACGCACAGCTCCACGAAGAGCTGGACTTTCGCGAGGGGGACCTCATCACCATCACTGGCCTCCCGGAGCCAGGCTGGTTTCAGGGGGAGCTGGATGGGCGGAGGGGGATGTTCCCAGAGGGGTTTGTGGAGCTCTTGGGCCCCCTCAGGTCCCCCCCATGATACAGAACCAGATCCACAGAACTACCAGGCTGACAGTTTGCACTACGACCCTGAGCCGTTGAACTATGACCCCTTTGACACTGGGGATGGAATTGAGGAGGAGGAGGCAGGGGAGAAAGAGGGCTATGAACATGTGGAGGAGCACAGGGAGGAGGAGGAGGAGGAAGACGAAGAGGGGGTTTATGGAGTGGCGCTGTATGAGTTCCGGGCGATCGACGTGGGGGAGCTGGACTTTGACGTGGGCGAGCGCATCCGTGTGCTGGGCAGGACGGAGGACGGCTGGCTGGAGGGGGAGCTGCACGGGAGGCGGGGCATCTTCCCGCACCGCTTCATCAAGATGGAGGACGATGGGCGGCACGAGACCGAAGAAATGAAGACTGTTGTTGAAACGACGGGAGGAGAGGAGGAGGAGAGCGTCTATCCTTCAGAGTATTGCTCCGACCTACAGGACCATAGCGGTCCGGAGTATGGCTCAGAATGGACACCTCAAGAGGACCATACGGTGTGGGACCTCGACTACTTTGAGAGGGCTGAGGAGCAGAAATGGCAACAGGATGCGGTTAGCGAGCGGGCGGTATCGGAGAGCTCGGGGACTCGTACTCAGGACAGGGAGGAAAGGAGGAGGAGGACCGAGCCACTGCCCCATAGGCCAGCAGCCCCTGCCCAGCGAGGACCCCAGAGACCCAGCTCAGCTAGTCATGCGAGGCCCAGGCTTCCCTTTCGGCCTAGTCTGCCGGCTCTTAGCCACAGGCACCACGCTAGCCACAATGCTAACAGCACGAACGGTAGCAGGGCTAGTTATCTTGAAGCAGCCCACCCTTTTAAACGAGCTCTAAGCCTCAATCTACACAGTGCACTGCCTGCCTGGTCAAAAGATAATGGACATCACCAGAGGTCACCAACAGACGGTGCCACCAGTAATGGAAAAGGCTCTAGTATTGGCAAGGCGTTACTTGGGCTAGTAGAGGTCCACAGACAGAAGAAACTGACTCGTCACTCCAGCATCAACGATGCTGATTTGGTGACGGGTGTCAGTGGCGACCGCAGGGGGCGGTCCTTGCAGAAGGGGCGGGGCTTGAACGGCCTCCTGCCTGCCTCCCTCACCATGGACACCCTGGCGACGTCAGCCGGCGACCTGGAGACCAAACTATCCCAGCAGCTCTCGGAGTTCGAGAAGAGCCTGGGGGGGCATGGGCCGGGTGACGTAGACAGCGGAAGCGTCGCTAGCGACGTTACCAGGGATTCCGGCGGTGGCGACAACGGTCACAAGGCCAGCGCCTCTCGACACTACTCCATCCTGGACTTCTGCAGCGAGAGCGACATCATCCGGGGCTCTGCTCACTCCCCCTTGTCCTTCCTCCTACCTTCCCTCGCCCGCTCCAACTCCGCCTCCTCCTCCCTCGAGCGCCGCAAGACCCTCCGCCCCCCTCCCCCGCGCCCCCGGATCCTCCGCCCCCCGGCCCCGGCTCCCTACAAGCCTGCCCGCCCCGCTCCCCGCCCCCCGCCCCTCTTCCCCCGCCAAAGCTCCGCCCACCCCCCGCCGCCCCCCGCCGGCCCCGTCTTCTACAGCCCCGAGGACGAGGAGCCCGCCTACGGCGACCTGGCCGCCCGCCAGGAGCGCGAGGCCGAGCGGCAGCTGCGCGAGGAGGAGGCGCTGCAGGCGGAGCTGGAGGCAGAGAGGGAGAGCGAGCGGAGCCGGGAGGAGCGCTACCAGGCTCTGCTGCGGCTGCAGGAGGTGGAGCGAGACATGGAGGCCTACGCCCAGACGGCCCAGGAGCTGACGGCCATGCTGGAGGAGGAGGACGAGGAGGAGGACGAGGCGGCCCGGCTGCAGGCCATGGAGAACCTGGAGTTCTGCTCCTACACCCTGGAGACCCTGGCCCTGGAACAGCAGCAGCTGCAAGGTAAGACCAACGGGCGGTGAGGTGGATGGGAGACGGGGCTGATCTCAGACCAGCGCTTGTAAACGGGAAGGCCTTGGAGCAGCGAGAAGCTAGGAGTTCAGACTGACCGGGAAAATCACACATGTATATTTATTTGACAATAAACTGTGGGCTTTGATTTTATAGAGACCTTTGAGTTTGTTTGTTCACAATGCAGTCACGCCACAGCATTCGCAAAACCACAGAACAAATGTGTTACAATGCTTACCAGGGGTTACACTGATACCAGCATAGGCTTATTCCAACAAAACCCTACTCCCCCACAACAAAGAAGAAAAGCAAAGCAAACATTGAGCTCACTGTAGGAAAGGTTACAGTCAAGGCTGTGATAATCTTCTCCTGAAAACTGTGTAAACACAAGAGCACGGGTCTGAACAAGAAGTCCTGGGACAACAAGATGTTGCCGACTAGAATGGTCAGAGGAAAGACTGAGCTTAGGATCAGACCTAATTGTTCCATTTCCAGGAATCTGTCTTATCACAGGAACATTGTCACAGTCGGATACAGATTTGTAGGCTACACACACACACCACACACACTAATCTAATGGCATTATTTGAATAACTGAGCAGCCGTATCACCTGGCAATTTTCATAAACCACAGATAGAGAAGGTGTTTTGAATAGACTTTGGTGTGTGTGTGCGTGCGTGCGTGCGTGCGTGTGTGTGTGTGTGCAGGTGTGGCCGTGCCTTCGTCCTGTGAATGAGTAAATGTATATTTGTTGTGCCTGTCATACATTTGAACTATTTCAAACGGACTGAATGTGATTCGCTTCATCATTGTCTTTGTTGGGTGTCATTTGTCCTCTGCTTGTCCTCAAGCTGGTATAAAACAAGGATCAGTGTTCATTCGTCATAGACCAGAGTTCCTGTAACCTTTTTGGAGTCCATGTCTAATAAACTGTTATCTGTATGTCAGGGTGGCAGCCATGGTCATCGTTCCAGTCAAGGTGTGGCTTGTGGTGTGAAAACACCCGTGTTGAAGAGTCTACTTCCTGTGAAATGACTCATCAATGTCGTGTGGCATGCAGTGAACATGGACCGGATTTGTCTTTGGCGAGATAAGGCAGGCTTTTCTACAGACACAGTCCCATGCCTAGCCACCATAAGGCAATCAGACCACAGTCTCTGAATATGTGTCCTTGGCCTTGTTCCATATCCATGATCCTTCTGTTGTCATTGATTGAATTGGTGTATATGGTACTGTGGGGTTTTAGTCTTTGTTATTTCATATTTGTAGGGTTGGAGGAGGGAAAGAGGTGGAACTGGGCCAAAGACTTGTGTGATTAATTCGACAGACAGACAGTCTCTCTCCCACGGTACACTGCAAATACAGAACTAATGGCAGAACTCACTCTGGTCCTGAACTCTGTGTAGCATTTGCTAAACATGTTAGCTAATGTCGCACCACAAGGACTTGATTTTTCAATTTTCAAATCAAACCGAAGTGACTTTATATAAGATGCGCTTGGCCCAAATATGTCTGCTTGTACTCTATATGTCTGACATGAACATGATAATAAGCTGTAAGAACAGAAGGGCAGGGTCGCAAGGGCAGGGTCACAAGGTCAACGCTTCGGCCGTTGGTGGACTGATTTATCACCACCGTCTCGATAGCTAATTGGCCCCTTAATTGTTTTACCCGGGTGGTTACCCTTGTTGGTGAGGTGTGGAATGCTGTCTGCGAAGGCTGAACCTCTCTCACGTAGGTGCGAGGTGCATTCCTGGATCATAGGGAGGGGGGAAGCTGTACACGTGGGCCTCTCTCTCCCTCTCTCTCCCTCTCTCTCTCTCTCTCTCTCTCTCCCTCCATCCTCCCTATCTTCCGCTCTCCACTCCTGCTTGCTCTCTTTCCTTGCCTTGTTTTTCCCCTCCGTCACCCTTTCTTGTTCTCTCCCTCCCCCTTTCTATTCACCCCTTCCATTCCCTGTCATCTTCCCTTCTTCACTCCTGGAGAGAAGAGTACAGTGCAGAGACACCAGTTGTGTGTCGGTGGCCGGTGGATTCTAGGGGACCATGGCCCGTTGGTGGAGCGCCATGGTACGGCCTGTCATTCGACTCACTTCCTTGTTTGGACACGTCCTAGGGGCTCAGCGGTCCAATCACATGGCAGGTAGGATCCAGGTGAAGCTTGCCAGGGAAGTGGGGGTGCATCAAGGTTGACAATGTTAGCCAGCTAAGCTGACCATCTGAGTCCAGATCTCACCTCAGTCTTCTAGTTTATATAGAATGTTGACTGTTGACAGATTTGGAAAGTAAACATTTCTGATATTTTGTACTGGGTTTTTGTTCATTACTTACAGTACCTGCAAAGTAAAGCTGATTGTCAAGGCAGAGTGATTGTGATAATGTAGGTTTACTGTTTTGTGACAGTGGTGAGACTCGTCGTCAGTCGTGATATGATGCAGCCAAAGTGTTTCAGTCACTTGTAATCTTTTGACTGAATATTTCAGTGGAACTTTCTTTGTGAACGACTAGCGACTGCACATTGTATTTGTGATGTGTTTGGCAACTGTACATTCGATTGTAGGTGTGAGTTATTGGGAAGGTATTCCTGGGATGTGTGCATGTTGTAGCAAGATGATGGATTTCCTTTGTTGACATAGAGTCAAATTAACAGACATGCATGAACACACACACCCACACACACATCAGCCCCCACACACACACAGACGCACGCACACAATTTCGATGTAGCTCCCACACACACGCACACTCCCCAGCTACCTCTGGTAAACACACACAAACACACACCCTCCCACACAGCTGTGCACACACACCTCAGCTGGTTGGTGTGTTTTCCTACAGTGATGGAGAAAGGGGAGGAATGTTCATGAGCCACTTGAATGTGCCGTACAGTTTCCCTCCCTGGAGACATGGAACAGGGAGGAGGGGCCTCTGAACCTTACTTGATGCTTTTCTGTCACTGTTCATTGCATATTTTCTTCCTACATCTAATACTACTATTGGGTTTGTTTGAGATCTTATCCTGGTTCAAATATAACAATATTTGAATACTAGTGCCTATTTCTACTCCTATATTATACTAAAGGATAATGCCCTCAGGCTTCAGCATAATTGATCATATGCTGTGTAATACCTTACTCACTGTATGAAGGAGGACACATGTCGAGCCTCAAGCCATAGTAACACATTATCTATGAGTCTTGTTTTACAAACACTCAACACTCCCACTCACAACACTCAGGCTAGGTGGTGTTCCATTCTCTGGGAGGGTGTGTTACTCTGCTGGGAGGGTGTGTTACACAGGCTGGTTATTGTTACAGCACAGGGGCTATTAACGAGCTGTGACTCCGAGCTGTAACTCCGAGTTGTGTGGAGGTGAAACGCAGAGATGAGGAACGTACAAAGTATGAAACTGAACCGAAAACTAGTATTTCTAGTTTAATTTACCAATTCTAAGTTCTTAGATGTTTCTCTCCAATGTTTACACTCTGAATGCCTTTGAAACTTTGTTAAGAGACTGAGAGACAGAAAAGTCTGTGTCACTGCAAACCGTGCCAACTTTCCATGCAACTGCCTCTATCTCAGTGCCTCTCCCCTCATCCGCCTCTCTCTATCTTTTTCTCTCTTCCTCCACCTAATCGAGATCAGAGAGATTTGGGCTGAAATTAAAAAGGTATTAGGGTCTCAACTAATACAACTACACTTCCTATCTGTTGTGCTCTCCCCAGTCCTCTCATGCTCCCAATCCCCAGTTGAAGCCCTCTCAGTCTCTTTACCGTGCACAGCCTCGGCACTTTAGATATCCCTGGTCCCCCTTGTCTAGACCATGAGAGCTGTCCTGGAGGGAGTTCTTCAACTCAGATGAAGGAATGATTGGGATTTTCAGTTGCTCAACCACACTCGTAATAGAGGTTGAGAGCCTTTTGTGTTCAGACTGCCGTTCTGGGAAGACTGTACAAGTACATCTGTGGCAATACAGCTCTGAGACAGAAATGGAAACAGATTATTGTAGGAATGTTGTAGCGACTGTCCCTGGAGTAGGAACACAAAAACATAGTTTTGATCTGGAGTGTACTGAAAGGTGAGATCTTTGATAATTAAACAGAAAAAAACCTGTTTCAGTATTGTGTGACTAGTTAATCTGAAACCAGTAAATGTTAGGGTTACAGTAGGAATTTGCAGGAGTTTGCAGGCTTTATATTAGGCTTTGTTATGAAAGGTTTCAATTTGTCTATTTTACAATGGGTAGATTGATTGTAGGGGATTGGATACTTTTCAGATAAAGATTCTAGAAAGTTTGATTAAAGTTTATTTCCTGGATTTATCAAGTAATTTAGATATCATTCAGCGATCAAAAAATAATCTTCTTTATTCTTTGTGTGTGTTTCTGTGTATGCACTTGTTTGTGTTCATATGCGTTTGTGTGTGCTAGTATGGGGGGGGCTTTAAACCGTGGTCCGTCTTATAATCGGCCCTTTGATGGGAGGGTGGGGGTGTGTGGAGGAGATACACTACACTGCAGCCTTCTGAATAGACATGAGGTTTCTCACACTACAAGATACGACTGCCCCAGAGTCTGGGGACGGCACTCAACAATAGCTCATTGTAGAGAGAGAGCAGCTACTTTTTCAGTACACCATACACTCTAGCATAATCAGCCCTGTGTGTGTGTCTCTCTTTCTCTCTCTCTCTCTCTCTCTCTCTCTCTCTCTCTCTCTCTCTCTCTCTCTCTCTGTTTTCAATGAAAGTAAGTGAATTTGCTCATGTGTGAATTTATTCTTTGACTACTCTAAAAGTAGGGCAAAATAAAGCTTGTGTTTCCGCAATCTGTTTACAATAAACTGTTTGTATTCAGACCTGCTTCAAATGAAGCCGTTATACTTTGGTTTGTATAAAACAAAACTAAGCTAATTGTGCAGAGGGTTTATGGACTCTCAAAGTGTGTTGGTGGGACAAAACAAAATGGTGTGAAAAGAGATTAAAGGAGAGTGAGGGGATGAGGAAGGATTGTTGTGGAAGTTGCTCAATGCCAAGTCCATAACACCGCAAAGGCATTTTTAGAAAAGTCAGTCTCCTTCCTCTGGCTGAGGAAATCTGCTCCGGCCAGGCTGTTTTCCTGCAAACAGCCGACCAATACCGACGCTGGGAGGGAGGGACCCCACTGTGTGATCCTCCACTCATGTGACTCGGCTCGATCATTAACCCGGGGGTGGCCCCTCCTCCTCCCCCTCCCCCGCCCCTCCCCCTCCTCCTGCCGCGATTCGTAGTGCCGTCTGCGGGGGGAGGGGGAGGTTGAAGTTTCACACAGAGCTGGGAGGTGCTTCAGCTTGGCAGTCCTGTTCAGGCGACCGTGGGAGAAGCACACAGAGAGAGAAACACAGAGCTGAGGAGAGAATGTCTGACAGGTGGAGTCTCTCGCGACGCCGTGCCCTGGAATGTAAGCGTTTGAGCAGGTAGTCGGGAACTTTTGAAGAACAAACGACGGCAGCGCTGGAACAGCCTTGTGGGACTCACAAAAATGAAAGGTCAAGTAGTTCTGGGGCCCCCAGCCGGGTTTGGACCGGTGGACTGGAACCTTGCCGCCGGGGTCCCTGTGAGGAGGGGCAAGAGTGTGGAGGAGCTCGGTGACACGGGCTGGGCCAAGGAGAGGGAGAGGATGGTTCGTCTTCAACAGCTCCAGCAATTACACCATCTCCAGATGCAGCAGCAGCAGCAGCAGCAACAGCAACAACAACAGGTGGTTGGTTATCCAGGATACAGGCTAGTTGCTGGTCCTCCTCATCCTGCAATGATGATGGGTCCTGGTGGGCCAATGGCTGTCCACGGAGGTCCAGTGCCAGGCCCAGGACATGTGCCAGCCCCATGGCCCGTCCAATGGGAGACCCAAGCCCATGTGAGGCAGGAGAATGTCTGCCACCAACCTAGCTGGGAATATGAAGACCGAGAAAGGATTGCTTTCAAGGAAACTAGGCCTCAAAGCAGGGACCTTTATTTCCACCCAGGGTCAGAGGATGGCCACTTGGGCCTGAGGAGAGCGCAGGATTGGAAAGCCAAGCACTGCTTCTACGAAGGGCCTGAGGACTACAACTACCAGGCCCACAATGGAGAGACACAGCAAATGGACCACATTGATGAACACAGAACTCAGGAGAGGTACGATCACACAGAAAGGGACACATACGACCGCAGAAGCCAAGACTACCGGGAGAAGGAGTATTATGAACATGACCGTTACGGTAGCAAGGACCACAAGGAGCCAAATGGGTATGATCAGCAGGACAGGTACAACCGCAGGGATCAAGACCACTATGACCGCGAAGATGACGAGCGCTACGACCGCAAAAGGCAGGAACATTATGACATCAAGAAACAGTATGACCACAGACGAGATGACCACTACAGTCGCAAAGAGAAGGACCACTACACTTGCAGAGAGGTTGACTACTACGACCGCAAAGATGACCACTATGACCGCAAGGACATGGATTACTACGACCGCAAAGAAAGGAGCCAGCATGACCGTCGAGAAAAGGAACCCCACAATCGTAGAGAAGACGACCTTCACCGAGACGAGCGCAGAGGTAAGGAGCAGTACGAGCGCAGAGCGGAGGAACCTAGTGACCATAAAGACAAGGACCGCTACTACCACAAGGACAGGGATGGTTATGAGCAGAAGAAAGGGCTCCACTATGACCACAAGGATAAGGACCACCCCTGGCCAGAGGACCGATACGACAACAAAGAAAGGAGTGGTTATGACCGTATGGAGAAAGACCCAGACCACAACAGCCACAAAGGGAGTGACCGCTTTGACCCCAGAGAAAAGGATGGCTATTATGACCGTAGAAAGGAGGACTACGTTGACCGCAAAGCAAAGGACCGCTATGTCCAGAGGAACGAGAATGGCTACGACCGCAGGGATAAAGGTGATTACGACCGTAGCGAGGAAGACCGCTTTGACCGCAAGGCGCGCGACCAGTACCGGGACCTGAGATCCAACTCCCTGGACTCCCAGTATGTCGACTACCCAGATAAAGGCAAGAGGTCCCACTGTGAAGACTGGATCCAGGACCAGATCCATAAGCTACCAGTCAGAGAACAGCGGTCCTATGAAGACCCTGGGATTCGGACCTGTGACCCCGCTGAGGAGAGTAAACATGGTCCTGAAGAGCCAGGGAGCTTTGGTGGGAAACCAAGAAGGGGAAGGAAGCCTGTTTACCTGGGCTCTCTGGATCGGAACAGCTTTTACAGGAAGACGGCCCCTAGCTCTCTCCGAAAGTCCGATTTTGCCATCAACAGGAAGCAGAAGCAAGAACAAGTACAAGGTGGGTGAAGGACATAGTGTTCAGTTCTCACTTATTTTAGTGCAAGCTTACTGTATGTTCAGACGTTTGATATGGACCATCTATCGCCAACGCCAGTCCATTGGGATGCATCATAGTCGAGGGCCGGGACATTACGTTTCCATGGTCTCAATCAATACATAAGTGGATCATGGGAAGAGTTGAGGGGATCATATCCAAGTGTGCTTGTCTCCCATAGTCCCCCGTGTCTCAACGTTTATGCTTGGGCTTTGACCTCTACAAGCACTTAGGACGGTTGCCAATCAATGCTAGGGAGGTTGGAAATGCTGAGTGGTCAGACGCTAACTGACTTTACAGACATGTGTCTGTCATACAGGAGTCTGTATGTCTCCTGGTGTGTGTGTATTCAGACCTGATTGTGTGTAAGTGGCGGTATCGTCGATTCTCTGCAAGGTGAACATGTAGGTGGAGGAACCTGCCTGGCGGGTTTGGTGGGTTCTTGGTTTTGTTGCCTATTTTTTGTTCTTTCTGTCTTTCGAAATGTTTGTTTGCTTTTAAACTTTGTTCAGATTGAGCATTCCCATCATGGGTTCATTGTCTGTTTGGGTGCAGTTTATGACTGAAATTCCATCACTGTCATAGTATAAATGGCAACTGAAGATGTTTTGTGATTTTGCAACAAAACTCTCCCTCCCTCTCTCTCTCTCCCTCCTTCTCTCTCTCTCTCTCTCTCTACCTCTCTCTCTCTCTATGCATGGTGCAGGGGAGCACCCCTCTGAAGTTCATTGTGTCTGAGAAGAAGCAGGTGGCGCCCTACAACCCCCCACTTCTACACACACACACGCACACACACAAACTGACCACTTGTCCCCCCTCCTCCGAGGGGGAGACCACTAATCCCCAACGTCAGCATAGTGAGGAGGTGTAGGAGGTAGTGCCAGGCAGCAGCCAGCACCAGGGTGACTCCTTCACGGAGAGACCAGACTGGTAGTCTGGCTCACTACAGGGATGAGGTCATACACACGCACACACACAGACACACACACACAGACACACATCCACACACACATCCACATTTTTCTATTGTCTTGTCCTGCTTTAATCTCATTAAAGGGGTTTGTGCTTGCTCAGGATTCTTAACCCAGTAAAGCATTTGATTGTCCAGTTTTGATTTGGTTGTGCAGCTTATTAGGTTTCCTCTCTCATTCAATGAAGTTGAAGCGACTGTGCGTAAAGAGAAAAGATGGAAAAGAAGAATAGAAGGTCATTTGTACCAGTACAGCATCAGACATAGTCACTTGTCAGATTTATAAACCTTGATAAATCTTGCATTTTATGAACGCTGTTGTTGAGATGGTGATAAGTTCAACCAGCTGGCCAACGTAATGCTCTCAGACCTCTTGGAAGTGTGTGTGTGTGCGTGTGTGGGTGTGTGTGTATGTGTATGTGTATGTGTGTGTGTGTCAGTCTATTGAGGTGCCTGTTGCTGCTGCTGTCTGTAATCCTTAAGCAGCTGCTGCTTCTGGTGGGCAGTGGAGTGTGTGTGTGTGTGTGTGTGTGTGGGCGGGGGGGGGGTGATTAAGAAGGGAAACCCTTTGACAACCTTTACACAATATTCTGGCAGCGTTGTTCAGCAGGACCCAGCCTGGCACACCAGGAGACCCAGGTCATGAGCTGAAGACGGAATTAACCAGCTAATGTAGGTCAGAAACCTGGACGAACCCCCCCGGCAGCACAAACGCCAATTCTGGAGCGGGCTCTCCAGGCCTCCCTCACAGCCACTTAAGCCCACACCCATGACACCGTTCTCCCATTGGTTTATCCTGAGCTCCGCTTGCTGCCGTCACGGTGACCCTTAACACCGTGACAACCATGGTGCCAGACGCACGGCGATTGGTTCCTTGTGGGGTGACGATGTTGCAGATTTCATGAATGGACAGGTGATTGGGACGTTCAGAACGAGTGCAGTGGGCAAATGGACCATTTATAATAGGAGCTGTGAATGTTGAATTTCCTGTGTGTTGTTTTTGTGGCAAGGAGCTTAGCGGCTCAATATTGAATTTCTCCACTGTGAAGGAAGTGTTTAGACATATGAGACTCACAGTAAAAGCATTAGAGGGATTGTTGTACATTAAATTGCAGTGTAGCAATGCAACTCAAGTAGTTTTCATTCCAATACACACACACACACACACATCAATACTATACAGACACATTTCAACACTTAAATTACCTCAGCAAACACAAAATCCCCAGCACCCGAGAAGCTCGATCTTATCATCAATGTTTTCACAAAGACCTTTCCGTGGGAAAGAGATGAGTTAGGACCCGAGTATGATCCCCCACCAACAGAGCCAGTGAAGTGGACCTGGTTGGACAAGAGCCTGATGATAAAACGGTCATCATAAAGAATGACGACACACTGCCTTTGACAGGCTATAATCGTATTTGTACTTGCATACTTAGCCTGTGAGGAGACATCCTTTTCAAGCAGGAGCTAAGAGAGAAGCACCCTAACCTGCTAGGTGAGATGGGGGTTGAGCAAGCAGGGCGCCCGATGCAACGTGCACAGTCAAGAAAAGATCAGGAGACTGTGTTGATCAAGTCACACTGAGCTATACCCTTTGATTACCTGTAACATATTACCCAAACAGGTCGTTTAAATCAGGACCCTGCAATTATGGATGATTGTGTCCATTGTTATCTGATCGTCTACAGTGACTACTACATAGAGGCGTTTTGATCATTGTTTTGTTACACTGGAATGTTTTGATTCAACTCAGGTTTCACTGTTTCCACTGAGTGTCGTGTGAATCACTCTAATCTGCATGGCTTCATCGCCAGTCATGATTAATAGGGCCACTGTCCTGATTCCACGCAACGGGTCTTCATGTGGTGTCTACATGCGCTTATGCTAAGCATATGCATACTTGAAGCGAATGACAAATTCTTCAGCGCAGGGATAGAAAGGAGCCGTCTTGAGGGACTGTGTTGAAGCTGCTTCATTCAGCGCTTCCACGCTCTGTGCCCACTTGGAATTCCAAGCCCTGATCTCGCTCCACGCACAACTTGGAAATAAGGAGGTGGGTTTAGGTCCTTAGAAACACGCTCTTTTAAAACAAAAGGCCCTGTATTAAGGACCACAAAACAGATGTCTTGTTGCTATCATTGGTAGCATGTGTGTGTAATGGTTTCATTTATTGAGTTTCCAAGAATATGGAATACAACTTCTGGTATCCAGTTTGGGGGATATACAGTATGTTGTTGATATACCAGTGGTCCCTGCTGCTGGTAGTGGTAGTGGTGGTGTGGGGGGGTTGCAGAGAGGTCAACCAGAGAGCAGGAATGTGACCATTGACCTTTGACCTGTCTGAGTAAACAGAGGAACAGAGCTGTCGCTCTGGGGAAGGTCTGTATCAGTGTTGTAGGGAGGTTTTCACTGTGTCCTGTCTCGCTGTTTGTTCTGCTGAAAGTGACAGATAGGTGAACGCATTGTTGGACTTAGAAAAACGTGCACGCCACCTGAGGTTTGTTTATTTAGTGCATGGCAGAAAGAAACATAGAACAAGGAAATGTCATTTGTTTTCATAAAAAGAGAACGTGAAGGGAAACTACAGTACATTGAGTAGTCATGTTGCTCATAAAGTTGTACAGGTGTATGATAATATGTTTGTAGCTCAGTCTGTGATGTTCATGTGCTTCCTACAAGTTGCAGCCTGCATGACACAAACAGCCTGTATAAACTCTTCCCCAATGTCAGCGTCTATAAGGCAGCTCTCGGCTCTCTAAAGCTTGGCTTGATATGAAGAGGGGCCCTGCTATTAGCGTAGCCACGGCAACGAGGCATTCTTGTGTGAACTTTGGGCCGAGCACACACACAGCACTGATTGTGTCTGACCTTAGACTTCTCTCTCTCTCTCTCTCTCTCTCTCTCTCTCTCTCTCTCTCTCTCTCTCTCTATGTGTCTCTCTCTCTGTGTCTCTCTCTGTGTCTCTCTCTGTGTCTCTCTCTGTGTCTCTCTCTGTGTGTCTCTCTCTGTGTGTGTGTCTCTCTCTCTGTATCTCTCTCTCTCTCTCTGTGTCTCTCTCTCTCTGTGTCTCTCTCTCTCCGTGTCTCTCTCCGTGTCTGTGTCTCTCTCTCTGTGTGTGAGCCCAGACACCCCTTAGCAGAGATATGACTCGGTTGGTTCAGAGTCCGTCATAGTTCGTCACGTCATAAGTCAACCAGGAACTGGTGCATGTTCATGAACAACAATGTTTACAGCCACAAGTCATCGATGTACGGGTGTGGTCCTTAGCTGATCTTTGTAAGATAAAGTAAGTAAGAGAAGTCTTGAAAAATAGAACCTGACGTTTGCATCCTGCATCCTGACTGTCTTTAGAGAGAGAGAGAGAGAGAGAGAGTGGGAAAGAGCTAGAAAGGAAGAGTGATGAGGCTGTGTTCACTGAGGGGTCCTCAAAGTGTTGATGTTCAGCCTGTGAACGGGAGGGGCCTTGCTACTCGTCAGCGGAGATGAAAACATGGAGCAGACTGAGACTCAACCCAAGGTTCCCGTCCTCCAACACTGTTCCTCTGCTTCCAATCACTGGGTCGATGTAAGTTCAAGTTCTGCCTAGATTCCGTTATGGGTTCTAGTTTCTTCCAACACATTTTAAGCTGATACTTGGAAAGTTAAGCCAGATTTTCAGGGCTTGTATTGAGTGCATGTGCATTATGTGTGTTTGGTTTGATGCATTGAAACCATGACAGTTTTAGTGTATTTGGGTGTGGTACATCTACGTCTGCATGTTCATACGGCTGGTGGTAACACACACACACACACACACATCCCTCGTAAGCATGAGTGATCCAGTTCCAGGCTTTAGTGTGAGCTGGGGATGACTGTGTCCACTGGGCTGTGTGTGTGTGATCATGGTGGCTTCCATCCATTCTCATGGTAATTTGGCTCCAGAATGGAGAACGCACCGAGACGGACATAGGCCCGTCCTGAGAGCTCCATCAATGGGACTTTACACTGGCTTTGCATGTTCGACTACCTTGGACTGACGGGCGTGTTTTGAACCTTTGTGTGTGTGTGTGGAGGGGGCAGAGTGGAGGAAGGAGGGTGTGTGCACAGCCAAGGTGGGTGAAGGCTTCAAGGCCTCAGCTTTTCTTTCTCCATCTCTTCTTCTCTTAGTGATGGAAGTAAATATACTGCTACTGAATGCTTCCAAACTTTGTTTTGTTTTTAATTAATCTCATTTGTCTCAGTTTACAGTGTTGGTTTTCAAGTATGCTGGCTAGTCATTTTAGGTCTTGTCAAAACAATGTATTGGTCTTCACACCAAAAAGCTGTAAGATCCAGGGCAGTTTAGATCTCTACTTCCAACCCATCTTAATTGTAAACACTTTGTGCCTAATCATTCTCTCCTTCCTTATTGACTTATGAAACTCAAGACCTATCTGAAGTCCCTCTTGCTCAATTGTGTTGATTTAGCAACCCAAGTTATTAGTAATACAGAAAGAGCATGCATGCTAAAGTTGGGTGTGTTCTTACATACTTTGTGAGCTGTTTTTGATATCCGGTTCAATGCTGTTGTTGCCTTTATGTGTGTTTGCAGGGGATCCTATGGATTAATTTACTTATTTAGATAAAAACCTAATTAGCAGTCAAAACTGATATTTATGCCGGTTAATTATGATGTCATTAAGAGGGCTCCACTGGCAGTTGAACACATCTCTACACATTATGTCTCAGGTACATTTACTGAACAGTCTCCTGCTCTGTTGTGGGATTAAGTCTTGACACGGGAGAACAGGGAAAAGAGAAACTTTGAGATTGTTGATGACCACCAGCACCTTGAGAAGTAGTCCCCAAGTTGTATCTCTGATCTTCTGTTGACAGTTAGGTCATCCATGAAAACGGTGTGTGTGTGTACATGTGTGTATGCTCATCATTGACCCTCATGCCACCGCCCCCTCCTCTGGGACCCCCTGGGTTTCCTGTCGCCCCCCGGGACATGGCATGGTACCCCCCCATGAGAACCCAGAGAGGGGCTGGGGCCGTGACGACCAAACAATGCCACAAGCAATTACTTCCAATCCAAGGGCTTTAGTGTGTGTGTGTGCGAACACAGACTCGCACAACATACCTCCAAGAATCAGTAGGCTGTGTCACACACACGCTGCAAACACAAAAAGGACCCAAGCTCAAATGTGCGACACGAATGCACACATCCAGCATCGCTTGGTACCGCGAAGACAGCGGCGAGAGGGAAGGATACTAGTGTACATGATCGAGTGTTGGAACAGGGCCACAGAATGCTCCCTCCCTCGCAGCACTGTTATCCCTGCTCCCGCTGCCCCCTTAAACTTCCCACCGACTCGAATGGAAGTGTGTCTACAGCCGCTCAGGGCAGTGACATAGAGATACAGGGACACTCCTCGTTCTGCTGGCCTTTGTACTGAGGGGTTAGCGAGCACAGACCAGTCACTGAGTGTCTAATGAACATTGTGTTTGGTGGCTGTGATTGAGTCACCACTCCACAGCTGTTTCCTCTGGTGAGGCCAGCGTGGTTGACTCAGGGGGAGAGTAGCCATGTCACAGAGCCTGTTACACCTGCTACGCTCTTGCTAGAAGCCATTGTGATGGGAATCTTTCAGCTGTCTTTAGATGTAGACACCTGTTTCTGAGTGTATGTACACACACGTGTGCGTGTGTGTGTGGGTGGGGGGCACATTCATGCACCTGTCTAAGGAGTGTGGTGTGAGTGTGTGTCCCACAGTCCTCAATAGAACAAGTGGAATTCCAGGGGAGAGAAGTGGGTCATTGTATGTGTGTCTGTGCATGTGAGGGTGTGTGTGTGTGTGAGGGGGTGTGTGTGGGTAAGCAGCTTCGGGGCTTATGTTGTTAAATAGCTGCATATTTAAACATGAGAAGTGGAGCATATGATGTATGGATGTGTGTAGAGGGCCTTCAGCGTGGGAATGACCGGAGTCGGATACCAATTAACCGATGAATTAGCTCTTCCTACCCCGCCTCAAACGCATGTAGGCCTAACCCTCCCCTCCTTTGTGTCCTTAAACACATCCCTCTCCTTCATCGCCTTCTCCCTTCCTCTCTCGGCCGAGAGCAGAAACTGGGGGACGACTTCTTTGGTCTTTGAGTTCTCATCAATTCAAGACGTCCAAGTCCTCAGGGGGAAAAAGACCCAATAACAGGAGAAGAGCTCAGACTCTGCTAAGCCTTGTGGAGCACGAGGTGTGCGTGTGTGCGTGTGCGCGTGTGCGCGCGTGCGCGTGTGTGGAGAAGGGCAGAGGGCAGGTGGCCAAGGGGATCAGACAGACCCCCTCTGCAGCAGGCCAGGAACGGAGAAGGCATATGCGGACCAAGCTAATCTGCACCGCAGCGAGCGCCGCGAGCACTCACTGAGAAAAGACTCCGTTGCCATGATCTCCGACGTAAATGCCATCCCATAATAAACACAAGGTTTACTGCTACACAATCCTCAATTTGACTTCATGCACCTCTTTGTGTGTGTGTGTGTGTGGTGTTGTTGTTTTTACCCCAATGTGTGCCATTGGCACTGTCTGAATGACATCATATGTGGTCCCAAGACAGATGCTGTTGGTGGATAATGACTTTGATTAGGCTTAACCTCCTTCACCCCCATTCCTGTTGCCGAGATGGTTGTAATGGGACACACACACACAGTGAACGCCTCCGAAAAGCAAAGCCATATTTCTCAAGCCGCTGTCACCTTCCATTGTCGGCCTCTCTCTCCCCGGTCCTGTCCATCTCCCTCTCGTTCGCCCCGTCCTCCTCCTCTCTATCTCCTCCATCCCAGAGAGGCCGTATCTCTCTTGTTGCTGTCACAGTCCATTGTGCTTGAGACAAAAGAGTTGAGTCCACTCCAGTCCACAGCCCATTGACGGTGTCCAGCGGTGCGTGAGCCAGGCTCTCCCTCTCGTCCAGGACACTCCAGAGACAGGCTCACTAGTGATAACAGAGCCACTGATCAAAGACTGGCCAGACATGACTAGAGACAAAACCTCTTTTGGAAGGGATTTTTATTAGAACGTGTATATATAGAGTGTTATAAAGAGTTCCGGTGGAGTTGCTCTTTAGTCAAGGTTAGCCATTTGTGTATCATGGATACTCCCAAATGTTTGTTAATCCTCGCTTCTATTGTGTTAAACTGTTCTCCACTTTTCTCTCTATAACTATCTCAGTGTAGTATTGTATATGTAAGCCAAGCTTGGGATAGCGTGTTGGAAATCATTCAAAGCTAGACTGTACATTTGAACCTCTCTCTCCTCCTTCCCTCAGACATGACCCTGCTGCCGGCCCAGCCCAAGCCCCTGGAGCTCGCTCCGGTGTCTGCCGTCACGTCAGCGCTCACCGCCACGGAGGACCCCGAGCAGAGGATGCTGGAGAAGAGAGCCAAGGTGGTGGAGGAGCTGCTGCAGACGGAGACAGACTACATCAAGGACCTCCAGATGTGCGTCAAAGAGATCATCCATCCGCTCCAGCGCAAACAGGTACCCTGGGGCCGGGCAGACAGGGAGGTACCCTGGGGCCGGGCAGACAGGGAGGTACCCTGGGGCCGGGCAGACAGGGAGGTACCCTGGGGCTGGGCAGACAGGGAGGTACCCTGGGACTGGGCAGACAGGGAGGTACCCTGGGGACTGGGCAGACAGGGAGGTACCCTGGGACTGGGCAGACAGAGAGGTACCCTGGGGCCGGGCAGACAGGGAGGTACCCTGGGGCCGGGCAGACAGGGAGGTACCCTGGGGCCGGGCAGACAGGGAGGTACCCTGGGGCCGGGCAGACAGGGAGGTACCCTGGGGCCGGGCAGACAGGGAGGTACCCTGGGGCCGGGCAGACAGGGAGGTACCCTGGGGACTGGGCAGACAGGGAGGTACCCTGGGACTGGGCAGACAGGGAGGTACCCTGGGGACTGGGCAGACAGGGAGGTACCCTGGGGACTGGGCAGACAGAGAGGTACCCTGGGGCCGGGCAGACAGGGAGGTACCCTGGGACTGGGCAGACAGGGAGGTACCCTGGGGCTGGGCAGACAGGGAGGTACCCTGGGGCCGGGCAGACGGGAAGGGTACTCTGGGGCCGGGCGGACGGACGGGGAGGTGAAACAGGTTTATTTTGACATGTACTGAAAGATGTTTGAGGTTTTATTGGTTGCAGTTACCTAGTTTAGCAAAATGCTAAAAAAAACTTTTTGGTGTTAATGCATATTCCCCCTTCCTGCAGGTGCAAAATGTGGACTTCGACGGCCTCTTCGGCAACATTAACTCTGTGATCGACTTATCGCGTCGCCTCTTGAAGGACCTCCAGGACACTGACTCTATTGGTTAGCATTTCAAGGCTATATTGAGGGGAATCATTTCAATTAGCGAGATATCGCTTCCTGTTTTTCTTACACGCTTTAGTCCTACACGTTTATCTTGCGTGTCCTTCTGTTTGTTTTCTGACCGTAAAGGTGAGAGACCAAAAACATGAAGCTGACTTTCTTTCGACTGTGTCGTTTCTCTCCCCAGGAAAAGTCTTCCTAGACTCCAAGACTGAACTAGAGGAGGTGTATAAGATCTACTGCCAGAACCATGACGACGCAATCTCCCTCCTGGAGACCTACGAGAAGGACGAGAGCATCCAGAAACACGTTTTGGAGAGCTTAGAGAAGCTGAGGTAGATACCTGACCAGACATGGTCTACACTTCTTAAAGGTGCAGTCTGTGAGTTTCACCAACTGCCAACGTGAACCCGGTCATCGGAAACAATGTCGGTGTTCATGTTTGTAATATCGTTAAGGCTCGGGTTTGGAGGTTGGAAGAAATTCCTGATGGCATCTTGTAACTTTAACCTGAAGTCTACCAAAATATATTGTATATGATTTAGCACTAATTTGTGTTAGTGTTTGACAATGCTTAGTGCATCTGAGTGACTACAGTAAAGGCATGCGTGTGTGTAACTGTGTCGAGCATGAAAACAAACAAGTGACTTCTAACCATGATAGATTGGACTGTACTGTATAATCATTGGAAAGTTGAACATTGACATTAATCCTGTGTGCGTAATTTTTTTTATCGGCTATCTAGTTGTTGTTTTTTTGAAAGGAAGGTAATCGAAACTGTTGTTATCTGGAAACATCTTGCTTCATTGAAAGGTAAACAGTAGCCCAGTTCAGGCCAGGTGTAGAATTCTAAAGGGTGTGGTAGTTGCCTCGTTCTTGTTTGGAGGTTAGCCGAGTTACGTATTACGCAGTGAAAACTTGTCATACAAGGTTGAGCCACAAAATATGTGGCCCGCACTACGCAGCTTTAGAGATGGGCGTCTGAGCGATACTGGACTCTTCCCCACTGACACACACACATCCCTCCAGAGCATGGGGTATCTGTCAGAGTCTCATCAGACTTCAGCAATGTTGAGCAGTCTAAGAATGCGCCCTGCCTTCTTTCTTCCTTGTCCTTTACCTGGGACGCCAGCCAACACGGGTGTGTTTATTCACTAGTGTTGTGTTTCCTCGACCGCTACCCGCTCAGTTTGAAGGTCAGCGCTCCTCTACCTTACACAAGAGAGAACGCTTATGGTTTTGCTCACATGGGAGTCACAAGACAACAACAAAAAATACTGTACACCAAAACAAAAACTTTGGATTGTTCCTGTTGTGTTGGCACTGTGTTGGGAGGTGAAAAGATCCAGTGATATTAAGGAGAGGACGTGCCTCCCCTAGTAGTTCTTTTAGACGGTTTCTTCGGTCCTACGAGCAACAGTGTCCCAAGTCTGTGTGTTAAACTGTCAACGCTCTACTAAACTTTGACAGTTAGCCCCCCGGTGGGGTTGAAGCTAACCCGCAAAAGAGGCCACGGCAACACACGTTGCTAGGGGTCGTGACAGCCTATTAACTCTGCAGGGTGCGCTTTGTTTTCGTAGGTTTCCGTTAAATTATAAGCTACGCCTCGGATAGTGTTTATAGGATCTCACAACAGGGGGGCAAAAGTAATAGCATCAAAACATGAGGAAAAAAGAAAAAAGCCTTAAAAGAAAAAAGTTTTTCAACCGGGTCTTAAACAGAGGCCATCAAATCTAGGTTTACAGAAGATGGGGGTGGGACCCTCAGAGACCCAACATCTCAGTGCTCTGTCAGTTTCTATAATTCCTTTTGTCTGTTTTCTCTTTTCCTCCCACTGCCTCCTGCCACTCTCTGTCTCTCCACCTTTCTACCCATCCCTCTCTTCTTCCCCATCCCAGGGCCATATATCGCGAGTGGTAAGTTCCCTCAAAGAGTGTTGCCATGGTATCTGCATGAGAACCGTCGAAACAGCATGCCTATGGCTCACTAACCCCTATTAACGTGTTTGTGGGTGTTTGTGGGTGTTCGCTTCTCTGTCTCTCGGTTCAGCTGAGAACGTGTTAGTGTGAGAGAGTGTTTGTGTGTGTTTGCTTCTCTGGCTCTCGGTTTTGCTGAGAAAGTGTTAGAGTGAGAGAGTGTTTGTGTGAGAGTGAGAGAGTGAGAGAGATGCTATATAGGGACTGGGCCAATGGCTTTTTCATTTGACCTAATTGAAAGTGCATTGACCCCCAGCCCCCTCGTGGTGTGTGTGCTGCTACGTTGTGGCTGCCTCTTGTGTCGTGTTTTCCTCCTCTTCATAGGTCCAGTTTTTAACGAGATCAACAAAGAGATTGTTGTTGGTCATCGAACAGAATGAATGCCATCTAGTGGAACTAAGCAGCAACTTCAACATAATTTACAATTCATCTCACTTTATAAACTTCATAGTGATTTGCATGATGTCAAGACATCATAGACTAAAATATACATATTTTTACTTATAACATTATGATATCAGTCAGAATAACATTCAATTTATTTTGCTCAATTAATATTGCTCCTTTATTTGAATAATACTTCTTTCTTTTTTTTTAAACAAATGTTGCTTTTTGCTGCTGTGTACTACTGATGGCCTTCACGTTAAGCAAATGAAAATTGATTTCATATATTGTATCACTCAACACATACTGACACCCTATACATTAAGTAATTGTCAAAAGTATAATTATCTGATAAAAAATATATGACATCATATATTATTTTCCATCAGATTTGACTTGAACAAGGTCATGTCTGATGCAGGTGGTACTGAAGACAAGTGAGCATGTAAATGCTCTGTTGTCAGAGGGTGTGGCATGTGTTGAGTGACAGCAACTAGAGAATCACTTGGCAACGGTCTGCCAAATGTCAGTCAGTGGGTATTCCTCATGTGATACGAGGGCTCTTACAGTACAGTAACATTCAAATGATTCCATTCTTTCTTCCCTCCCACTTTCTCTGTCCTGTATCCAACTTTTTTCCCTCACAACCCTGCCTCTCTTCTCCCATGCTCTCCTACTCTCCATTCCATTCCTTCCCTTGCCTTCTCCTGCTCTTCTCTCATGCTCCACCTCTCCCTTGTCCACCCCTCCTCTCTCCTGGCTCTCCCTTTCTCTCCCGCCCCCTCTCCCTCTCCCTCCCTCCCTCTCTCTCCCTCTCTCTCCTTCCCTCTCCCTCTCTCAGGGGGAAGACCAACTACATCAACCTGGGCTCGTTCCTCATCAAGCCGGTGCAGAGGGTGATGCGCTACCCTCTGCTGCTGATGGAGCTTCTGAACGCCACGCCAGACAGCCACCATGACAGACTCCAGCTGGCCAAGGCCCTGCTGTCTATTAAAGAGATCAACGTCAACATCAACGAGTTCAAGAGGAGAAAGGACCTTGGTAAGACCAAGCGGGAGAGATTGTCTGTATGTGTATGTGTGTGTGTGTGTGTGTGTGTGTGTGTATATAGATTAATTATATGTATTTGTAGGTATGGGACATTTGTGTCCTGAGTAAACTTCAAGTAGTCTGTAGCTAATAGATAATAGATCATCTCACACTTGACTGAATGTTTCTAAATGTGACCTTATTGACATGCATGATTGAGATGTTTGCTGAGCTAAGGGCGCCCTCTTCTGTCACCAGTTGTGAAGTACAGGAAAGGAGACGAGGAGACGCTCATTGACAAGATCTCCAAGCTGAGCATGCACTCCATCATCAAGAAGTCCAACCGTGTCAGCAGCCACCTCAAACACCTCACAGGCATCTCTCCTCAGGTAGGTCATGTGACACCTCCACTGTTTGTCATCTGTGTTTTATATCCCGGGGAGACTTTTTTTGACCTAAATATGCCGTGTGGTTCTCTTCAACGCATGAATAACTTTCCCCTGGAGGGAGACATCTGTCCTTTCAAACTCATCTCATCTCACCCTCTTGCTTCCTCAGATCAGAGATGAGGCGTTCGACGAGGCAGAGAAGAGGTTCCGGCTGCAGGAGAGGCTCATCAAGTCCTTCATCAGAGATATCTCTCTCTACCTGCAGCACATACGAGTAAGGACACTTGATCTGAATGGCACCGGTCACGCGGCAGTCCGCAAGTCAGTGGCCAGCCCCTTCTTGACTCACATCTGTCTTGTCCAATAGGAGTCGGCGTCTGTGAAAGTGTTGGCTGCCATCAGTTTCTGTGACATCTACACAGACAGGAGTCAGATGGACCCTGAGTACTTCCAGAGAGCTCACCGCTGCATCAGCGACAAGCAGTTCAGCCACTTTGTGAGTTCAGATTCAGCCGTGCGCACGACATTATACTACGTTTGTTCTCATTTAATGAGAACCACGAAGAAAAAAAATCCTTTAGCTTAACACATCATTTGAGTGAATTAATAGTAAATAGTGATTTAAACGTGATTTAAACAATGTCAATTGTTGATTCCTTTTCAGACTAAATGTGTCTTTTGTAAGTTCACGTTTCTTGTTTTTCCTTGAGCAGAAGGAGCGCACGGAAGCCTTGGTCATCTCCCCCCTCACCCAGCTCCTGCTGATGTTCGCCGGCCCTCACAAGCTCATCCAGAAGCGCTTCGACAAGCTGCTGGACTACGACAACTGCAAGGAGCGCGCCGAGCGCCTCAAGGACCGCCGCGTCCAGGAAGAGCTGCAGGCGGCGCGCAACAACTACGAGGCGCTCAACGCTCAGCTCCTGGACGAGCTGCCCAAGTTCCACCACTCGGCCGAGGAGCTGTTCACCGGCTGTGTGCGGGCCTTCGCCCACTCCCAGAAAAACTTCACCAAGCTGACACTAGGGGAGCTGCAGCCGCTCCTGCAGGTGAGAGAGATGCAGGTTGCCTGGTTTCTTCTTCTGCTGTGGAGATTTTTCACCTCATTAGTCTCTTCTCGCCCTGGTTGCGTCCTTTGAGGCTGTGGGTGGGTGTGTGGAAGAAATGGGATACCCCATGTACTTATGTTAAGAGACAGATAGGAACTTTTCTTCATCAGTTGTCTCTTTACCATTCAATAGAAAGACCTCTGCAAACATTTTGATGCTCTGTTTTTCTTGACCTGGCTCCAGTTTTCTGGTATTGGGGGCACGGATGGGAACCTAGTGTCCCTGTTCCAGGAGCAGTACGGTCACGTTCTCCAGCTTCTCCAGAGCTTCAGTTTCTGTCCAGAGAACTTGCCACCCTCCACGACCACACGCAAGCCCTTCGAGAAGAAGACCCTGGAGAAACAGACTTCCAAAAAGCAGCTTCAAGGGCCGGTGAGTTCTGCTGTGGGACAATACTCCGTCTTGGTCTGCTGTGTCTTCATGACCAGTACATTCATGACCAGAACAGTCATAATATACATACACTAATACAAATATACATAATATACAAAAACATGAAGAAAAAAAAACGTAGTGTTACACTACATCCTTACACCAAAATTCACAGTGAGAATCCATAAAAAGGAAATAGCAATTGATTCTCTTGTGTTTCTCTTTCAGCCCAACTGCATCCTCCAGACAGATGAGCAGCGTGCCCTCCTGTTGGCGCGCTACGGTCCAGAGAAGCTCTTCCAGGCCGAGAGGAACTTCAACGCTGCCCAGGACCTGGACGTGTCTGTCCTGGAGGGCGACATCGTCGGGGTCGTCAAGCAGCAGGACCCCATGGGTAGTAACAACCGCTGGCTTATTGACACCGGGGGTGAGTAGCACGCTGCATGTGCAGATACGTACCGTGACTTGTAGCCCAGAACTGAGATTCAGTTCATTGGTCGTGTCAGTCAATTATCTGATTTTTAATTTGGTACTACAGCCTATGATTGTTGACTAGAAGCTAACTGTTTGTTGTTCCTTGTCTCCTGCAGTCAGCAAAGGCTTTGTTTACAGTTCCTTCCTGAAGCCTTATAACCCACGCCGGAGTCACTCAGACGTCTCCATCGAGAGCCAGTCGTCCAACGAGTCGGGCTACGGAGGCTCCTCCCCCGTCTTCTCCCGCCAGAACAGCAACAGCACGCTCACCTTCAACCAGGAGACCGCTGCGGTCAGCTTCTCCACAGCCCCACCCCCAAGCCACTCCTCGCCACGCCCCAGCCAGGATCCGGACCTATCCCGCAGAGCCCACTGCAGAGATGCGCCCTCGCCCAACCGCAATTCCACCAATCAGACCTACGCGGTTGAGTCGTTGACCAAACACCTCTCCACTCCCAGGGAATACTCAGATACATCCTATCGGCTCTCACCCTGTCACAGCGACAGTACAGACAGGCATTCAGCCAATCACAGGGACTCCATTGACTCGAGCCACACCACCCCAGCCACTCACAAGGAGCTGTACGACTCCTCGGAGACAGACTCTTGTTCTTCGCACAAAAGCAACCGTTTGGGTCCTTCACAGAGGCATGGCCAATCCGACACGGCCTACGGTTCATACCAGCGACAGAATGGAGATCGTGCTGGCCAGAGGAAGTCTTCCTACCCCAAGAACGAGTACATCGAACCAGAGCCCGAGCAAGAACCTGAACCTGAGTCAGAGCTGGATGGCCATCAGGTATAACTGACCTGACCTCAGTGTTTACAGTCACTTGTGTTTTTATATGCTACACATTACCGATTGACAGCACTTCCCCCATGCTTACAATGTACAACATGCTCAGAAAGATATACTGTACATTCAGTATATTCTAGATGCTAATCAAAATAATGTTGTGTTTCAGATTTACTACGCCATTTACTCCTTCGGCGCTCGTTGTGCCAACGAGCTGAGCATCTCGGCCAATCAGCGCGTCCGCATCCTGGAGTTCCAGGACATGAATGGCAATAGCGAGTGGTGGTTAGGTGAGGCGGGGGGCCGAAGAGGCTACGTCCCCTCCAACTACATCCGCAAGTCAGAGTACACCTGAGCAGTTTCCCTGGGGGGGAGGGGGACTGTAACAGTCCAATCTTGCCCTCCAGCCATGGTAGTGCTCCAACCACGAGGGAAGCTGCTCTCTGGACTAAACAGCCTCCCTCCCTCCAGATCAAACTAAACAAGGAAGTGAACAGACAGCTGGCCAGCCTGGTGCCTTACTATAGACGGGGATGCGTTGTTGTGGAGTTGCTGGTGAGGGGGAGGAGCTTCTTTTGGACTTCATTTGTGCTGCTGACTTACTCCTCTGAAAGTTGTTGGACTTGATATTTATATACCTTTTTCAGTTTTCTACTTCCCGGGCCTTTCTCTTCCTGCCTCCCCCTTGTATGCCGTGACAGTCATGTGACTCAGTCATGTGACTCAGCAGAGACACACATGAGGGTTATATTACTCATGACGGAGGGCATTTGGCAGACTTCCAGTATGGCCCCAAGACTGGCTGCAGTTGCCGTAGAGCACTACTGTTTCAGAAAAGTTGAGTTTGTGGAGTGTACAGTAAAGAATGAGTGAGCGAGCTATTTAAACGAGCGCTAGAGAGTCTGAGGGTGGCTCTTGCAAGTTAGGTGAGTATTAAATATACAGTGTTTTTTAAGTGCTGGTCCCATCCTGACACAAGGACATGTCCCCAACACAGACACCCATCTCATGCCACTACTTACTTGTTATTGTAAGTTCTTTAAGTACATTTGATAAAATAGCACAGTGCAATACAACATTGGGGCATATTATTCGGGTTTCAATACTGTAGTAACAATACAATGCATCCACAGAGAAGACACTGTGTTCTTCTGAAACTGCCGTTTTGAATGCAGAAGGAAAGTGTTGTTATCATGACATGCCACGGGCCTGAGAATATTAGATGAAGCATAAGCAGGTGTTCACTGGGTTGACAGATCAGTGTAATATGCATGGTTTGCTGTAGCACTCCCTCAGATGTTGTGTGAAGCCAGAGGGCTGAACATCTATATCTCTTCAGCTGGTTTGATGGGGTAACCATGTGATGAAAGGCTTGACCTTTGGCAGAAGCAAACGGGAAGGTCGGAGAGAATGTGGGACCACTGAGGTCTTTTTGAAACGATTTGGTTTCTCCCTGCCCTCTTCATTTACGTATAAGGCTGTATATTGAGAATGTATTTCTGCACTCCAGTGTCATGTGATCACTGTATTCATTTGAATAAAAACTTCAGCTCAGCTGAGAAATATCTCATTGACTTTGCGTCGGTTCACTACTACTACCTTACTGGTGCTTGCTTACTTCAGGAATAACGTTATTCTGCATACATATTAAATACTTAAACACTAAAGTACCTGTTCCAGTCAGTTACATGATATAATGTTGAACAAACCTCTTAGTTCTTAGATGTCTTTGTCATTTTTGTTGAGACCTTTATTGATTTATAGACATCCTCCCCCACCTATCTATAAATCTCTAGTTACATACTGTCCTATACAATACATATATGCGTTCAGCTTGCATTGAAATTAAGGGCCAGGAGATCATATGTGAGGGCTGTGATTCTAAAGCCCATAATAAACATGCACATTTGGTAGAGTAAACCTAGGCATGTTTACTGGTCAAAGTCTGCCCCATTGATGGGAATTGATTTCAAGTCAGTGACCTCCAGACCATGCGCAAAGTTGAAAAACAAGCTGGATCTCACTAGGTTGACCACCCGTCAGTTAGATAGACATTACATAACAGTTTCAGGTTATGTTTTAGTTTTGGTAACATGTCCCACATTGTCCTGCACAAATGTAGAATCGTCCCATATTAGTTTTGTTTGATGGTGGTCACCGTACCTCACACCCCAGCACACACATTACATGATGTACACAAGTCATCGTGTTCAAACGGACTTTCAAGAACTCTGGGTGACCATGCAAAGGGGTCAATTGTCATTGAATCGTCAGCCATTGTCATTACTAATGATTCTAAGACAGTGATGCAAGACATCAAAACACATTTGAAAATCGAGGGGGGGGAGTGTTAAGCGTTAAGTCAATCAATTTAGCAGATGATTAACAGGTATGTCAATCAAGCCAGCGATCGATTGTGATAATGATTGACAGGAATGTGGAAGGCTGTTATAACTATCCCACGGTGCATGAATGCAGTGTTTCACTGGGTCTGCAGTGTTTCACTGGGTCTGCAGTGCTCTGGTGCTTGCCAGGACTCCCAGCATCATGGTGTCTCCTGTGGTTCTACTCCTAACCCTCTGTGTGTTGGCTGTACATGGATATGTAAGTACTCCACATTGTTTGCTTTTAGACTGGAGATACACTGACAAAGCATAGAATTGTATATATTTCAATATGCACTGTGTTTGGAGGAGCTCTGTGTTTCATTGGTGCTTTGTTTTGTTTCCAGGACACGGAGAATTACTATTGTAAGCATACTTTCCCTGTCATACTTTCCCTGTCATACTTTCCCTGTCATACTTTCCCTGTTGCTCTCTCTTTGTAGGAGGTCCTCAACCTCTGCTGGAACTTTGTTGTTGAAATGTAGAGTTAGATAAAAGCTTTCCGTGTGAAGTTAAACACGACAGGCAACTTCCACTGTGGGTCTAACATGGTAGAACGGGGTGCCTCGGTAGGTCCCCGGGTAGTACCATGTAGGCTGAGGCCGTACCACAGTGACCTGGGTTAGAATCTGGCCTTGGCCCTTTGCTGCATGTCTTCCCCTCTCCCTCCTTGCCTTTTTTCTCTTACTTAACAAAAAAATCTGTCCAATAAAGCATGACAAATATTTAAATTAAATGATGCTCATTCTGTGACTTCTCCCCACCAGACGAAGATTATGAAATCCCCACTGAAACAACAGACGTGAGCTTCTTAGATAGCGTAGATGACTGGCTGTATGATCTCTTCGACCTCAAAAGTAAGAACTAAATGACATGTTGTGACATGACTAGTTTGCTCTTAAGATGCTGACTCAAGGTTTAACTCACCACAGAAATCTCTGATTCCTCCTTGACCTTTTCCATGTAGACGAGTGTGATCCCAATCCATGTCTGAACGGGGGTCTCTGTGACACTACCGAGGGGGGCTTCGTATGCTCCTGCCCTGAACCCTACACGGGCAAGAAGTGTTCAAAAGGTAAAATATCCCCCCCAATCTTTTTTTGGGTGGGTTCAAATTGTTGAATAAACCTTCATGTAGACTACATGTAGTTATTTTATGATAAACTAGATGTATTTATTTATGGCAAACTTAAAATGCATTTTCAGGTGATTTGCATTTCCTCTATTCCATTAAACAATGTGTTGGCATAGTGCTGGCTGTTGTAAAGCCACGACATGCTTTCAGTATACAGTACATACACTTTGGTCCTTGACCTTGAGCGTTGTCCATATCTATGTAACATTGTACATATTACACACACTAGATAAAGTAGCAGCAGTATTTGAGCACAAACATGAACGTCGCTCTTCTTGATTTTGGGCCTCAGTAAAAAACATTTGCAAGAATGCCAAGTGTGGCCGTGGCGACTGTCTTGTGACCAAGACTGCACCTTTCTACGAGTGCAAGTGTACCGCTCCCTACAAGCCACCTGCCTGCAAAAAACGTGAGTGCTGTACTCAACGCTGTGTTGATGGACTGCATTTAGGTTTCATATGTTTGGGATCATTGGTTCAATGCATTCAAGAGCTGTTTTTTAATTTTCTTTAGCTCAGAGTGATCAGAACATGATCAGACTTGATAGATGCCCTTACTGTACAACAGAAAATCATCCCTGAAAATACTATAGTTTAGGCTTTATTTGTGTTATGTTTATAATGAATCATGTTGTTTTCATACCACATCTTTTGGTCGTCTGAAGAGTCCATACTATAAGAATGGAGAAGCAGATTTTCCCTCACAGCATAACATGCAAATGTGTTTTGTTTGGCTAGCATCTCCCTGTAAACCCAGCCCCTGTCACAACGGAGGCTCCTGTGTAAAAGGCCGAACCAGGGCCTCCTTCAGCTGCAACTGTCCAGAAAACTACAGCGGGAAGTTCTGCCAAGTTGGTGAATACAAATGATACTAAAACTAATAATGGTACCAAAAACGGTCTCTCAATAGCAACTCATAGCTATACCATAAGGGTTTATTATTTATTACCTGTAAATATGAAGCTCATAAGATATGTCTGTCACTTTATTGTTGTTGTATTGTTAATACAACTTTCATAAAAAGGTATGTTATGTTCTTGTATTATGTATTATGGAGTTGGTAAACTAGAATTCCGATTGACCTCATTCGAAACCCCACTCACAATCTCTTTGATCTTTAGAGACAAATCTTGTGTACTTGTTCACAGATCCCAACGACTGTTACCAGGAAGATGGGGAAAACTACCGTGGGACTGTGAGTGAGACAGAGGGAGGACTGGACTGTCTCAACTGGAACTCCTTTTTCATTCTCGAGAAAGGAGGGGACCCCTTTACGGACTACCCGGACTTCGATGGTATCGGCCCGCACAACCACTGCAGGTAAGACCTTTGAGCGTCTTTGTGCAAGTGGGGGATGTCACCCGGATGGACAGTTGTGTTTGTCTGAGTGCAGTAGCTGCACGTAAGCCTGAATTCCTCTATCATCTACCTGTCAGAAACCCGGATGGAGATTCCAGACCCTGGTGTTTTGTCAACAAAAAAGGCAAACTCAGGTGGGACCACTGCAATGTGAGGAGTTGCTCTGGCTCAGGTACCCGTCCAACTCTCCACACACACACACACACACACACACACACACACACACACACACACAAACCCTACATGCTCCTCAATTAATTACTTTGACCTTTTTACATCTTGTCCTCTCCCAGTTGACCCCACCCTCATAACCATCTATGAGACGGATGTCCCAGCCACAGGAAGCCCTACTCCTGCGGCAGAGTTCTCCCAGTGTGGGAAGCCCCAGGGCGTCCGGGCCAGGATCTTTGGGGGGATGAAGTCTCAGCCTGGGGCCCATCCTTGGCAGGTGTCCCTGCAGACGAGATCCGGTCAAGATTCGGCCGAGTCCTTTAGCCACACATGTGGAGGCATCCTCATCGAATCCTGCTGGGTGCTCACGGCTGCCCACTGCATGTCAGTACAATCAACTATTGGCAATTTTGTTATGATGTCAATGTCAGAATCCTATTATGTGAGAATAATTTGCCATGGGAAGTTGGAATGAGGTGATATTTTCGATATTGGACATACAAACATGACAGGTTAAACAAGATCTACTGTACATGTGATTGTTTCACAGTGGTGGCAGTGCCATGAGGGTGGTCTTGGGTGGAGTGGACATAGAGAAGGATGAGGTGTTTGACCAGACCATTGATGTGGAGAAATCCATCGTCCACGAAAAATACAGAGAGGAAACATACGCTCTATATAACGACATCGGTGGGTCCAGTCATTCAAACAATCCAGCCCACACATTGAACACATTGTGTTTTCTACCGAGAGCAAAGAGAACATAAAGAACCTCAGCTATTACTAAATAACTGTACAATTTGTTGGCATCTAAATAAGATGTTAGTGAGTGAACTGAATGCGAGAGAAACGTTTTGTCTTTGTCTTGTTCAGCTCTTCTCAAGCTGAAGGGGACGAACGGTCGCTGTGCCAAAGAGACTCGCTTTGTGAAGACGGCCTGTCTGCCCAGCCACAAGTTTCCTGCTGGGACGGAGTGTGTCATCTCAGGATGGGGAGTCACAGAGAAAAGTACGGCGTCACGTCCACAGACACTGCTGAGAAGACCATCTCATGTCTCCTTACCTTGGGGAAATGCCTGACCTGTTCACAAACCCAATCATGTGTATACGGGTGTATATATAGTGTATTTTAACAATCTATCAATATTCGTTTATTACTGTTGGAACAGGATACAAGCCAAGGACCAACTGAGGTTGCCTATTCATACTGAAATACTAAGAAATTGATCGACAGAAGTACGAAATGCAATAGCCTGACAGAGTAACGTGCACCAGGACAGTTGTTTAGCTATCGAAGCAGGTAGCATGTAGGCCTACTTATGCAAAAGTATAAATTGCGTGTTAAGGGGCACTGTTTCGACAGCGCCATTGGGCTGCGCTCCAATACCGCCATCTAGTGGTTACAAGTACAATTCTCACAGTAAACCACTAGATGGCGATGGTAAAGCGCAGCCCTATGGAACGGGTTTTAAGGGGCACTGTGTAAAAAAATGTACTTCTACTTGACTGTCTTTAAGTTGTTTTACACCAAGGATAAGGAACAGTGGAGGGTAGTTTCGCTCACTCCTTGTATAATTACAATATTTATTTGGGTCAAGGTATTTTTCAACGTATTTGAATTGAGATGATTCCATGTGTAAGACGCTATTTGGATTAATTGGGGTTTTAAATTTACCTCTGACTCTTACACCTAAATAGGCATATTCTATGTTCATTGTCCTTTCCCCTTATGTTCTGCTTTCTCTCCCCTCTCTCAGAGAAGTATGGCAGTAATCAGCTGCTGAACGCACGTGTGGTCCTGATCTCCCAGGATCGCTGCAAGAACCCTACAGTCTACGGAGATGTCTTAGACGACAGCATGTTCTGTGCTGGCAACCTAAAGGGAGGAGTGGACTCATGTCAGGTGTGTGTGTGCAGTGTGTGTGTACAGTTGTGTGTGTGTGTGTGTGCAGTGTAAGTGTGTGTTTTTTTATGGTTTTAATGAGTAAACCCTTAATTAAAATAATAGGCTACCTTACTGTGTAACAGTCTTACACTGTAACACATTCTTACAATTGTGTCTCATTTAAAACACAAGAACATGATGGCCAGTGCATATTAGCAATTCTGTTGGAAGTCTGTCTTCTTTTGGTATATTTATAAGGCACGTTTTTCAGCGGAGGGCTGCCAGAAAGATATAGCCAATAAGGTAAAAGAATGTGCGTGTGTAACTTTGGTCACCAGGGTGACTCTGGCGGCCCCCTGGTGTGTGAGCAGAACGGGACCCATTATGTCAGCGGCGTGGTGAGCTGGGGAGACGGCTGTGGGAAGAAGAACAAGCCAGGCGTGTACGCCGACGTCACACAGTTTGTGGACTGGATCGCTTCCAAGATCATGGCATAGGAGGGCCCATAGGAGGGCCCATAGGAGGGCCCATAGGAGGGCCCATAGGAGGGCCCATAGGAGGGCCCATAGGAGGGCCCAGCACGAGAAACATTGAACCTCTTTTCCAGTTTGTTCTTATGAAAGTTACAATACCAATACATTGAAGTGACTCTCGAGTCGTTTATTTTTCAGATGTCAAAAACAAGCCTTTACCCCCAGTCCAGCTTTGAGTTCTTACCATAGAGGCACCAGTACATTCTCACAAAGCTGAACCTGCCAGATAAATACACAGATCTAATATCACCTTAATATAGTTCTCAACAAGTATTCCCATATGAGCGCCCACATATAGCACCAGTCTAAAATTACCTAACGGTAGTCAGTCTTACAGCTATACCTTATAAGAGTTACTTATTGGTTCAACAATGAATCAATCGTTGTCCAGACCTTGTTCATGATGTTTGAACCTGCAACCTGTCTGTTAATGAAATATATATATATATATAAAATAAATGAATGATTTAATACATATTTTGTTCAGTCCTCCTTCCCTTCTGGATACTCAAAGCAAAAAGCACACTTTATTGAAGCACCAACTACTTACCATCCTCTCTCTATGCCATATCTCACCACACACCTTTCCAGAAACTTCCATAATGCCTTCTTGTTTTCACATGCATAATTCCCTCAAAATATATACCTTTTCTATACCTTTTATTGTCAACTCTGCACCCCAATCACCTAATAAAAACCGAGTTTATCTGATATGTTTGAGATTCACATTCAATGGTGTTTTACAGTAGATTAGTGGTCAAATACATATCTAATCAGATTCTGTTCATTTGGGCTTCAACAAGCGCCACTAAAAACTATTAGTACCACTGTACCATGAGGACTGTAAGAGACCATACATGTAATTATCAATCAATCAAATGATTATCAAATGATTCACAGTAAACACACAGATACCATCTCAAACAGGATTGAGAAGGGTTCCCAACATTCTCTCAATGTTGCTCTAATGTTCTTCCAAACGCTCGACATTTTCGATCGCGCCAGCTTCGCTCGTTGTGGACGTCTTGACGACGTTCTCCATCGCCGAGGAGGTGTGCGAAGACGTCACGGACTTCCTGACAGTGCTCGCCACGGTGGAGGAAGAGGAGGAGGTGGTGGTGGACTTCTTCACTATCTGGGAGGTCTTCTTCCTCTTCACGTGGAGGATCTCCATGGCGTCGAGATTGACTCCCTGCTGCATCTGCTTGGCGGTCTCCACCTGCTCTGAGGTTTGCTGCTCCATCATCTGCTGTTGTTGTTGGAGCTGGGGAGCGGGGTCACACGGCGGGGAGTTAAAACATGCGGGGGGATGTAAATAAGGGAACCACACAGCTCCCAACACTCTCCATTGCTAATGTGGAACAACAGTGCTAACTGATGTTAGCTGAGGCTAACTGAGGGTCCAGATGTGCATTCTAGGTTTGTGGACGCTTGGAGTTCCCTTTGTTGATTGACGGCTAAGGATCTAACCCTGACCTCTCTAGAGTAGGGGCCCAGTGTGTCTCTCACCATCATCATGTGCTGGTACTGGGCGATGGCCTCGTCCGCGGTCACACCCTCCCCCAGGCCCAGCTCCGCCGCCCTCCGGGCCATCTCCACCTTGTGGGAGCCAGGGGGGGGTCCAGCCCACGCCCCTGCTCCAGTTCAGGTCAGACTTGTAGTCCACCTGCAACAGACACCGTCCACAAGTCAGCAAGGTGCAGGGTATTAAACCATGGAGGAAACAGGGAGATAGTAGTTATAGATCGCTACTACCGCACTGGGAAATACTGTATGAGACCCACATTGACACGTAATATGAGAGCAATCCTAACACCCGTTGGTGTGCTGCGTCTGTTCCCTCAACAAGGCATTCACTCACGTCGCTCTGCAGCTTGTAGGCCTGCTTGGCATGCAGGACGTTGAGCTGCTGGGAGTCGCAGGTGTAGTCGTGGAGCTTCTGGCGGTAGGACAGGTTGCTAGCCTGGGCCTGGCTCTTCTTGGCCTGCAGGAACTCGGGTTGGTTGGCATGCATCTTGTAGTTGGAGCGCCCCTCCTTGGACAGGCGCTTGTACTCCAGGTTGCTCTGGAGCTTGCTGGCTGCCAGAGAGTGCACCATCTTGGGGTCGTCCTCCACGCTGAGCAGGCCCACCTGATGGCCCTTCTCCTTGGCGAAGGACTCCTTGTAGCGGAACTATGGGAGTGTAAAAGGTTAAATAATTCAGAAGGGTTAGTTATTTACTGAAATGCTGATATGCTAATATCCTTGTGTCC